>CM023096.1:18372054-18713269 GCA_013103745.1 Gardenia jasminoides
TCATTTGCATTGCTAAATCTCCAGACAATTTCACGATCAAAAGCATTGAATGGGGTATAAGTATGCTTCCACGGTCGGGCTTGAATAAAGAAGGAAAGAAGGCGAGAAATTCCCGAAATAAGCTTTCAAGGGGTGAAACCCTAGTTTTTCTTTTTCTTCTTTCTTTTCCTTTTTCTCTCTAATTTCCGGCCGTTTTCTCGATTTTTCTCTCTTTTCGGCCTCCGCACTCTTTTCTCTCGGTGCCTGACACTGTCTAAGTATTTATAGCCACCAAACTAGAACTAAAAGTTTTGATGTTCTTGGATAAGGTGAAACTATCTTTCAAACGTTAGATCAGTTGGTATAGTTTGGGTTCGGGATTGGGGATCTTCTAGAATAGGTTTAACTTATTGTTGGCATCGAAAATATTTGGAAAGGATGATCCAAAATACGGAAAAATCAATGTTTTTTCGCTTCACAATCCAGATTCTAGCCGGATAGTTCACAGCGGACTCACCAGCGTCTTGATCCCGTACGTTTTATGACTTTGACTTTGGGCTCTACAAAATAAGGATATCGTTCGCGTTAAAGATAAATATAAACATTAACAGATAAAACATAGAAAACAAAAAGAAATAGTCAAAATTTGGTGTCTGCGAACACAACACTCTTTGTCCCGAGTTCAGCTTCAGGACAAACGTGGTGCGAATACTCATTGTTCATTTGGTTGTGCTCGAACCATTGCAAACAGGGGAATGTTATATTACCAATTTTCAAACAAACAATGCATAATGGGCAGAACTGGGTGGTCAGGAGTTGCCTCACGTCTTGAGAATCAGGTCAAGCAGTGGATTCTAAATGAATCTTGAGCGAGATCTTGTAAAATCCAAGAGCAGGGAGGTAGAAGAGGTGCCCGGTGAACTCAATGAGCAAAATTTAAGAATTTGAAGAAGGGGGTGTAGAAGGGTGCTTGTGAGCGAACTCCTGTGAGGAGAATTTAGAATTTTGAAGAAACGGAGATAGAAGGGGTGCGGAGGAAACTGAGAGAAGTTCATATGATTTAAGGGTGAAAGAAAAGAGGATAAGAGGTGCCCGTGAGAGAGGCCGCCGACAAATTAAGTTGAAGAAGAGGAAGGGATAAAGGTGCCGTGAGACTAATGAGCAATTAAGACACGGACTTAAGGAGATAGAAGGGTGCCGTGAGACCTCTGAAATAATTCAGGTGAAGAAGAAGGATCGGGTGCCAGTGGTGAACTAATGTCCATGAGAATTTAAATTTTGAAGATGGGGAGATAAGGAGGTGCCAGGTGGGAGGCTGAGACTCATGCTCAGTGAATTTGAAGAAGAGGATGAAGGGTGCGTGGAGCTGAGACTCCTAACAATTTAGAATTTTGAAGAACAGATAAAGGGTACTGTGGGCCTAGAGACCTGAAGTGAAGTAGGAGTAGAGGATAGAGGGTGCCAGTGGGCTGAGCTCATAGTGGGTGAAAGCAGGGAGAAGATCAGGAGTGCTTGAGGCTCCTATGAGAATTAAGTGAAAAGAAGGAGATAGAAGGGTGTGAGTGAGACTCCTGACTCAGGGGATTAAAGGTGAAGCGGAGAATAGAGGTGCAAATGAGGCTGAGGACTCATAAAGCTAATTAGAAAGAAGAAGAGGATAGGGTGCCCGTGAGCTGAAATTAGAATTGAAAGCGAGGGGAAAACAAGATTATGGTCGAGGAAATGTGATAATTAGAAGATAAGCGAGGGATAGAAAGAATTACTGGCGGAGAATAAAACGAATTAATTGAAAGAGGAAATAAGGTGCAGAGTCGAAGACAGCCATTAATAATCGTGGAAAGAGAGGATAGAAGGTGCACAGCGAGAGTCGGAATGCGATGAAGCGAGAGGATAGAAGAGTGCGAGTGAACAATATGAAATTAAGTGTTTCAAATTTAGACTATTTAGTAGGATTGGATGGCTGAATGACTAGTGGGAGAAAATACAAATATCTGTCAGTGGGATTGGACCCAACAGACAATTAAATATCTTGTTCCCGATGGGATTGGACGAAACGAATGATTAAAAAAACCGATGGGATTGGACCCGAGCACGAATGATAAAACTTAATCCGGTCAGGATTGGACAGAACACGAATGACTAAACTATTGATGGGATTGGACGACTTTGAATGACTAAACATATATTGATTGGGTGGGATTGGACGAGAACACGAATGACTAGATGAAAATATAAATGCTGGATTGCAAGACTTTGAAAAATAAAACACAAGTTGTTCAAACATGATAAATGTAAAATGCCAGTAATGATGCACTCGATGAAATGGTGCATTGATTTTTGTTTTTTTTGACTTGAAAACAAGTGATTGATAGGAACAAGATTTTTCTTCTTTTCTTTTCTTTTTCTTCTTCTTCTTTTCTTCTTCTTTTTTTTTTTTTTTTTTTTTTTTTCAAAATTGATGGATTTTGGAAAAATTGAAGAGTGTAATTGAAATCCTTCCTCTGCGGGGTTGGAACAAGTCCACATATGTGCCATAGATCTTGATCTGCAAACCTTTTACGGCAAGAAATTAATTCTTGAATGCATTATCCAAAATTTTTGGAGAACCTTACTCTCAAAACAAAATTTTACTTGATTAAGTGAATTGTTAACCTACGAGGAGAGTCATAAATATTAACCAATTGGTCCATGGCGATTCAAATTTTCTTTTCTTTTCCTTCTCTTTCTTTTTTTTTTTTTTTTAAATCATAAAATGTAAAAACTCTTGTGATCATATTTGTTGGCCATTAAAACTAAAGCGTATGAAAAACGCAATAAAACACATTCATGAGATATTACGTGCTTGTATGAAACATTGCTTGTTTTCAAGTGATGAGAAATATTCATCAAACAAGTTATGGGATTGAAATAAACCATATGATCTTGGAAATCAAATCCTCGTAAACTAGGCAAAACATTGTTATGCAATTATTCAATTTGCATCAAGTACTCATAATGTCAAGTAAAGAAAGACAATTATACCTCAATTTTAACAATTCAAGCTTGATTTCTCACTTTCACCAAATTTTGCAATCAAGCGACTCATATAGTCAATTAAAGCTGGCGCTTTTCCCACAGGTTTTCTCAATTCTCGTTAAAAGGATTTCTTGAAACACATCCTCTTATTCAAATTGCAATAATGTCTTTTGGCCTGAAAATCAACACTTTGGCAGGTGAAGACTCCGGTTACTTTCGTACATATGCCTTCTTGCTCAAATAGTAAAGATGTCTTTTGGCCGAAAATCAACCTTTTAGGTGAAAATCCCGGTTATCGACATTTTACTTTTCAAACTGCTTTTGCATACTCATAATTCAAACACCGTTTTGTGAAAGTTAACATTTGTAGATGCTAAACCTCCGGTTACTTAGTACTAGAATCATTGGGTAGAACTTTGGTTCTCAATTTTCTTTGCTTTTCTTACTTTCTTTTTTTTTTCTTTCTTTTCTTTTTTTTTTTTTTTTTTCACATCAATTGAAAAGGATCATTTACCAACAATATCAATCATTTTCTTGTCAAATCAATAAAGAAGAAATCTCATTTAATAGGAAAAAATTGAGGCATAATTTTCTATTTTACAAAACATACTTTCTAAAAGCGTAATGTCTTAATCACATAACAATTATTTCAGTAAGATGGAAAAAGGATTTATTACATCACAGGGCTTTATTTGAAGGATGAAAGCAATTGCAACCAAATTGGACATTTGCACCCTTTGGATCAAATTTGAAGAACAAATCAATTTGTGGAACAAATGTGCAATTTAGAAAATTTTTTTTTTTTTTTTTTTTGTTTTTTTTTTTTGTTTTTTTTTTTTTTACACACACATAAGCACATAAAACCAAATTTAAACGAACAAATACATCTTGATGGAACAATTCAATCAAAAGTATTTCTAGCTGTTAAACCTACGTCTAAAATCAAAACACAAGATCAAACATGAAAAAGAAATAGAGCAAGAATAGAATAACTGCGCTACAATCGGTAGGATGGGTTTATCGACCCGCCTCAACTCCTCATTGCCTGTGGTGGCCTGCAGGACAGGTTGCTCGAAGCGGAACATCGAGGGCATGCGTTTGAGGAAGAAAAGAATTTGAAAAGAAGCGTGGTTATAACACCTAGTAGTGTGTGCATGAAAACTGTTTTCAAATTTTTCGAAAAGGTACTTGTCCTTCTTGATTTTGCAATTAATCAATCTTCAAAATGATTTAATCATACAAAGCTGAACATTTATTCAAAACATAAAGCTAGCCCTATCGATTGGACGATTGGTCACTCGTCCTACCTTCAAAAGAAAAGCAATGGTGAAGAAATAATGATGCGCGTGCTTATGCGTTCTACCTTCATCTCAAGCAGCCGTAAACATGGTGGGCGTTGACAACATGGCGGTGTTAGCGAATTCCTTTTGTTTGGACCGGTCTGGATCGTGCATTTCACGACCGTTACGCACAACAGAACCATATCACCCATACCTTCATGGTAATCGAGAGGATTGTCCTTTGATGAAAATGCTTTGATGAAAATATGTGCAAAGTTTGTGCAAAGAAACAATTTTATTTTAAAATGACATCATGACCATAGAATGAATGCTAAACATGACATTTTAAATGGGTATAAAGGCCAAGCGTCGGAAAACTATTTAAAACAAAAGCGTCGCTATTTTGACCTTTGGATATCATCTCCGCGAATTTATTGGCAAGGGAGTGCTTGATATAAGGTAAATCGATAAGCGTAGTCATAGCTTCCTTGTCCATGAACTTTTCCTTCTGCTTACCAACGTTGCTTTTCAAAACTTGCCTAGTACCTTATTCAGTTGCAGTTGGTGATAAGGTAAAATAGGCAGACTTAACTCCCAACTTTCGTCAATTTAAACATGTTTGTTAAAATGGTGGCATCAGTGAGACAATCCACCTTGACAAGATTAGAGATATTACTCGTTCACCGATTGAAAGTTCTTTCAAATTTTGCAAAAGGTGGGGTCTATAACACTAGGCTTTGCAAGGGATTTGAGTGTGGTGTGGAACACTGGTTTAAAACTTTACAAATTTTTTTTTTTTAAAAAGGGGACGTTTTTTTTTTAAAACTAGTTGGTTCTTAATTTAATTTTTTTTTTTTTTTGAAAAATACAAAGTGCCAGTGTGGTTTGTGATTCTCAAGAGGGTTTGCTAAATAATTACTGTTCTTTTATGGGCTCAAATAAGAAAGCGGGGTTAAGTGTTTAAGCGAAAGGAAAAAAGAATGTTGGCTTTGGACCACACCTAGCGGCCATTTCTAAGAAAACTTTGCAAATCATATGAAAATCTTTTACACGTATACGAATTGATTGGTTGAGGAAAAAGTCTGTCCGTCCATCTCCATGAGAACCAGCTCCTCCAGTGCTTACCCTTTGGATAATGAAGCGGCCTTGCCAATTGGGCGGAGAATTTCCCCTTAGCTTCTTGTATCGGATTAGTTTCAAAACCTTGTCCCAGCCGAACTGCGAGGTCTAACTTTTCTTGTTATGGCTAAGCCCGAGCCATCTCTGCTGGTAACATTGCCCGTGACAAATGGCATTCAACCTTCTTTCATCGATCAAAGGCGGTTGCTTGTGGCGTTGCTTGTGGTCCATTCGACTTCTTCAATTGAGCTTCCATTAGAATGCAAAAGAGGGATTTCAACGGTATCTTGCTTCAGTCCATACATGAGAGAGTGGTGTTGCCAGTATTAGAAATCCGATTGCAATTCTCCATGCCCAAAAGGGTAGTTTCTCATGCCAATCTCTATGGCGTGTTGTGATCATCTTGCAAATGATGATATCAAGTTCATGAGATATCAGAATTTTAGTCCATCAAATTCCAAAAGGATGATGTCCTGAGGGTCAAAGGTTTTATTCATGATCATCCAAGCAAATAAAATAAATGTGTGAAAATAAAAATAAAGTGGACCATAAGAAGGGAAAAAGGAGAATTTCATTTCATTTGGCAAGAAACAAGATAACGAGATAATACCATGGAAGCATAATCAAAAGCATAATTTTAAACAAGCAAAAGATTTGAAATAACAAGTGCATTGATTTTTTTTGAAGAAATGATTGACATTAAAACATGATTCATTTTCAAGGACAAACCCCTCGATTTACAAAACCTCCGGCGGTGACAATCCATAGTCAATCTTGTGTGGTCTCTTGAGGAATGAAGGAAACTCCACCTTCCGAGTAGGATCGGTGTGAAGGTGACCCGACAAGCGGTTGAGATAACCTTGTCTCTATATCCTCATTCGGTCTTTCCTTAAATGATCCACCACCATCCTCATTTCTTTAATGAATTGAGCATGGTCAACACTCTCCTCCACTTGATTCAACCAACGGCGTCTTTGTGTTCTGGAGGTTTCTATTGACGTTCCCCTTGTTCATTCTTTCTCTCCGGAACTATATCCGGCATCCACCATGTCTTGAATTCTATGCTTCAAGGCCCAACAATTATCGTCCGAATGACCGGGCTTGGAATGGTAGCCTTGAGATGGCATGGGGATCATACCGGCCGAGGGGTCTCGGGATACAACTGATTTGGGAGGAAGATTTCCAGCCGACCTTCATTCCATTGTTCAATTTGGTCAATGGGTGCCTAGATCGGTGAAAGGTTGAAAGGTTTTCGATTTTGCATTTCATTAGGCGGGAAAAGAATTTTGGCAGGATTGTGTGGAGTAGGTCTAGAGCATAGTTTTGGCCAGGGGGTAGGAGATAGGTTAGAGTTGAACAAAGGTTGGGGTCCAAATGAATAGAGGCGGGTGCCGGGCAACGAAGCGGTGTGATAAACAGTGATGGTAGGGGTATGGTAAGGTATGAGTCTGGAGTTGGTGGGGTGGCTCAGAGCTCACTGAGGCTGGGGTGGGTTCGATCCCACCGCACAAAAGCATTTCTCCTTCATTCTTTCTAAGCGGGAGCTTCCTACATTGCCATTTTGCCCTTGCAATGCTTCTTCAATTCTTTGTTTGAGTCGTCCATTGACAATTTTCCCAGCAAACTCATCCTTACTCACTCGACTTATTGACAATTGTAGCAAAGAACTCCCAGTCATTCAAAATCTCTTCAAAATAAGGTGGGTCATGTGCCTTGATGAAATGAACAATCTCTTCTTGTCATGGGAGGCTCAACTTTAGCAGCCGACTTTCTCCATCGGCATATGACTTGTGATCTTAGGGTCTCTCTTGACTTCCTTCAAGGTTGTTGTGTAGGTGCCAACTCACAATTGAATTCATACTTCACAAAATTTGTTGACAAATCCAACCAAGTTTTGATCTCTTGAGATTTCAGGTTGAGTACCAATCCAAAGCATCTCCTTCTAGGCTCGGGAGAGCAGGCCTAATAGGCAAGTTCTCATCATCCACTGGCTTACCAAGTTTGTTGGCAAACATTTTAAGGTGTGTCTTAGGGTTCCCAGTGCCATCATACTTGCTGAACTTGGGGGTCTTGAAACCCATAGGTAGTTGGACGTCAGGAAATAGACACAGATCATCATAATCCAATCCACCATGTTGGTTCGGACCTTGATTCTTCCTTATGAATTCATCGAATTTATCCAACCTTTTCATCAAATCTTTGTCGACTGGCGCAACAAGGTCATCCACCGCCGGTTTTCCTTGGGAAGTCAGATCCCACACAAAAGGTTCCGTGGTATGGTATTGAGGCTCTGGAACATGAGGAGGCATGTTTAGAGTGATCTGGGGTTGAGTATGAGGGTTTGTTCTCTTGGTTGGGCTTGGTAGGATGTGATTAGGATGGGACTGTGAAAAATTGGTATTGTGATGAGAAAAGGTAACATCATATGGGTTGGAAGTAGGCGGGACAAAAGTAGTTTGAATATTGGTGGGAAAAGGGAATTGATTATACATTGCGGGGTTGCTAACAATCTTGGGTCTATGCTCATTCAGGAGACACCTCCTCTATTGTTATTATGCCACCAACTGATCAATTACGCACTTTGTGCAGCCATCTCGGTGCTTTAATCTCATTAAACCTTCCAATACTTCACTTAATTGAGCTCCCAAAGCAGCAAAATCGGGCGAAGTGACCAAAGCATTCCTATCTGAGCTTTCTGGTGCAGAACTCATGCTTACGGGTTGCTTTGAGCTTTTGGGTAACGATGGGGCTTCTGCGTGAAGCTATTTTAAAATACTGAGTGGGAAAGGAAACACACTTTAAGACTTATTCAAAGGGGAGCTGAATCAGATTTATTTGAAAGAAAAAAAAAAAAGAAACGAGAGTTAGTTGATTGCTTATATAATTGGGATGCATGTCCCTAGAGGGGGCCGCCTTTTTATGCCAAGGGTAGGCCTAGTATGAAAAATGCAACCTCAGGGGTATGCACCATACTGATACCGATGGGTCGATCACTTCAGTGATATGTGATTAGTAAAACAATCTAGGGGATCGTCCAATTGATATGTGAAGAGAGGTTAAAGGTTAATTTGGCATGAAAGGACTATTCTTGAAGGAATTGTAGTGCCTTGACTTGTCTTTGAGGGAAAAATGGATTAGCGAGATTGATGGTTTACTCAAAATCTGGGTTTTGTACTTGTAACTCCACATCTCCATTTTATTTGCAACACACTAGCCCATAAGCCTTCTAAAATCAAGATTTGGCCTGGATAAAATTATTATCTCAACAATGAGAAATTATTTTGTGACTTTTTTTGATTTAGTGTCCTTTATGCATGGGATTTTACCAACTTTGATAAAATGGCCAAAAAGTGATTATTAGGGGCTTATATTCTAGCATATGAAAGTCACCCTATCTTTGGTGCCATCATAGAAGGGGATGGGACCCTACCTTACCTTGTGCTACCCTTTGGATTCTTGAAAACATAAACATGCAAGTCTCATTGGATTATATATCAGAGACACAAAGGTGTAGTTTATTCTAACACGGGATTCCCTATCGGCATTCCCTCTATGGTTTATGCATGATGCCGGTTTATTAAAGCAAGTAAGGTGCAAAATGAAACATGACCTATAGAAGCCCGTTTGAGCAGGGGTAAGCCTAAAATGATATGCAATTACCATTCAAATGCAAAATATAAATTTAAGCGTGCAATAGCCTATCTAGAAGGATGGCTTGTCTAAAAAAGCCAAGACTCTTATTTTCTATAGTTTGTGAAATGCAAGAAAAGGGAAGACAACAAAGTTAGTTTAATCAGATATCACATAACACGTTAGCAACAAATTGCACAAAAATAAAGAGGGGTGGAATCCCTCCTCTCGTGTCTAGTGATCCTTAATAGGGTAAGGTAGACTCTCTCCTAGGTAATTCTAACATGGATGCATGAGGTTGGGCTCACTAATGCATCTAGACTCGATAAAGGTTACAGGCTCCCAAACCTTGGACCAAAGGCAAGGTCATCAATCCAAATGCCTCAAGTGGGTGGTTAGGTGATCCCTAGACATTGCTACGTGGTACTGCCACATGTCCAAGTGGATCGATCCTAATCCTAATAGGGAAGAGTGGCGTGACAAAGCCACAAAGTAAAAAAAGTAGGGTCAAAGTAAAATCGTATGCGTATGAAAGTGATTCCCTTTGAGAGGAGGATTCAAACATCAAACATTTTCGAGGCTCTAGGGTAGATGCATACCCAATGCAAGTAGCGGTACAAGTAAATAAATAAACAATAATTCATTCATCATGTACTTTCGATGTGTAGGGAGTGTTTGCAGGAAAACCCTAAAAGAGAAAAAGAAAAGAAATGCAACCTAAAACATCAAATGTGATATATAAGAAAGTTAGAAACGAAATAATCAACTAAATCAAGTGCTTTCGGACCTCTTGGGAAAATCCCGATTAGTAAAGTATGCAGCCCATTTTTTCGATATGAAAAATGTATGTTGTTTGTGGAAAAGGGAAAGATTTGATTTTTTGGAAAAGTAAGGGAAAGGGGTCATGGGACTATAAAATGCGACGGTTTGGACCCAAAACAAAAAGGTCTAGAAAGGGTTTTTTAGAAAAGTTTGGAGTCGCCACTTGGTATGGAGTTTAGGTGTACCAAGTCACCCAAAAGTTTTGATTTAATGAAATAACAAAGAAAACCCTTTTAGGCGACTCAAGGTCTTTGAAAACTAGAGAAAAGGTTGGGGTCCACGGTTGAAAGAAGGAAGGCAAAGATTGATGTTACTGTCTCTAAGGCACCCTTCTAACCTAGCCAAAGCTAGTTGCAAGATTTAGTTGAAAATTTCTAATTCTAACTTTAAAATTTATCACATTTGGATGTTGTCTATATGGATGCAAACCCAGACCTAATGTTGGATCGAGAGGGGCAAATGTCTCTTGAGGTGTGATTGGAATTGATCACATTAATTGTGTCATCAATTTTTTGTCCCTCGAGGAGGTCTGAAGAATACAAATGAGGAGACTGAACAAGCGGAAAGTAGGGTTTTCAAAATGCAATTTTTATAAAGTATTAAGAGGAAAGAAGTTGGGTTTTTGAAAAGGTCACTTTTAAAGTGCAAAGAGGAATTTGAATTTCCAAAAAGATGCAATTTTAAGAAAAGTGGTTTTTTAACTTTAAATTGCTAAAACATGAAGAAGAAAGTTGATTTTTTAAAGAATGGTTTGATAGCGTTTAAAATAATGCACATGTATGTCCTAAGAGGGATAATGCAACATAATGGGTGCGGGGACTAAGTTAGTGACTTTGAATCTTCCTTTTCATAGAAGGAAATAAAAAAGCGTGCTAAGGCTAGGAAGCCATACTCGTTCTTTTCCCTAATTCAAAGGGTAATGCCTTAAATGCACTAATCTAATAAAAGAAAAACTAAATGAGATGTTTCACATACGGGATGGGATAATAGTGACATGCAAAATGGAAAGAAACTCTAAAAGTGAAAAGTGTGTGAAATTTGTATCTAATGCATGAATGGCGTTTAAGGGTCTAGCATTGGACTAGCCCTCGTCAAGAGGTTCTCACTAACGTTGGATTAGTGAGAAATCGAAGGGGAAGGCCACAACTAGCATTGGACTAGTGTGGTGACGTCAATATATTTACACAATAATTATGTAGACATGATAATAAAGCAAGTAAACATATAAAACACATAAACACATAGCACATAGGCATAATATCTAGATGCAAGGCCCTAGGAAAGCAAATAAACACATAATCATGCAAGCATGCAAAATAAGCATATAAAAACTAATTATTACATTGGGGGGGACCTAAATACATTCTAAGGGAAAAATTCGAAATAATAACCTAACTATTACATCTTCTAGAATAAATACACTTTTTGCCAAATTAAACCTATCTATTACAACTTGGCATCCAAGGCCTCCAAATGATTTACTCAAAAATTAAATGACATAAATAAAGACTAGACATGAATAAAAGCAAAGGAAAACTTAATTTAAAACATGCAAGATCATGCAAAAACACATAATAAGCACATACTAGGGGAAAGAAGTTACCATCCCTTGATATGAGGCCTTAATTGAATCCTTAAATGATGGGCATGATTATCTAAGACTCAATGTGAACAAAAGGGATCAAGGTACCAATTTAAAGGAAAACCAATCAAAAATTCAAAGAAAGGGTATCTAAACAGACTACGCAAGCAAGCAATAATAGGAGTAGAGTAAGATTCGGAACAAAAGAGCATGAAATATCAACGAATACAAAAAAGCAGAGGTTAGGACCGAAGCGGACCAAGCATACACAGTCCAGGCAAAATCAAAGATCAGAGAGGAAAGCGGACCAAAGCTTGGACTCACAACCAGCGTTTCTTCCCAAACTTCAAAATATCGGGAAGATTGCTTCAGTTTTTGAACAATATCACAAAACAAAATCCTCGAGGCAAGGGATCTATTTAAAGCATCAAATATCAGCATTGAGATCATGTCAAACAAGATAAAATCGAAGAAGGCCAAATCTTAAGCATCAGCATCATCAAATAGGCAAAAGGGGAAGGGAAGAAGCGTCGGGGTAGAACGGCAGGGGCACCTCTCACCGCTTTCTTCACATCTTCAAATATTCAACGAAGCGGATCGTTACGCTGAGCTAGTCCACGCAGAGTCGCGTTTCTTCACAACTTCAAACATTCAGAGGAAGCGGATCGTTCAGCGAACTAGTCAGCGTAAGTAGTCGCGTTTCTTCACATCTTGGCGTGAAGAACATTTTTCCAGAAATTTCGAGAATCTTGACATCATCCGAAGCATCAAAGCGTCTAATTTTAAGCGTAAAACCAATCTACTAGCCTTACCAAGGCTTTATAAACACAACATGCTCATATAACAGTTGATAATCATCATCAAATATCCCAAAATAAAAGAAAACTACTCAAGACCTTGGTTCCACCAAAGGCCCAAATCTCGGACAATTTTACGATCAAAAGCAAGATAGGGTATAAGTATGCTACAGATCGAAGCTTGAATAAAAAAGCGAAGGAAGAGGCAGAAATTCCCAGAATAAGCTTTTCAAGGTGAAACCTAGTTTTCTTTTCTTCTTTCTTTTCCTTTTTCTCTCTAATTTCCACCGTTTTTCTCGATTTTTTCTCTTTCGACCTCCTTTTGCCTCTTTTCTCTCGATTTTTCCTCTTGTTAAACCCTAATCTAGCTATTTATAGCCACCCAAACCTAGAACTAGGGTTTTGATGTTCTTGGGATGGGTGAGCTAATCTTGAACGTTAGATCAGTTGTTATGGTTTAGGGGTGAGTTGGGGAATGTCTAAATAGGTTTCTTATTGTTCAAGCATCAAAATACATTGGAAAGGATGATCCAAGCACGGAAAATCCAGCGTCATTTTTTTAAACCGATCAGTTAGCGGACTAGTTACGGACTGCTTGGTCAGCGTTTTTGACTTTTTTTTTTTTTTTTTTTTTTTTGGAAAACCTACAAAAATGAGAAAAATATGTTAGAAAATTCAAAGATAAATAACTAAACATTAACAGATAAAAACATAGGAAAACAAAAGAAATAGTCAAAATTTGGTGTCTACAAACGACATTCAAATAATTCAAACTAATTTAATGAAGTAAATTTTTTTTTAATGAAAATATGAAAATTTGAAATTTTATGAATTAAATTGATGATTAAACAAGGTTTTAAAATAAAAGGAAGTAATGTATGGTGTAATTGCAATTAAAATGATCTAAATCAATTATTCAGTGAAAATAAATAAATAATTAAATAAATAAGTCGAATAAAATAAATTTTCGAGTTCTCACAGTTTTCAAGTTCTCTCATAACATTCCTCCTTTTAAAGACCCCTACGATCCTATATACTTCCGCTTTTTTAAGCAAAGGTTAAGTTAACTATGTCTCTTGTTTAACATCTTGAGAGTTGCATCTTGAGAGTTGCTAGTGCCATACGGGTAATTGTGTGATAGGAGTGCCAACCCATGACACTTGCTATTTTTCTTTTCTTTACTTTTTATGTATAGAATAGGAAACTTATTATTATTATTTAATAACATAGAGCTTTTATTTATGGAAGATAGTCAATAACAATTACACATCAGGGAATATTACTGACTACATGAAAGGTAAAGAGAACTCATTTATATACAGATTATATATAATCTCAAAAAATTGGTTTAAAGAAAGGCCCCATTCCAATTCCAATTCACAGTTCTCGTTGCGATGTCATAATTTATCCCAAGTCCTAACTGCTTCCCGTACCATATCAATGATGAATTCCAAAATGCCAGTTGTAATAGTATTTCTAGCTTGAAAGACACATTATATACTGTGATTGCAAACACAGCTCATCTGAATTGATGCCCAAAGGTTGCAACCCACAGAAAGATTCATCAATCGCCCCACATAGCACATGTTTAGCGTCTGCTACCTTCATACCCTATTTCTGTAATCTTAGTCTCTTTTTACAGGCCAACTAAAACAAGATGAATGAACATCTAGACGCATAAATTTTATTCCATACCAATTGATACCCAGGAACCTACTATCCTCAATGGCTAAGCATTGCCATGGCAAATTTCACAATAAACATACTAGTGGAGCTAGGTATCCATACAGTCTAATCATATACCAATGAAGTTAGGTGTCCATACAGTCTAGTCATCTTCATTAAAAAAAAGGTACAAAAATCTTAGATGTTTGTTGCATTAACACCCTGATTTCTTGATTTCTTTTTCTCCCATTTGGCCACTTCCACGATCCATTAGCAATGCATTGCTCCTTTGGCATCTAAAGGCAGATTTTATCCTGGGTTTGGCATCTAAAGCAAGAGAGCAGATTTTGTAGAAAATGCAAGTAGAGTGACCTTATTGGATGCCAATTGTCAAACCAAAAAATGTCTCCTTGTCATTTCCCACCATCTTCTTAATAAGAGACTGAGCTAGCACTCTTAGCTTTATTTGCTCAAAAAAAATAATTACATCTTTTAACACCATAATATCATTGAATATAAAGGGAAATACTATAAGAGATCTACACAATATTATCTCAGAAAAAAAATAGACACTAGTAATTCCATTTTGCATTGATAAAAAAATAAAACATAAAAAATAAAATTTGAGAAAATTTACATCATAAGTTACATATGTGTCATAATAAATCAAATCATAACAGACAATAAAAACCACAATGTAAAATGAAAAAATAGTAGTTGTATTAATCATTTTGAAATAGTTATAAAAGAATAATTCTATGAATGCCAAATGAAGCGTTAGTTTTTTCAGTGTCTGAAGCATCGTTAAGTTACAATATTAGTATTATAAAATACTAAAAAAAGTACTATGCAAATAAAAAAAATAGTACTATAGAATATAGTAAACTACTATCTAATTGTTTGACTACTAGTATTATCAAATATGGTGAAACTACTGCTTATCTAAATAATGTATTAAATTTTATTGTCATGGATTGTATTAATAATCATAAAGTATTTATAAAATAGAAATTCATGACAACATATAATTGTCAAAAGGTACTAAAATTCTATGACGTTCAAAAGATGAACATGTTATAGTATTAGTACTATCAAACACCAGAAGAAGTATTGTGAGAAGCAGAAGTAGGATAGTCGAATATATTGAACTTTGATGTATAATTATTTAATTAATAATACCATTAAAATATGAAAAGACTATCTTCTATCTTAATAGTGTTGCGAATTTCACCACCGTTGATTGTATTAGTGATCATGAAGTTGTTGTAAAAGGTAAACTTTATGGTACATTTGTGCCAAATTGTATTAAAATTTTGTAACATGCAAGAGACAAATATGTTATAGTATTTGTATTGTTAAATACTAAAAAAATACTATTAAAACAAAACAATAGAATTATCAACATAGTAAAATCTATAACCTAATTATTTGACTAATAGTACTATAATATATGATAAGAACTAACTCTTGTGTAAATAAATTTCAACATTTTCATCATCATTAATTGTATTAATGATCATAAAGTAGTTGCAAAAGATAACTTTTGTAAGTTGTACTAGTGCCAAGTATTATTAAACAGTGTAATGTCCAATATATTGATAAGTTATAGTACTAGACTATTAGTACTGTTAAATACTGAAAGAAGTGTTGTGAAAATCAAAAATAATATCGTCGAATATAGTAAAAGTTAGTATCCAATTGTTTGACTAGTGTTGGTAAAAGATGCAGAGAAAATTACATCTCATCCAGTTACTACCTTAGAATTTGATCATGATTTTGGTGAAAAGAAGCCTTCATAATTGATAGTATTAATGACAAAAAAGTAATTGTAAAATCAGTACTACAAAAATTAAAAGTAGTACTATCCAATATAGCACAATCTACTATCTGTTAATTTTTTTTACTACCTAATTGTTTGACAAATGGTACCACTGAATAGGTGAAAATGACTTCTTATCTAGATAATATTTTGAATTTTCATCACAATTGGTTGCATTGACAATCATGAAATAATTACAATAGATAAATTTCATGAGTAAATTACTAAAATATTCAAGAAAAATTATGTTATCAGTTAGTAATTGTGCCAGTATAAACCAAATCATATAGATAATAATAATAATTTACTATGTAAGGCAAAAAATACATATGAAATACTTTAAAATACAAATTTATGAGTATGTTTGGAATAGATGTTAATTTATAGAAGTTCTCTAGAGCATTGTTTTTTGTGGCCACACGTTTCCCAAGTCGAACCATAGGACCCGCGGCCCAACTCTCGCCAGGACTTCGAGCAAGCAATCAATTCGACTAGGGTTTGTCAAACAGGATATAACCCTAAAATAGATCAACATAACTTACAGCCCAACATCCATCAGGGTTCAATCCACAGACCCTTACCACAATAATTCAAAGGAAATTTTAAACACTGTCATCAACATTATAATAGATTCAAAGTACATCAATTATTCAAAAGATTCAACTGGCTTATACTCCTTCAGCACTCATCTCAATACCAGAAATCCTGGGAAGGAAAAAAAAAATATATGGGGTAAGCTTCTAAGCCCAGTGAGAGTCCCAAAACACATAGCAATTAAGCACATAGACATAACAAGCTTTTGTAAAACATTAGTGTCCATATAGGACCAATTTTCAAGTACGGTAAAGTTTCCAATTAAGGAAAGTTGTAAACAGTAGTTTCTTTTCCAAATATCAGGTTTCAAAACAGTAACAATCATGGTGCTCATTGAGCCAATCAATCAAGAACAGTCCGCGGTAACAATGGATTGGTACGGCTCTGGAGGTGGCCCCCGTCGAACGTGGCACTTAGCCCTCCCAATCAAACAATCAACGATGCGGTAACAATCTTGGGAGGAGAAAGCGAGTTTTACTGGTCATTTTTTTTCATTCTCCAACCCTTTCACCCAACTTCGGATCCGAAAACCAAACAATCAGGAGGTGATGTACACTCGAGGTAACCTTTAAACAGTACCCAGGGTCCGTCAACGTACCCGACCAAGCCCTACTGCCGGCTCGGAATAGGCCGACTCACCTCTGGGGTTTGGGATCCCGGCCAACAGTCATGCGCAGTTGACATACACATGCACAATTAAAGTGGTTTAGTTTATTATTTTAGAGGTGAGGGACAACTGACAATCAATTTCAACCTCGAGCCCCCTTAGGAGAGTGCACTAGCCTTTAGGGGCAAGGGAGCCTTGAAGGCCAGCCTCTTCACCTCAAGCCTCAAAAAGAAATCAAGTTTTATTGTTTTTTTTTAAACAAAATATACTAAACCACCTAAGCACATTGAGTCAAGTTAAGCAATACAACTTACTTTACATAAAACCCTAGTTTTAATCATTCAACAATAATTCACATTTAGAAACATATGTCATACAATATCAAGTAACACCTAGCAACAAGGATCAAGTAGCAACAAATAGGAACCCTCACCTCAGTTTGGTCAAGGTTGAGTAGGTGAGTCGTAATCCTCTGCCTCAATGCCCTCGTTTGTATCACCGACGAGTCCTGAGGTACATAATTATAATATCAACTTTTAATTATTAAATCAATTTTGACCAATTTACTTCTTTTATGAAAACAAGAATGTATTTAAGTTTACTAATGAGTCGATATGGTGGTAAAACGGTGGTTCGAATTTCGAGAATATAGGTCTTGGTCAAAATGAGTGAGTTTCGAAAATTGATAAAATTAGGGTTTGAAAAATTTTAATAGTTGATTTTTTTAAAAGGATTTTGATAATGTAGAGTATTACGTTGGAGAAAATAGAGGAAAACTTGCCTTGGTTAGAAAATTGACTAGCGGTGTCTAATTTCATTTGTTATAGTACAAAAATGAGTTTTCGTGACTTGAATTTGGTTTGAAAATAATTTGATTCCGTGTTTACCCATTTTGGTCTTGTTAAAGTACAATACCTCTACGGATTTTAAAACAAGTTTTATAGGTCGGAATTTGAGTTTGTAAAATTAGGGTTTTGTCAAATGACCAAATGTAGCAAATGAAGTTTCATAAGGTACGTTGTGTGAAAAACCAATTTGCCATGGTTTCTTTCAAAAATTGAATCGGAAGTTCTACTCACGCAAATTGCAGGATTTTGGAGCCGTTTAAAACTAGATTCATCGTTCTTTATTTCCTTAGAAAACATCGAAGACCAAATCAATTTAGAAATCACTCAAATTTGGACAATAAAGTTCGAAACCATCATGTTTGACAAAATCGCAGGTTTGATTTTCAGCGATGTTCGTCGGTTTGCCACGGTGTGTAGAAAATGAGTTACGGGACGTGTGAGGTACCGATTCGAAGCTCTTTGGGTGTTTCGAATGCCACTAACGACATGTGATTTGGACTTATAAACTGTGAGATACAAGCATTCTGTTTTAGACTGTTTTGTTTACTGATTTTCTGGAATTGCAAGAGTTTTGAACAGTTTATGAAAATTCCAGCTCCATAGCATCATTGTTAATGGTCTATTTTAATTCCCAGCATACCAACCAGGTCCCTCAATATGCAATACATTCATTTAAGAAACTAAAGATTCATGCATACGAATAAAAGCTGATCAAAAGTTTCAACCAACAATTCTCAAGTTAGGAAGTCACCAAGAACCGGTTTTCTTCCTCTTATTTTTCTTTCTTGTTGTAAAATCATCTTTCCATTCAAAAACTAAGTTTCAAGTCATTGCATATATTCAGTTTGAAGCCAACCGAGAGTGACTCATGCAAGGAAAATAAATATACAATTGTCAAAGGAGAAAATGAAGGATTCAAGCTCGGTTTAGTTAAAACATTTGCTCATGAAAACTTTTAACTAAGGCCTCATCTATCAAGTGGAATATAGCACATGCATTAGTTGATTTCAACAAGTTATCAACAAGAGAAGGTTCGGATGGAATAGGGCAAAGCCCTTCAGCCCACAACTGTTCAAAACAGCAAGAAAATCAAGGTTACCAACAATAACAAAACACAAGGAAAAGTTCAATTACATTCAACTATCATGCATGAAGTAACAAACTAAACTTTCATTTGGCTTCGGGAAGCTTAGTGAAATCAAGAACAATGGCTTTTCTCTCGGTTAACCAGATTTCCAGCAATACAAAAAGGATACAAAAATTGCCATGACAAGATTTCAAGTCAACCGGTATGCATGGCAGTTTCATGAATCAAGATGATATATTTGAGAAGAGAACCATTTCTTTTAAGCTAAAGAGGATGATAAATAAGTCTTACCTCCAACGAGTTTCAAGAAACGGATGAACAAGTGGTGTGTTTGAGGTAAACAAGTCCGGTTTCCAGCTACAAGAAAAGAGACGAGCTAAGGAGGAAAAACTCCAAGCTATCCAAGAAGTTTTACAAAAGTTAATAGGGTTTACCTCTTACTTGTTCAAGGAACGGATGGAAGAAGATCAGCCTTGCTCTTTCCAGACTTCAAGCTTGATTCCAGCAACTTGCAGCCAAGGTTACTCTTGGTGCAAGGCTTGATGGGTCAAGAAAAAAAAAACTAGAAATGGAGGGAGACTCTCGGTTGAGAGCTTAAGAGAATTTTCTGAAGTGGAGTGTGTGAGTGAGGAGAAGAGCTCTCGGTTGAGAGCTTGGAGAGAAGATTGTTGAAGTGAAATGTGAGAGTGAATTGGAGAAAAATGGGAAAGGGATGGAAGGTAAAATCTGATAAGGATTTCGGACAGCCTTGAGGGGAGAGAAAAGGGGTCTGAATTTGCCTTGCTAAAGTGAACAAAATTTTGCTGAGATGAATGCCAAATGGCAACCGGTTGTTCTTCCATTGAGCATGAGGGGTGGTGATCATCATTGGCCTTGGCTAAGGTGATCTGAAATCTTCTTACTCCAATCTAAGGAGCTGCCGGTTGGGAATAAGGGGCTCAATGGCTGGTTTAAGCTGCCCAATTTTTCAGCAAGAAATCGACAAGTGGCTACCATGAAGAGGTGGAAGTAGGCTGGTTTTCTTGCTGATATGGTGAAAGAAATTCAAATTTGCTTGGAGGAATGGTGGATTCAATTTTGCTGAAGATTAATTGGTTGCTGAAAAAAATGGGCTCAATTGCTATCATTTCGTTCAAGAAATTTGGAAGTGAAGCCAGTTGGGAAAGGAAGAAAGAAAGAAGTGCTTAGGGCGTTGTATACATGAGTGTAGGGTTTCATCGGATTAGTTTTGGGTACATTTGGAATCTAATTATAGTGAAACAACGTCAAAGGCTTACTTAAGCTTCCCGAACTATCGTTTGGTACGTTTTGTTGGTTTTCAAATTCGTGATCATGCACATGCCCTAGCAAAATTATGAGAACCGTTCATGAAAATTTTAAACAAGATTTTGGGTTTAGTTCACGGCCCTCACAGTTTTTAGTCATGTTTATTCTCATATAAAAACACATTAAAAAGTATTATGATAATAAGGTTATGAAAAATTTTCATTCCAAATGCACTAACTAATTTTATTTTATTTAAAATAAGTATTGCTATATGAATTGAGATAAACACATTGGTTGTTTAGCCTTCTTTTTGTACATTATCTATAATTCATTTTAGTGCTAAAAGGTCAAAATACATAGTGTAATTGTGTTTAAATGCATTAGCAACTATTTAAGAGATAGTTGCTTATTATGTTACAATTATTATGTGTGTTTAAGAATTAGTCAGGGATATTTTGATTGTGAAAAATATAACTTCATTTTAATCCTATTAAAAAATTGACCACAAAGGGTAAAGTGTATATATTTGGAGTTTGGGGGCAAAGGATTACAAGGACCCAAGTTATGGGGCAAAGTGTAATTAACCCTAAATTATATATTAGTACTATTAAATACTAAAATGATGTATTACAAAAATAAATAAAAATCAATGCAGTCTAATATAATATTAGACTATCCATAAATCATGCTATTAGAGCTGACGAACACTAAAAGAAGTAATTTTAAAAATGAAAAAAAAGAGAACTATAAAGTATAGTATTAGCAACATCAATAAGTTGTGGTATTAATATGATCAAACATTTAAAGTTATACTATGTAATTACTGTTCAACATAAATAGTGCTATTATTTAATATAATATTAGTACAGTCAACAAAATATTATTACTAGTACCATTAGATACTAAAGGAAATACTATAAAAATCAATAGTAGTACCCACAAATATAGTATTTGTATTGTTAATAAACTACAATATCCGTACTGTCAACACATATTAATATTTACAAATACTAAAAGATTTACAATGAAAATAAAAAAATATAGTCAAGTGTAATATTAATACTATCAACAAGTCATAGTACGGTATAGTATTAGTATTGCTAAAACTATTTCTTATCTAAGAAAATATTTCAAAATGATCAAAAAATACTTGTGAAATATAACTTTAATAAGTAAATTAGTGAAAACTATTGTCAAACTTCATAGCGTACGACTAATGTGCTAGTACTATATACTGAAAAGGATCAATGTCAATGTAATGAGGTTTTGGTCCATAGGACCGAAAAAATAAAGGATAAAATATAGAAAGCCTCATTGTGGTTTGGGGTTCGGTCAAAATATTCCCTTATTATTTTAAAACTCCCACAACATCCCCTTATATTTTTGACTTATCTGGAGTTTGGATAGAAATCATCCAAATTAATGGAATAGATTTAAATGTCTATATTACCCTTATTTTTATTTTGGAATAGATTTAGATGTCTATATTACCTTCTTTTTTATTTTCTTAAAATAATTCAACATTTTTTAGGGTGGTTTTAAAAATTTTAAAATATCATCCTCTTCCTCCCTGCCTTCTCCACCACTCCCACCTCCCTCCACCATCCTTGTCCCCCTTCTACACCACTGCCCACCAACCACTTTTTCTTTTCCCTTCCTTCTTCCTCCCCAGTCCAACATTTCACAAATATTCCAATAAAAATGAGTATAAAATTTTAGTTTTTATCAATCCAATATTTAACAAATATTTTAGCAAAATCTTATTTGCTATGGCAATTTATTTGCAATAGGTCAAATACCATCCAAATTCTTCTTGTGGTCTTAGAAAACCTTGTTGGATTTGAATACATCAAACATACCATTACAATAGTTTATTTTTTCAATTCATTTGCCTTAGAATGACTATCAATATCCCACACCAATGAAAGCAGCGACAATGCTTCGGTTGACTCTGCCCCAACTGCCAAAACCAGTGCCAGGGAGGGAGTTTAGACCTAGCAAAGCAGGAGACTACATGATTTCTTGCAAAGCTTGAAATAGAGGAGACCAGATCTGCCCCCTCCCTGCTCTCCTTCTTCCTTCTTTTCCACCTCCTCCTCCCTTAGTTGGTGACCCGATCTGGTTTTGATCTGGTCACTGGCCAAGGAAAGAGGAGGCAGGAAATTGAGGAGAGGGAGAGGGGGCAGAGGGGGCAGAGAGGGGAAGGAGGAGGGAGAGGAGAGTAAAGGAGGAAGTGGCTATTGGAGAGAAAAGGAAATGAGGGAAGTGGGAGGATGGGGATTGGTAGGAGGTGTGGGAAGAGGGGAGAGGAAGAAGGAAGGAAAAAGGGAAGTGTAAGGCCCAAATGCAACCTAAGGGGGGTGAATTATATTGTTTAATAAGACAATCAATTATAGCAAGAATTCACCCAATAAAACAAGTACAAACTATTTTTCAAGTGTGCACAAAAATATATCAAATTAAGCACAATAAAGATATCACAATTGAACAATAAAGAAAAGGAGATATAGAAAGAATTGCAAACCAAATTTTCAAGTTACACCGAATTTGGATAAAATCCACTAGTAGCTTCTTCAATTGTTGGTAAAGCTAACCAACTTGTACAAGTGAATGTTCACTCCTTCCTCACCCTAAGAGCCTTTAGTTGAGCCAAGGAGTTTTACAACTATTCTAGTTAACCCTCAACAAGCTACAATTGAAAGCTCACTCAACCAATTAAGAACTACTATTACAAGTGAGGCAACCTTCACCAAGTTTTTACTCCTCCTATTGAGTAACCTCACAAACCCCACTTTTTCCACACCTATACAACAAATAAAGAATATTTTTACCCAAATATTTCACTTGTAAGCTTGTATTTCGTATAGGCAAAAGTTTCTTATCCTCTTGAACTTATGGGTATTTATAGAGTGTGAGAAATGGCCTCAAGAAACTCTCCAACGGTAAAAAATATGGCTGTTAAAAAATAGTCGTTGGAGCTATCGGACGTCCGACACAATGTTGTGCGTCCAATGCAAGCATCCGATAGATTGTTTCGATCTTTATTGGACGGCCGATGCATATTTCTGCGTTTGATGAAACTTGCGTCCGATGCTAGTCAGAGAGCTTGGATTTCATCTTTAATTCTATCGGACATCCGATGATGATGATATGCGTCCGATAGGAGTATCCGATACTTCCCCTGTCTATCGGACGTCCGGTACTTCAGTTTGAGCGTCCGATAGTAGTTTTTCTGAGAGTTCTCGATCTTTATCTGACGTCAGGTACTAGTTTTCAAGCGTTCGATAAGTTAAAACCTCCTCAATTCATCTTGAATTGATTTCTTTTCTTTTCCAATGAATCAAGGACCTGTTCTAACATAATTCTCACATAAAAACATTAGTCCAAATCATTTTGTTTTGTTATCATCAAAACTTAGGATCAATTCCAACGATCTCCCCCTTTTTGATGATGACAAACCAAATGATGATTTTGCAAGAAAAAAGAGAGAAACAGAGAAACTCCCCCTCAATAAGAGCTAAAAAGATTTAAAAAAAACATAATCATCGAACATATCTCCCCCTTTTGTCATCAATCAAAAAACATATTAACACCCCTCATTTAGTCATTCAAACCATTTAACAATTCAACCACATTTAAAATTCAAACCAACCAATTTCTCCCCCTTTTTGTCATAGCAAAAAAAAAAAAAAAAATCAAAGGAGCAATAGTAGTTTGAATACCAATATCCAAAATGCCAATATCATCAATATCACAATACCAATATCAAAATACAAATACATCAATAATACTAGAATTCCAACATTTAACAAATTCCAACATTTAGCATTTAACAAACACCAATATTCAACATTTAACAATTCCAACATCAATATGAACGAGACACCAAAGTAGCAAAGTACTTAATGAATTATAACCCAAAGTTTTTTTTTCGTTTTTAAACTAAGAGAACATTATGAATGAGAGTTAGGCCTCGTTTGATAACACAATTTAGCACTTCAACTTAATGGATTCAGATCTTAACACGTTGGATCGTTTGATAAAAAAATAGAACATCTAAATGAATTAAGTGGCACTGAATTTTCTAGGCAAAACTTGCTCCCAAAAATAAGTGATAAGCTATTCACTTATCACTGAATGTAATATACATTCAAATGTATTAGATTTAGCACTTATCAATTCAATCACTTAATGTATTCAGACTTCAGACTTCAGATTTCAGACTTCAGTTTTATCAAACGCACCCTTAGTACAACATGATTTAATAATCCACATAGATTTCATGCCTTTTCTTATATTTTTCTTTACATAGCAATCATTTTGCATATGTCCAAATTGGCAACAAAAATGAGACATAATACTAGAATCATTCACAAAAGTAGGTTTAATAAATTTAGTTCCGCTTTTTCTAGAAATAATAAAATCATTTTGGCAATGTAAAATATGGCTTTCTTTTCTTTGTAAAATATTTTGTTTCTCCTTTTGGAGAGAAGCATTCAAATCATTAATTCTTTTCTTTAAAAGATTTTGTTCCTCCAACATTTTTTTATAAAACTTTGTTTTATTTTCCAACTTCTTTTTCAAATCATTTTTGCAATCAAAATCAAATTTGTACTTTTTCAAATTATCATTGTTTTTTCTCAAATTTTTATTTTCTTGAAAAAGTCTAGAATTTTCTTCCAATAAAGCATTTATTTTTATTTTCAAATCCTTGTTTTTGGCATAAGAATCTTTCAAATTTTTATGCATTTTGATCATAAGAACTTGCATATCATCATTATCATCATCTTCATCACTAAGAGAGTGATTAGAGTTTACCTCATTATCTCCAAAGGCCATAAGTGCTATTTGAGTCGATTCTTCTTCTTCTTCCAAATTGCATTCATCTAAAAGATTTTGAAATTCTTGAATTTTTCTCTTCTATCATTACTTGCTCTTCCTCCTCTAGAGCTCCTTTTATTTAGAAGCTTCTTCAAAGTCCTTGCCATGTTATTTAGTTTCACATCTTCATCATCTTCTTGTGAGGCCTTGAATGCTATGCCTCTCTTGATCCATGCTTCATCATCTTGTATTTTTAATTTCAACTCATAAGAGGTTAGCGAATGTACAAGAGATTCAATAGACATAGAATTTAAATCTTTTGCCTCTTCTATAGCGGTGACTTTATTTTCCCATTCTTTTGGCAAAGCATTCAAAAATTTTCTATTTTTCTCACCCAAAGTGTATATCTTGTCAAGCAATTCAAGATCTTTAATAATATCATTGAATCTACAAAACATTTTATCAACATTTTCATGAGGATGCATTTTAAAAGATTCATATTGGGCAACAAGCATAGATTTCCTTTGTTCTCTAACATTGTCATTCCCTTTATACATATCTCTCAACTTATCCCATACTTCCTTGGCCGATTTGCACCCTTTTATTCTAGTAGATTCATGGCCTTAGCATTCAAAGAGAGATTCATTCTATCTTGAGCACTCAATTCACTTCTAGTTTTAGTTTTATTTCTACCGGTTGTTTCATCTATAATGGTAGCCTCATAAGGTCCTTCACTAACAATAAACCACAACTCTATATCTATAGATTGCAAAAATATTTCCATTCTATCCCTCCAACTAACATAATTTATACCATTGAACATGGGAGGTCTAATGATGGATTGCCCTTCTAAAAACAATACATTATTGGTTGCCATCTTTACTCCTAAGCCGATTGAGCTTAATCTCAAGGAGACCAAGCTCTGATACCAATTGTAAGGCCCAAATGCAACCTAAGGGGGGTGAATTATATTGTTTAACAAGACAATCAATTATAGCAAGAATTCACCCAATAAAACAAGTACAAACTATTTTTCAAGTGTGCACAAAGATATGTCTAATTAAGCACAATAAAGATATCATAATTGAACAATAAAGAAAAGGAGATATAGAAAGAATTGCAAACCAAATTTTCAAGTTGCACCCGAATTTGGATAAAATCCACTAGTAGCTTCTTCAATTGTTGGTGAAGCTAACCAACTTGTATAAGTGAAGGTTCACTCCTTCCTCACCCTAAAAGCCTTTAGTTGAGCCAAGGAGTTTTACAACTATCCTAGTTAACCCTCAACAAGCTACAATTGAAAGCTCACTCAACTAATTAAGAACTACTATTGCAAGTGAGGCAACCTTCACCAAGGTTTTACTCCTCCTATTGAGTAACCTCATAAACCCCACTTTTCCCACACCTATACAACAAACAAAGAATATTTCTACCCAAATATTTCACTTGTAAGCTTGTATTTCATGTAGGCAAAAGTCTCTTATCCTCTTGAACTTGTGGGTATTTATAGAGTGTGAGAAATGGCCTCAAGAAGCTCTCCAACGGTCAAAAATTTGGCTGTTAAAAAATAGCCGTTGGAGCTATCGGACGTCCGACACAATGTTGTGCGTTCGATGCAAGCGTCCGACAGGTTGTTTCGATCTTTATCGGACGGCCGATGCATATTTCTGCGTCCGATGAAGCTTGCGTCCGATGCTGGTCAGAGAGTTTGGATTTCATCTTTAATTCTATTGGACGTCTGATGATGATGATATGCGTCCGATAGGAGTGTCCGATACTTCCCCTGTCTATCGGACGTCCGGTACTTCAGTTTGAGCGTCCGATAATAGTTTTTCTGAGAGTTCTCGATCTTTATTTGACATCCGGTACTAGTTTTCAAGCGTCCGATAAGTTAAAAGCTTCTCAATTTATCTTGAATTGATTTCTTTTCTTTTCCAATGAATCAAGGACCTGTTCTAACATAATTCTCACATAAAAACATTAGTCCAAATCATTTTGTTTTGTTATCATCAAAACTTAGGATCAATTCCAACAGGAAGAGGAGGAAATAGGAAGGATGGTGGTGCTAGAAATAGGGGAAGAGGAGGCGGTGGGAGGTGATGGGGAATGGTGGTGAAAGGGATAGGGTGGAGGCAGAGGGTGGATGGTATGGGTGGTGGAGTTGGTGATCAATGGAGGAGTGGCTTTGTTGCACTAGTGGAGTAGAATGAATAGAATTAAGAAAAAACAATGGTTTTCATGTTGAGTAAAAGGAAAAGGAATAGAAAATTAGAAAAGAACAAAGAAATCATGTCGTGGGATCATGCATGATACTGGTTGTGAAGCATGAAAGAAATGAAAAAGAAAAAAAAACAAAAAAAAAAAAGAGAGTAAGGAAAAGAAAAAAATGCATGTAGTAGAGGAGAAACATGACTCAAAAGAAAATAAGAAAACAGCAAGAAAAAATTTGAAAAAGTGGAGTGGCAACACCAGGTAAAGGGAAAGGAGAAAAGAAATGCCAAAAAAAGGATAAAAAACTCTAAATTGCCAAATTACCATTGACAAGTAACTTGAAATTAAACTTGATACACGATTATATCTCAAATTCCACTAATTTGGATGATTTCCATCCAAGTTCCAAACCAGTCCAAACTATAGGAGAGTTATGTGGGGGTTTTCAAATAATGAGGAGGTATCATGACCAAACTTCAAACCACAAGGGGATTTCATTTTTTATATTTTACCCAAATTTAAAACTATTCTACTATCAATATGTAATGATTGTACTATGTAACAAATATTATATATCATCTCTTTATCTATCTAGGGTTGCGAATGAATAGAGTAGCTCATGAGCAGCACGGTCAAACGATCGACTTGACTTCACATTGATCAAGTTTATATCGATCTCAAATCCGATTAGTCTGATGAGTCAAGTATTGAGTCTTGTACATTAAGCTTGGTAGCTCGATGAGCCGTATCGAGCAATGCATATTATATATAAGTAAATATATTTAGAATACACACACAAACACATACACACACACACTTATATACATACATACATATACAGACACATATATTACTTTATAGAATAAATTACATATATAGATAAGAAATTTTGTAAATTTCCAAAATATCCCCTCTGTTATGATAAGGAAAGAATGTGACAGCCCCATCTTCCCCAACGCGAACCAGAGGGTCGGACTCACTCAGGGACTCAGTCGGTCACTTAACAAGTCATATGAGTAATACCACAAAATAATCGGTAATTCATGCTTAGAAAAATTCAAACTTATACATATTCATTTTACTATCCAAAACTAAGTTCAAACCTGGAACTATACAACAATTTACATCAAAAGTACCCAGTATCAAAAGTCCGGTGGTAGAGGTTTGTCCACAAAACTCGATCACCGTCACGAAATGCTTAACATCAAATACCATCATTTGGTTATAATATTTCACTTACTTCCTAAAATACTTTAAATATGTTCCAAATATTTCTTTACAATCCATGTAGTTTAAGTGATACAAATCACTTAGACTAGGCTTGGTCAAGACTAGTGCCTTCAAGACGCTTCACTCCGAATTCCTGTTAAGGAATAACAAATTTAACGGGATGAGCGTAAGCTCAGTGAGGCCAAGATGACATGCAGGCAAGCAAGTGTGAAAATAAAAGTGCCAACTATTTTAAACAGGTATGATAGTAATAAAGTTCAGGTATAGCTCAAGAAGGAAGTAAACACACGTTTAAAAGGATATAGGAGCTCTCAGGAGCTAATCCATAGCCGATCTTTTCAAACGATCTTGGAACGTTGACACTCCGTCAACAAAGCAATAACAATTTTCGTAGAACTCCACTTCACGCCATTCTCCGTCCACCGTTACACCCACACCGGGCCCGCACGTCACAGTTTTTGGTAATACTCGAGTATACAGGGTCGGCGAGACACGCTCCAACCGACAAACACTCCCACGGCTTGTCAAGTCCCTCAGCCAAACCCTTGCCAGCCCGAGTTAAATGACTTACCAATGAGTTTGGGCGTCCCCGTAATTTAGGTACTGGCGGACTCTAGAGGTGGCTCCCGCCCTAATTGACGTAGCACTTAGCTCTGGGCAGTCCTCATTCAATAGCAATCAATCAACATGACAGTTTGGAGTTCAAGTTGGCGAGTCAATGCTCCAGCCAACACAACTCAGGCACCAGTTTACAAGCTCAAGCAATTTCAATCAATCATGTTCAATAATCATTAATTTGCTCCAAGGAGTGCAAGTGCGATAAAGTACACACTTGCCTTCTTAAGGCATAACAAGTCCAAGCAAGTTCATTCACAACAAATCAAGTGTAATTAACATGCACTTGGACACTCACCTTTGGTAATTTCACCGGTCGATTGCTTAGACGATTCACCACTTGGCCGAGTCCAGGAATAATCAAGTATTAGTTACTATTTTAGGTAACTTTTCCTATTTTACAGGTTAACCAATTAACAGTATAAATTAGGTTTGGGTTGGTGTCAGGACAATATAGGGTTGTGGGTAACGGTGTTGTTCGGTTTTGACCTTAGTTGGTATGTGTCGGGCGTGATTAGGGTAATTATAGGTATTGGTCGACTAGTTTGAGTGTAATCGGCAAGTTCGGGAATGAGTCGGTAGGGTTCGTACACGATCGGTAATTGTCGGCACGGATAGGTAGGTTCTGGGTACGATCGGCAGCTATCGACACTAGTCGGGCGTCATCGCTCGTTAGTGCGAGTTGGGTTAGTCGGGTCGGTACATGTCGGGGCCGGTTAGGTGTGGTTTGATATAAGTCGGCACCAGTGGGTGGCCATTGGTGCATATCGGCATCAATCGGCTCCGTCTGGCACGAGTCGGCACAGGTTGGGGCTTGTGGGACAGGTCGTAGGGTGTCGGTGCTAGCCGGGTTGGTTTTTGTGTGACTCGGGTGTAATTGGTGCCTGTCGGGGGTAGTCGGTGCCAAGATGGTTGGCGCGTCGGGTTCGAGTTTAGGCTTCTGTTCTTGGTTTGCCGTTTTGGTTGGTGCCTGAGAATGGCTAATGGAAAAAGCTCTCCAGGTGCATGTTATGTCTATAGACCTACATGGTCGGGGTAAATGGGTCGGCACTAGGTTCTGGGTCCGTTAATGGATGCACATGGGTCTGGCACGTTCGCTAACCGGTTAGGGCATACAGGTCGGCTAGGCAGTTCCGCTAACGGGCGCTCAGGGGACGGCTCACCCGCTAACCGGTCAGGAACGGAACGGGCACTTCCGTTAACGGACGCGCACGAAATGGCACATCCGCTAATGGACGCGCACACGGGCTGCGACAGATGCGTGCCGGCAATGTCAATCCGTTAACGGACACGCACGATAGCGGGCTACCCATCACAGTTCACGTTTCAAGCCATATCTCACAATCCACTTGTGCGTTTTTGGCCCATTTTATACCGTTGGAAACTTAATTCAGAGCTATACAACTTTTCAGAAGGGACCAGGTTCAGATTCAGGCTATAACAGGTTCAAATTTAGGCTCAAACGCGCAGAAAATGCAAAACACAGGTTTATCAGTCACAGAAAAACAGTAAACTTCAACGAGTTGCTGGAAACTGTAGGGACTGAATCTGAGGGTGTGTGACCTACCACTAGAAAGCTCTTTCTGTCTAGTTTCTAAGGCCACTGACAGAACTCAATTCTGACATTCCTATAGTGAGTTATAGCCAAAACGCCAAGACTGGTTCTGGTAAACTGAAAATACCCGAACAGCCATGCTCTTGGGTAAAAACGTGGATTCAATTCGTTCTAGGGACCTTATTCTTGCTTGAAATTCATAGCCATCAATCCACACTTAAAGCTCAGCAATTATATCACGTTTATACTCACAATTACAGCAAGAATCAGTCATGGCAAGCCAAACAAGATATACTATAAAAGCTGGAAATTTAAGGCATGCATAACTTGGCCAAGGCTTGATTTTCAGCATACAAAAATCAGAATTTCTCCTCGCATATCAAACGAATTTTGCATCATAACTCAAGTGAATTTGTAGCTTGAATTCTACCTTGAATAAAGGTTGAAGTCACGTTGAGAGAATTGAGCAAGAGTGCGTGGGAGCTCAAGCAAAAACCAGCCGATCCTTCAAGCTTGTTTGCTTTCAATTTTTGGTGGCTGTTTTGTAGGAATGTTTAAGCTAATTTGTGGATCATTCTTCTCAGCATATTTCGTTCAAAAAGGCAAGGTATCAAATAGAGTTATCAGCTGAGAATACAAGTTATATATATTGATCAAACAGGCAAGCATGACATGGCTTACTTGCCAACTTATGAACTAAGAAAATGACAAGTGTCCATCCAAAATTGGCTTTGACATGCTTGAGTGAATTTGCTGAATTCAATTGCTATTTTCTGGTGGCTGAAAATGTCCAAGCAAGAGGTGATTGTAGGAATAATTTATTCAACCTTTGTTATTTATTTTGAAGGGCTCAATTGCAAAAGCCATTTTTACTTTCGGGTCCCCGAAGTTCAAGCGTGTTCCTGCTTTGCCCCACACATATTTTCCAACACCTTTGAAAGACAATTTGTAATCTTTTAGCACTATAATCAAATGCAACAAGTGCTTAAGATTTTAACAAGAATCCGTATTTTTCAAGTAAACTTTCGCACAAGCAAAATGAGACAAGAATGGCCGTTTATTCACAAAATATGTACATGTACATTAACCGGTGAGGTGTGGGCTATACAGGCTCTCACAAAGAAAGGTTAAGACGTAAATTTATTGACAAAAAAAAATTAGAAAATTCTAGAATACATTTCTCTAACACTCTTTGGCCCTATTATGTTGCTTCTATTGAAAGATATTCATAGAAGCATTTCTCTAACTCTCTAACCCTGGCCACTCTTAGTCTCCTCTTACTATGTTCTGAAATTGTAATTTTTTCATAGAAACCTTTAGTCCCTCCATATTTTGACTTCTACTCATCATCTCAAGCTTCAAACCTCCATATTCATAGGTTGACTAGATCATTTAATTTAAACTTCAATTATTTGGGGGTTGTCAAACTGAACTGGGGATTTGAAATAAGTAATTTTTTGCTTTAATTTTTACAATAATTCTTTGATATTGACTTATTATTGCAAAAATCTACTTGTTTAGTGACTGATTCTGTCATATATTTGTTGTAAATTGCCAATTCAAAACCCTAATTAGAAGTTGCTATTCAATGTCTAGTTGAACCATAGTACTTTTTGGAACATTTATAGGTTTGTTTTCAAGCTTTTGAAGAGATACTTTGCAGTTGTATGAACCTTAATTAACATCTGAAACTTTAGCAATAAACCCTAATTAATTTCTTTTATTTTTGGGACTTTTTTTGTGGAGGTTCATTGATAGTGCCTATTCAAGATTTAAGATCAACAAAGGAATATTGAAGACTTGAATAGTAAGAATTTACAAGAAACTACTAACCAGCAGTACTCTCCCGACTAGTTGTTTTGCACTACTCGCAAAGATTGGTAAGTCTTTAATCTTTTCCAGCCATTTTGGTCCCTTAGCAGTATGTTTTCTTAGGTACTTTGTATTTTTTCTATGTTAGTTTTATTGTTTCTTTTGTATTTAAAGACTCTAATTTTAAAATAAAATTGTTAGTATATTCAATAGCTCATTTGCCATATAATTTTGGTATCTATGTTGTATTAGATGTCTTAGGTGCTGGGTTTACTAAGTGAAAATGATTATTTTTGTTGCATTGGCATTTGTTATCATTTGTGAACTAGTTGTTATATTTAGCAAGAACCAGTAGTCTAAGATTATTATGAATATTTTTATGGTTCATGTCCTTATCTTTTGTTGAAAATTGTTGGTTGGTGATATTTGACTTGTCACTATGCTATAAAAGTTTATCTCTCAAACCTTAATACTCAGTTTTGCTAAAAATCATGATTATGTCTTCATCTTTCTGAAACAATCATATTTGATATTAAAACTTTCATGTTTCATCTCAATATTGAATATTTTACTTTATAGTTATTAATGTAACATTTTAATATGCTAATTGTTGCTATCTATTTGTCAAAGGTATATCATGCCCATCAGGACTTGAGGTTTCTTCTAATCCATGCATGTCAAATGAAGACTCATCTGGGCCAATTCATTTGGACAATCCAATATTGTAAGTAATGACACATCAACAATTCCAGTCAGTGACACTATTACTCAAGTAACTGCTCAGGCTGTTCTTGAAAGTACTACTCAAGTTGCGATTAAAGATACTGCTCAAGTAACCCACTATGGGATAGCTTTGGAAAATCCAAGTGAAAAGCAAACTAGTGTGGTGAAGAAAGAAATTTAACATCAGAGGCTTGGGATGACTTTGAGCCAATTACAGAAAATGGTGTATCCAATGTTGTGTGTTTATATTGTCAAACAAAGCTACTAAGGAGTAAATCCAAAACAACTACCAGCATGTTAAGGCAGTAGCAAAGTTGCAGTGCTGGAAAGGCCAAGGTTAGAAAAGCTAAACAGCAAACTAAGTTGAATTTCTAGCCAGCTGATTTCTCTTTGCCAACTATACCAGTTTTACATTTCAAAAAGTTTGACATGAAGTAGATGACAGAGTCAGTAGCACATTGGATACTAATGCACAAACATCATTGTACCATCTTAGGAAAAGAGGGTTTCTACTTAATATAAAAATGTGGAATGCTCGAGTGGAAGAAAATCTCTTAGACTATAGTCAGGACAGATTGTGTAGCTATTTATGATATCAAAAAGAAGAAGATGAAAAATTTATTCATATCAATGAAAAAATTAGCTTGACTGCTAACATGTGGAAAGTTAAAAAAAAAAAAAATAGAGTACATGTTTCTTACTGGCCATTGGATCGACTCTAATTGGAAGATGCAAAAAATAGCACTAAACTTTGTCCTTATACCACCTCGCCGGCAGGGTGTTGAAATTTTAGATGCCATCTTCAAGTGTTTAAAGTATTGGGGTGTTGAATGTAAGATTTATACTATCCTAGTTGACAATGCTTCTAACAATGATGTGGCAGTAACAATTATGAAAGTCAACTTATCAAGAATCAAGAAGCTGATGTGTAGAGGCAAGCTATTCCATGTTTGTTGTTGTGCTCATATCCTTAATCTTATGGTTCAAGATAGACTAAATGAGATAAATACTACTAACAACATTAGGGAGAGTGTAGATTTTCTGGGTAAGTTAGATGGGAGATCATTGCTATTTGCCGAGATTATACAGCAATTACAACTACCTGAGAGAAAATTAATCCATGACTATAGAATAAGATGGAACTCCACATTTTAGATGCTTAGATACGCTTTGAAATTCAAAGATGTTTTTCAAGATTTCAAGATAGGGATGTGCATTATAAGAGGTGTCCCTCTAAGGATGATTGGGAGAAAGTAGAGAAAGTGTGTTCCATTTTGAGAGCTTTGGTAGCTTCACAAATCATATCGGAGAATGACTATCCTATTTCCAATTTATTCCTTCAAGAGGTCCAAAAGATAAAGTTAGTTTTGGACATCAAAGCAAATGATCGAGATGGCTTTATATGGGCTATGGTTTGGAAGATAAAAAGGAAGTTTCATAAATATTAAGAGTAGTGCGATATGTTGATGTCAATCATAGCTACTCTAGATCCAAAGCAAAAAATGGCAACTATAGAGTTCAGCTTTCCTAGGATATATCCTGCTCATGAAGCTCAAGAGAATATTGCAAGTGTTAGGAAGACCATATTTGATCTATATGAAAAGCATGTGGCTGCCAATGAAAATGGCAAATACACGAAGCACAAGCTGGTGGTTTTGCCAACCAAGATGGACTAGAGGCATCCTCATCTGGATGGGCTAACTTTGATGATTATTTGAAGGAAGTTGAGATATTTGAGTCTCAAAATTCAGAATTGATAGACTACTTGGAGAAGTTAACATAAAGCTAGATCAAACCCAAAAGATTTTGATTGCCTAAGTTTGTGGAATTTAAATAGGATGACATATCCTATTTTTTCCCTAATGGCTGCTGACATCTTAGCCACTCCTATAAGTACAATAGCTTCGGAGTGCACATTTAGTGATGGGATAAGAGTCAAAGATTCTTATCGCGCTTCACTATCTCTAGAAACTCTTCAAGCCTTGATGTGTGAGGCAGATTGATATAGAAGTATGTATGAGATAAAACAGAAAACAAAAGTAAGTTTTACCTCATTAGTTAAACCAGTTATTTAGACAATGCTATGTTGTTTTTTAAAAGAAAACAAAAGTAAGTTTTACCTAATTAGTTAGACCAGTTATTTAGAAAATGCTATGTTGTTTTTTTCATTTACATTTTTTTTTCTTTTTGCAGATTGTGAAAACAAGCAAAAAAATTGTACTTCCTATTTCCTAATTATGTAGTCTCCATATCGAACTTTTGGTCTAGTTTTTATTTCCTTTGGATACTTTAATGCAATTTTATTTGTTATAATCATTCCTATTTTCTTGCATTTATTTACTCATTCATAAGTTTTGAAGTTGTCTTAAGGACGGAAGGCCTAAGACAATGGCTAATGCAATCTACACTTTTGAAAGCTAGAAAAAAGTCTACTTTTTGTATTGGTCCTTACAATTATTTTCAGTTTGTGTTTTGATTTGGTCCATAATTGACATTTATTTTTGGTTATAAGTTGTGACTATTGTTGGGACAAGGAGATTAACTTCTAGAATTTTATTTTGTAATTGGTCACCTTTTGTATATGGTGGGTATTGGGGACAAGTAATCATGTAGGATTATATTTTTGTAGTTGGTCACTTTTTGGGTGCGTTTGATAAAACTGAAATCTGAAAACTGAAGTTTAAAATCTGAAGTCTGAAGTCTGAATTCATTAAGGATTAACTTTTTATACACTGTCAGTGTAATGTTTTTTTTACACTAGCAGCTTTGGATGCATGCCACATGTGCATGATTTAAATTTCAAATTTAAATTTGTATTATGTGGCATAATCCAAACCTGCTAGTGTATGAAAACTTATACACTGACAGTGTATAAAAAAGTTATCCATTCATTAAGTGATTGAATTGTTACGTACTAAATCTAATACATTTGAATGTATATTACATTTAGTGATAAGTGAATAGCTTATCACTTATTTTTGGGAGCAAGTTTTGCCTAGAAAATTCAGTGCCACTTAATTCATTCAGATGTTCTATTTTCGGTTATCAAACAGTCTGAACGTGTTAAGATCTGAATCCATTAAGTTTAAGTGCTGAATTGTGTTATCAAACGGGGCCTTTGTATGGTGGGTATTGGATACTGAAATATAGAAGTGTTGGCAGCCTAGTTATGAAATGCGTAAGTTGTGAAATTGAATCCTTTGATGACTATGTAGCTTTTTTATTCATTTTCTTGGTGCCTTAGTAATTATTAGGTTTTTTTTTTCTTCTTTCATGGTGATCTATTTTAAGCTTTTGCAAAAGTGGTGAGTTATTTTGGATTTACCAGTACGTGAATGTTGATGATTGATTATAAAGTTCTGCTATATAGATTTATGGAAAATTACATAAGTACTTGACTACTTGCAATTGGTCAATTATTTGTTAGAAAATTTCAATTTTGGTAGGTAAATGAAAAAAAATAGGTCACTGGAGAATTCTTTCAAACTCAATATTTTGAGCTTGTTCAATCCCAAACAAGTCTCAAGCACCTCGTAAACTTTAGTGAATCGAACTTAATTATGGAAGTCCATACTCGATCAAGTCAAGTTCGTTCTCGAATATTGGTATATCAAATTGAGCTCAAGCATGGCACTAGTCACAGTTGACCCGGCTTGTTTGCATCCCTATATAAATATAGTATTTTAAATTTCATTATTATTGATTGAACCTAGGTCACAACATATTTATGACGGACTAGTTTCACTAATAAATGATAGAGGATTTTATAAGATAGTAAAAAAAAATCGCATTACTTAAATAATTTTTTATAATAGAATGAAATAACATACAAAGATAAGTTAAAGTAATTTGTGAAAAAATGTAGAAGAATATTAGTTTAGTACTTTTAGATATGATGTTCATATGGTAATTAAAAAAAAAATCATATTAGAATTGCATCAAAATTTTATAAACTAAAGACTAAAGGATTCGACTATTAAGAAAATTATTATAGTAATAATAGCAAAAATAAGTTACCCTAATGACTATTGAAATTAAAGTAGTTAAAATTTTAATGAAATGCAGGTGAGATGTGAAACAACTTAGATCTAGTAGCCATAATTTTATTGAGGAGATAAGGTTGTGATCAACTTTAAACTATTCAAAAATTTCTCATATACTAATTGACAATTGTGTAAAAATTTTAACATAACCTACTTAATTTTGTAAAGTTTCGGGCATATATGGAATATTAAAAGTTTAAAGTGCTGAACAAAACAAAGGAAAAAATAACAACTTTTAATTTTTTATTTTTGAGAAGAAAGACACTATGATTCATGTCTGACCCAAGCAAAAAAAGTGTAAAAAATAATGATATAGGAAGAAGTTTGTTGAAATTCAAACTCTTAAGAGATAAGAGGACATTTGGAGTAAGTTTACAGTGTTTAAGGTCATGATTGTACGTAGTAGTATGTATTTCTAATCGTTTGTACTTGATCTAATCTTATAGTCAATATTTTCTTTCTATATCCAATGGTAGGTATTAAATGAAGGGTATGATACCCAAACGGTGTTCTAGATGATAAGTGTTTATTTTGCATATTTTTGTATAGTTATTTATATGCATTTTAGTGTGTTTTTGTCAATTTAATAATTAACGAACTAGGTTTCTAGTAAATTTGTATTTTGTGGTAAAAGTAAGAAACATTGTATTTCTATGGATTTAAGTGGTTTAAACTTCATCTTTTGGTAGGATTTAACGATTCAACCATCAAATGAGTGAAGTGTGAAAATATTCAGATGATTCTTGATAATCTAAAGTTGATTTCAAGTGAACATGAAATGCAAAATGATCAAAAGATGAAATGCAATATAAAAACAAGGAAGAAATGCATAGGTAGTTTTGACACCTTTTAGCATTTTGGTTAAATCTTGAGTTACAAGCATTGGATTAAGATGGTCCTTAAACCATTTTATAGCTACAGACCAGGACTAGATTTCATATGAAACATTAAAGTCAAACTCACACATTTAGAGGGTCAAAATTTGAAATACAGTCAAGAATTTCTCCTGTCAAAGTCTGAAATAGAATGCTGAACAATTGAGGGTATTTTGGTCGTTTCTCAACCCACAGAGTTCCTAATGACAAGATTTTTGATGCATTTGAAAGGTAACTCAATAAATTACAACTTTCATGTTATGTACAAGAGCTTGATCAAATTCCTTCATTGAAAAATTTGTAGTTCAAGTTGATACAAAAATAGAGTAATTTCCAGAATTTGTCAAAAAGTGTCAAAGCTACAAAACGTATGGATGCACGACCTATGTGTACAAGGTAGGTCATGGACTATAGTTTCAACTATGCAAGTTACAAACAACTTGCCTCGTGTTCACACAATCTTTTTGATCAACTTTCCTTCAAGAGTTTTAGTTGCCTTCTACACAAAGAAAAGTCAATCTTGAATAAGCAACTTTGTTTCTTCGTCATAAAGCAATTAGTTAGGGTTTCTCTCCTATAAATACCTAGAATTAGGGATTGAAATCATACAAGAGAAACTTTTAGAAGAACTTTGGAAGGCTGAAAACTCCACAAAAAAAATATAGCTTTCATTAGTTCTCCTTAGTTCATCAACTTAGTAATGTAGATTTGTGAAGTTATCCAATCTTTGTATCTAGCTAAACAAAGGAGGACATTGAAGATGAAGATGGAGAGTTTGGAGCTCAAGCACATGGGTGACATTTGTTCTATAACTTTATTTCTTGTATTGATTCTTATGTTTAGTTTGTTTCTTGTATTGATTCTTATGTTTAGTGAATATACAAGTTTGGTTCTTGTTTGTGTTTCATACGTATTCTGCTTGTGACAGCCCCACCTCTCCCTAGGGCATACCCTAAGGTATCAGGGGACCGCGTGCCCAACTCTCGTCAGGACTTACTACAATCCTCAAACAAATCTCAGTGCCAGCCTTTAATAATTACAATAAAACTCCAACCATTACATCCATGTACTTCCAAATAATAACATAACCATAAATCTCATAAGTTAATCTCCAATACTTACAATTCCAAATATTTCAAAATAATATTACAACCATGAGATGTTATTCCCCAATTACTTCAATACCATGAATACAATTCATAAGACATCCAAAATAATATACCCAAATGGAACAAGAGATAATCCAGCTAGTCATACTAGTAAGTCCCTACAAGCTTCCTTTGCCTCGAACCCTGTGGAGGGTAAATAAATATTCTTGGGATGAGCTAAAAGCTCAGTGAGATTTCAAAAAATGAGCAAATTCACATTTGGTCAAAATCATAACACTTGAATCAAATAGCACTTTTGCAAAACACTCATCTTTCACCTCAAATCATGAACAAAGCATTTCATGTAGAACAATAATAAATCATGTCTTATTTAGCTTAAAACAAGAGTAAATCTTTTCAGAGAAATTCATTTCACTCATTTCAGCATTTGGATAATAATTAAACAAACAATTCACTTTAATCAAATCAAAGGTACTGAAACGGGATGAGAGGTGCCCACCACTCTGATTGGGTGTGACACATACTACCGTTCAGATTTAATCACACCTAAGGTATTGAGACGAAATGAGAGGTACCTCCCACTCATAAGAGTGTGGTACGTACTACCACTCAATACGTATGGTCAACGAGACAACGCTCCAATCGACTTATTCAAAGTTAAGATTCAGGCGGGATGAGAGGTACCTACCACTCATTGAGCATGGTACATATTGTCGCTTATCACATATGGCGGGATGAGAGGCACCTACCACTCATTAGAGTGTGGTACATACTTCCGCTTATCACACACAAATCAATATTCAAGACACAGCACAACACATCACATATTCAACATATAATTCATTTCTAGCCACAGTTTCAAAATCACATAAATAAATCACCATCTCAATGAGTACTTGCGAATCAAGACAAGTAACGTGCATAGAAACTCACAAACTCCTCATAAGTTATTTCACTTGTAAAGCATTTTGCTTGAAAATAACAGCAAATCATTTCTTTGCAAATATGAGTCGAGCAAATTATTTCACAAGTCATTTTCACATAGTAGTAAAATATTTGATTTATAAACGGATTGGAATACTCACCAATTAATCACAGCTGACAATCCAAGTTAGGATCTGGTTCAAACTCTTCCCCACTTCCTATGATCAAATAAAAGAAGAAAGAAGTTGTTAATTGTGATCCCGATTTTTGATAATTACAAAACAATTGAAGAAAATTGATCTAATGTTTTCTAGTGAGATCCTTGACAGAACAGGACATCGAGGCAGGAAACCTGTTGAAGAATCTGTTGACTGTCGGACGGACGATACCTTATCGGTCCAGAAAACTCAAACTTTCCTATCGGACGCTCAACTCGACGATCGGACGTCCGATGACAGGGGATCTATCGGACACCTCTTTCGGACGATAACATCTTACATCGACGTCCAAGATATCCAAGAAATTTGACTTTGGACGCAAGCCTTGAGGACATAAAAGACATGTATCGGCCGTCCGATCGATTCCATGAAAATTTTCTAAGCTTAGCGGACGCAAAGCTATCGGACGCCAGGTATTCATCGCCCGTCCGATAAGACTCGAAACTTGCCTATCGGACGCTAGCATCGGACGAGCAGCAGTGTCGGACGTCGATAGCTCCAACGGCTAGTTGACCTTTTTCTACTATCCGTTGACCTCGCTTTCTAGGCACTTTGGTCTCCTATAAATACAAGCCGTCCAAATATCAAACAACTACTGTACACTTGGATAACAAGTTCTTAAGAGTGATTTTAGCTAGAAAATACTCATTTTGAGTAAGAATTGTTAGTCTTGTAGTGTGAGTTCATTGAGAAGCTTTTCAATTGTGAGTGAATTCATCAATTGTGTAGCTGTGTGAGGGTTTTTAGTAAAGAGTGTAAAACTTCACGGCTTGACTAAGTGGAGCTTGGGGCAAGGAGGAAGTGATCCTTCTATTGTACACAAGTGTGATCAATTTCACCAAATTGAAGAAACTGTTTGAGGAATTCTCTTTAAGCTCAAGTGGAGTCTTGAAGAAGTTTGGTTTGCTTTCCATCATTACTCTTTTTAGCTTGCGTATCATGTTCATTGTCTGAAATCTCATACATATTTATCAATCTCGACTTGTCTATTTGTTTGATAAATCATTTGTTAAAGAGCTTGTGATTAATTTTTCAAAAAAGAGGTAATACTTGGCTGATTATCACTCAACCTAATTCACCCCCCCCTCTTAGGTTGTATTTGGGCCTTACAGAAGTTTCGCCCTTCAAATAGTGAAACTAAACTCAAATAGCTTATTCATTTATTTTATCCAAATTCTTTCCAAAATTCCTCTAATTTTTCTAGAGTGAAAAAGTAGTCACTCGAGTCAAAATTCATCATAAAGATTCCATTTTCAAATCGACACATCATTTAAACAAAATACTCTCTCGAGGAACTCCATACTCGCGACTTCTAAATTTTTAGAACAAAAACATAAAGTGAGGTCTTTTCACCTCGAAAATCACCCCTTCTAGTTTAAACTCAACACTAACTTAAATCAAGGTTTTAACACATGTTTAGAACAATTTTCACCAAATCTCAATGTTCAAAATTTATGAAAAATAGATAAAACATTTCAAAACCATCAAATCTGTCCAAATAGCATATTTACCCAAAAATTAGTGAAAACTCAACTTTTCACTATTAAAGTTCAAGATTTTAACTCTATCTAAGCATATACTCATAAAGCTAACATAATACACATTTATTTAGGCAAAATCTAACCACGAAATATCACAAAATTTCAAAATCAAGTGTCAAAATTTCTAGGCATAGGTTCGGCCAGCTCTCACTCTTTTCCTTCAAAATTTTCAATACAAATACTACTTTCTAACATAAAATGCACTCATCTCATAAAGCGACAAACACAACCACAATCAGTCCTCAAGTCCCTACCTAAAAGTCACCTCAAGTCCGCTACCTAAGTTGGGAATTCAAGAGCCCAGCTCAAATGCTTCATACATAAGCATTCTTAGCAAAATAACCCATAGATCTAACAAATCTACCGCTAAGAAGGTTAAAGCTAAGAGTTTTAAGGATTATACCTCAAGATCTTTTCAGATCTAGCAAGATCAAGGAAGATCTAACGTAGTTCTACCCACGGATGATGTTCTAAGTTTCGACACCTCGAGATCCTTCAAGTATCCTCAAGATTAGCCAAGGATCTAGTTGGTTCTTGGTGTTTTCCTCCACAAAACTTCAAGACAAGAAGAAGAACAAGATGACCCTTTTCTCTTCCTTCCTCTCCCTCTCACTCTCGGCCCTCCTCCTCTCTCTCTCTAGCTCAGTTTTGACAAGAAGAAAAACAAGCAAGTTCAGGCTCTCTCTCCAATGGAGTTTTAAGGAACAAGATGAAGAAGAGGTGAAGAGTTGATGTCTTGACCTCTTAAGTTCTTCAAGAAGTAAGAAAATGGACAAGATGAAGTTTTTCCATCTTTCTCTCCCTCACACACGGCTGGAATGAGCAACAACAATGAGTGAGATGAAGCCTTCAAATGATGTTCAAGGTGCAAGGAAAATGAGGAAGAAGAAGAATAAGAAGAAAGCTTGGGAAATCTCTCTTTTCTCTCTCTCCAAGTTCGGCTGCCTCTCTCTCTCTCTCTAAGCTCAAGTGTGGCTGAAAAATGAGGGAGCAAAGAAGCAAGAAACAAGGCTTTTAAGGGGACAAAAAGTGTAGTTATCCCTATTTTAAGGAAAAGTGGTCAAACGACCACTTTTTATCGCGTTGACATGCGACACTCTAACTTTTACTGGTTTATCTCATTCCAGCACTGTCCAACCTTAAATACATCTTTGTAATATCTCTACATATGCTCGGTTTCACCTTAAAGTCACTATTCACGTTTCGGAACAAAAATTGACGCTTAAACTAGCCGAAACCAAACACCGGCAAATAATTCTCAAAAAATCATATAAATTGAAAAATAATAATTCAAATTATAAATTCACCAATGTTTTAGTGGATAAACATAATTTAAAAATTTTTATTTAATTTTCAGTAAAACAGAATTTTGAGACCCTCACACTGCAAGTTTGTAAACAAGGTGTGGATTAACTTCTATGATTGTTATGTGATGTTTTCATGGTTATTTGAGTTATTTCTTGAACAAGTTATTTAACACTTTTGGTACTACAATCATGATTAACTGATCATTAATTGTGACTATCTAAAGGCATTGTATCACCAAAGAAAGTTGTGATCTAACACTAGCTCGTGGAAATGTTAAGTTTAGGGAGTTAACTCATAAAGGTAAGGTTGCACCTTTGTGGGTTTGGTGGTTTATTCCATATAATTTGATATGATTTATACCATTTAATTTCATAGAATTTAATGAATCTATAATTGTTTTCATCATCACGTTATTAAGTGTGGAGTAGTTATAGATATGGTTGGTATACCTATAGAGAGAATATCATGTACAAATGAAAATTCTACCATAACTAGTTAAGGTAATAACACTTATTTAACCGGAAATTTCACTTGCAAAAGTAGATAGGAATTCCGTAGCCATAGGCACATTTTATTGTCATTTTTACTACTTTTATTGCATGTTTGTAGTACAGATTTACTTGTTTTGTTTGTGATAATCTAAGTAATAGAAGAATTCAAAAACTACTAGTAACTGACAATCTTTCCTATGGGATCAATACCTAATATTCCCAGTATTCGATAAATGATCTATATAATTACAGAAAATAGGCTATTTAAGTTTTCAAAATTTGGATTGATGGGAAAACCTCATCAGTAGTATCATTAACGAAGATAGCTTCATTTGAGGAAAGTCTATATTTGCCTCAATAGCAAATAAGATAGAAAGCATCTAAACAAAGGAAAAATCATACAATAGTTCTTCACATAGTAGCTTTGTATCTTTTCTATCTCTCACATATGAAATAATACTTTTTCATCCCTCACATATTATTTTTGTACCTTTTATATATCCTTTATATATGAAATGATGATTTTTCATCTCTGACAAATGAAAAATGCACATTTTTAGTCCATAGATTGATTTCTATTCATATTCTTCTCAGAAAAAAATCATGTGCATCTCATGTCTCACAAATTTTAGGAGCAAAATTGGAAGATCGTAGGAAAAAAAAGGGAAAAAAATCCCTCACCTTTCATTTTTTCCTTATCTTATTTTTCTAGCCAATAATGTAGCAATAACCATGGTTGCCTTCACTTGCCATGTTGGCAGAGTTGCAATCAGTTGCCACCATTTTGCATTACAAAATTTCACCAAAAACAATCCCTACTCAATTTTTTGTATAGAATCTAATTTTGATATTATTTTTGTAAAAAAAAGACAAAAGTGGTAGAAAACAATAAAAAGCAGCAAATAGAATCTGACATAGTTAACATCAAAAAAACACAGAGGTGTTTTTTGGTCTTAGTTATATAACGTTAGGAAAAAGTGAAATTAATATCAAAGTATTTTTTTTAAACCTACCAATGCTTTTTCTATTTTTCACCACACTCCTTCATTTTTTACAAAATGTCGAAATTAGATACTATGTGAACAATTGAGTGGAGAGTCAAACCCTAAACTTTGATGAAATTTTGTGATAAAAAACCACAAGCATGGAGGTTGGACGCAACCATGGCTATTGCCACATTCTTGGTTAGAAATTAGATAAAGACAAAAGAAATGTGAGAGAAATTTTTCTTTTTCTATAATTTTTCAATCATGCCCTTAAAGTTTGGAAGGGATGAGACAAATGTGATTTATTTATGACATGAATAGTAGTAGAAATAAATCGCGGGACCAAAATAATGTATTTTTCAGTTGGAAGGGACAAAAAATCATCATTTTATATATGAGGGATGTAAAAGATACAACCAGTATTTGAGGGACAAAAAATTATCGTTTTATATGCAAGAGACGTAAAAGGTACAAAGTAAATATGTGAAGGACTATTTGTATGATTTTCCCATGTATAAATTTTATGGATTAAAAAGATGAAGCAAACAATAGTATTATTATTCATAAAAACAATTCATTAGATTGTAAAATTTTCCATTATATGTGTGGGTTCCCAATTATCAGTTGAGATTTAGAATTATCATACTTTCAAAATTTACTTTAGAGGAGAGTATAGAAATAATCTTATGAACTTACCATTTTCTTCATACAATTTTGATGTAAGTTGATAATAAAGATGGAAATTCCATTACAAAAGAAACTTGATTTATTAGCATGAGCACTTCTTCACATATCAATTCTTAGTGACAATTACTCTCAAACCCATATCACTTTTTTCCACATTACAAGAAAGCTTATGTCTATCCATTTCTAATCGTGTTTTAAGCAATCATGTAATGAATAAGTTTCAAAACTTTATAACCTGATAATGGTACATATATGATTGTATTATAGCTAGCATCATCCTTAAGTTAAAGTTTTAGTTTGAGTATAAAACTATAACTTTTTCAATTAAAGGACAAAAAAATCACACACACACACACACGCACATGTTCTAAAACTTTTGTATAAGATTATGTCATTTCATACTAGTGGTTTTTTTTTAATAATTAACCTTTTGTGCTACCAAAAATAAAATAAAGTAAATAGATTTATGTTTTAATAAAAAATTTTTATTCTACTAAAATTACTATAAGGTAAATATATTTACATTTTAATATGAATTTGAAAAGCAAAAATCTGAACTAGCAAGTCTAGGTTATCTTTTCTCCTTTCAACCTACATGGCTAAACAAAAATTATGTTTTAGCAGTTACAGACAATTGAGTTCTATTTATTGATATTTGTATAGCTTGTAATCATTGAATGGTTACCTAAAATGTATCAAAGTGTTGACAAGGTTGTAAAAAGAATTTCTTTTTTGTTACATTAAATCCCGTATGCTCAAACACTTATCTATAAGATCTTGTTAAATTTATTTTGCATGTCAATTATTTTCTTGAGGAAAAACTTCTCTTCTTATTTTCTGTAATGATAGTTTTTCCTTCATCTTTATCTATAGCAATTTTGAGAATAATTTATATTTTGTGCCAATTAATTTTGTGGTAGTTTATGCCAAGTCCTTTGTTGTACATTATTCTAATTTCTTGATATGATACAATAAGGACCGCCTATTATATTGTTGGATGATCCTCTTTTTAAAATTTCAAACTTCTAGAGACTTCTAAAAGTATCATGTTATTTTCATTTAGTATATTAATTGTTTATAATATTTTTGATAGTTTATGCATCAACAAACTAAAGCTAATAAATAAAAAGATTAAAGATCAACTTAAAAAATGCCAAGAAAGAAAAAAGGTTAATCATAAAATTAATTTCTATTATTTACTTTTTGTTAATACTTTACCTGTGAGAACCCAGAGAAAAATGAAAATGAAAAAAAAAAATGGCTTGATTGCACCATGAAAGCATAAAGTGCATTATTTTCCTTTAAGCACTTTATTTTGCATACATAGCATGACATTAATTTGGAATTTCATTTTACATGTTTCATGTAGGAAATTGCATAAAATTTATGTGGCATTAAGTAGGATACATTCTAATTGAGGGATTAGAAGCTAATTGCATAGAATTTTAACCCAATTCATGGTCCAAATTAGGACACTTGTCAATCATCTACTAATGTCTTGACTTAAGCTAACTATGTAACTTCTTGTTTTCAAAAATTTGAACCAAAAACTCCCTCCCTTCTCTCTCCTCTTGGCCGAACTCCATGAGTAAGAAAACACCAAAACCCTAAGCTAGATTTTAGTAATTTTAGTGAGGGAAAACATCTTTTAGTGAAAACCCTAGGTAGGTTGGTACTTGATCATCAAGCTTGGTTGAAAGAATTGGAGTTTTTGGGTGGTTTTCTCTCTCCACTCTCAAGGTAACTAACTACTTATCTATGCTTTAATGATCTTCAAATTCAAAGTGGGTGCATGATTAGTGAGTTTAAGTTGTTTGAGGTTGTTTAGAAGGAATGATTGTGGAAGAATTTCTTGTAGTTGGAAACTTGAACTTAGAATTTTGTTTATAATCACCAAGTGTTTGATGAAATGCTTAAGATTTTGTGATGTTTTATTGATGACTTTCTTTGATGTTCTAGCATGCTAAACACTCTACTAAGAGTTGGGAATAATTCTTGAAAGGTTGTATATAGAAGTTGAGTGGGGGAAATGAACTTAAACAGGAAATCAGAAATGGAATTCAGCCAACTTGGCGAACCTGCTGTTGATTATAGGAATTGAAATAGAGCTTGAGCTTTATACCGTTAGAAATATCTATGAACCTAGTTTTAAACGCCGCTGACGGATCTCGATTTCGATTTTTCTACATCGAGTTATGGCCGTTCTTCCGAGACTGTTCGACCAACCTGCTCCTAGCCTGACAGTTTTTTGGTGTCTCTGATTTTGGCCATTTCGACCCTGATTAAGTGTGATTTGATGTTTGACCTCTTCATAAAAGTTGTAGGTATATGTCTTAGCTTCAAAACTCCATAAAATTTGGCCCAATCCGATAACCACAGCCACAGTTATGATTAAAATGCTGAAGGGTGGCAAACCTATCGATTTTCATTTCCTTTCCATAATGGCTTCTTTTATTCCTTTTGACTCGTATTCACCTTTGTCGTGTTCCAACCAACTTAACTCATGATTTTACTATGTTTATAAGATTCTTCATTTGTTTTACACTCATGCCTTGGATTAGACCTCGTATGATTTTGTGCATCCAAATTGTGAATGTTATCAAACAAAGAAACAACTAGTGTATGCATTTGGTCTCTCTTGTTGGGGTAGTCAATCCTAAATGTTTTCATTTCATGTGCTATTAGACTTGGAAGGAGGAAATAAAGGAGATTTGGGAGCAAACGCCTGAGGTTATTTTGTTAACTTGGTAAGTGTTCCAATGCATGTTTCCTTGACGATGCATGATATTTGAGTAAATGCTATTATTTGTTTTAAAAGCCTCTTTGATTGGCATACTAATGAGTGTCATGTTATTGTGATTCCCTTGATTCATTAATTCAATTAATTTTCAATAAATTGCTTGTTCATAATGCATAGTTGAATGTTGAATGTTAAATGTACATAAAGGTAGGCCGATGTGTACTTTATCGCATCGACTGAATTGAGCTCACTCTTCTCTGGAACCCTATCCTTGATCCGCCATCGTGAGGTCCGGTAGGCAAAAAACTTATCCTAGACCCGCCATCGCGGGATCGGATCAGCTGGACAGCCCTGGGTAATGACTTACCAATGTTAAGTGCAAAGCTCAAAACTCTTTGCCGGAAGGCCTTGAGTATAATGTTTAATGTTAAATTTCGGGGATTGTTTATCATTTTGGAGGTTATAAGGTGAAAGTAAATTTCGGGGATTGTTTTTCGTTTTGGAGGTCATAAGGTGGGAGTTTGGAGGTTATAAGGTGGAAAAATGTAGGGGATTGTTTATTGGAAGTTATAAGATGGACAATGGCTCCCAATGAGTCCTGTATCCTTTGAGATCTCATTTATTATTCATTATTTGATTTACTTGAATGAATAATTGTATATTTGAAGTAATGTTATCGTTTATCGCTCACTATGTACCTAACTTTATTCTCTTGATTCCTAAATTTGGTTATGGTTATACTTGGAACTGTGCTTCTTGATTACATGTTAACATGATTAATTTTGGTATTGCTCATGTTTTGCTTGGATTCTTGGAATACTTACTGGGCGTAAGCTCATACCACTTATTTGTTTTCCTTAACAGGATTTGAGGCAAAAGGGCTCAAGGATAACATTAGATCATTTTGGGGAATTTTAGGTTTGTTTGTCTGGTATATCTACCTGTAATCCTCTTTACTTTTGGGAGAGGCGAATGTACTTAAGTTGAACTCGACCTTTTGATCCACGAGTTTATGTAATTACTTTTGGAGATATGTAAATGTTATTATGAAGTACCTTCAAGGTTATGTTATTTAGAATGGATTTTTGAGTATTTGTTTCTGTGAAGAAATTGTGGAATGTAGTGAGGCCCGGCGAGAGTTGGGCAGGCGGTCTGCCGATCCCTTTGGTTCGCCTTAGGGGGAGGTGGGGCTGTCATATTACCTACCATATACACATAAAAGTAATACAAATTTTTGTATGACCAAGTACGTGCAACGTACATGTAGTTTCCTAGTTCCTATATATATATATATATATAGACACACACACGCACAACTATTATCTTTGTAAGATTGAGATTTGTGAGGAATAAAAGTGAGATTTTGTTGCCTCCTGGGAAAAGGCTGTTGACCATAATTTCTAGCTCATTCTTCCCTTCATTATTCTTGTGCCTTGAATTAATTTATTGTTTCAGATATATATGGGTTTAAAAGTTTTCAATTATAGTAATTTGTGACAGAACTAGCATGGTTTTGCAAGGACTAGGCTTCCCCTAGTAAGTATAATAGTTTTTTGCTCAGCTAATTGGCACCTTTGTAGTTTCATTTTTGTTCATGCTTTATAACATTTGTTTTGGCAATCTAACAAGTGGTTTTCCACTCAATATCTTGCTCCATTTTTTAGTCCAATACACTTAGTATCTTGCTCTATGTTTTAGTCCAATTTAAGAGCAAGTTGTGTGAATGGTTGTACATGAACTAGCATAAGTTAAAAATATCAAATTTCTATCATAAGTTTAGTTTCACATCAAAGGAATATACTACTATACTTGTATGATCCCAAAAAGTAAACATTTCAATTTTTTATTGGTTTTGATGCTTATCACTTTTGTGAGAAAAGAACTTTGCTCTTTGATGGGGAGAAATAATAGGAGGATAACAGCACACAATGGTAAGATTGAGAACATTAAATGAAGAGAAAGAGTGAAACAACAAGTAACCTTCCTCAACAAAAGGCTAGAGTTTTGAAATATAAATGTCAAAATATGAAAAAGTTAGAAAAGAAAAAGTAGTATGCAACACATAGGGCAAAAAATGGGCATGAAAAAAAAAGGTAGAGACAAATAAATTTGACGGTGTACTGGGGAAGGAAAAGAAAAAAGGGCATGTGTTTTATGTTTGGACTGCATTTTCTAGAGTTTTTATAGAAAAGTTACTGTAGCAATTTGATGTATGTGAGGTAAAAAGGTGATTGGAAAATGGGATCACGTAAAATGTAAAATTTTTTTGACTTCAATCCAAACATGCAAGTTTTGAGACTAGAGGCTCCATTCACTAATACAAGGCTTGAGTAGGAAATAGCAAAGTAGAAAATCTACCCTAGAAGAGGAGGAAGAGAAAGTGAGGAAATAATGGTAGCTGAAAGTGAAGATATGGTAAACATATTTAATTATATAATGCTTGAAATGAAATATTGATTAGCATGTGTTTTGTAGTGTGCATCGTGCATCCAGAGGGAGAAGGTATAAGTGTAAGGCACAAAGCAATCTAAGATAACAAGTTTTCCACACAATTTTAGTTAATCAAATTAGCTAAGTGATCATACACTTAATCAAGAAATAAATCAAGTAGGAGAAACAATCAAAGCACACAATTGAACAAATAAAGATTAGAAAATTAAACAGAAAGCAAACTAAATACAATGGTATCCTCAATGGCACCTCCACTTGTTCCCAAATATCACCAAGTTTGGAGCTCCAATCCACTAGATAACTTTTTTAATTTATGGTGCAATAAACTATCTTGTACATAAGAAGTCTCAATCTTTACTTACCCTAGACACTTTTTAGTTGAGTTAAAGAGTTTTACAACTTTACCCAAGTTTACCCTCACTATGCTACAATTGATTGCCACCAACTGACTAAGAACTATCATACAAGTGAGGCTCACCTTCACAAGGTTTTATTTCTCCTCAATGAGAAACCTCACAATCCCAACTTTTCCCGTACCTATACAATAATCAAAGTATTTTTTTACATAAAACTCACTATTGAAAGCTTGCATTTTATGAAGGCAACAGTCTCCTATCTTCTTATGCTTGGGGGTATTTATAGATGAAGAAAATTGGTTCCAAAAGTTTCTCCAACGGTCAAAAATAGAGTTGTTAGAAAACTAACCGTTGGGTGTATCGGACGTTCGATAGGGGCGTATGAGTGTTCAACACTAGTCGCTGAGAGTATCGGATGTTCGATAGGAGTGTTTGATAGTACTAGAAATTCGATCCTTGAACAATGAGTGTTTGATAGAAATAGAGAGTTTGCACTTTCAGTTTGGAATTTATTGGACATCCAATAGGAAGGTTTGAGTATCTGATACATAAAAACAACTCTTATTTCTTCTTGTTTTGCTTTCTTTCTTTGTCCAATGGACTAACAATCTGTTCTCTCACATTTCTCACATAAAATCACTAGTTCAAATCATTATTTTGGTTTGTTAATTATCAAAATCCAGAATTGGTCAGCCAAGGTCAACATCTCCCCCTTTTTGATGATGACAAACAAAATGATGGTTGATTTGATCAAGTAAGCACAAATAAACTCCCCCTTATTTTATGGCATTTTAAAGATAAAAACTCTCCCCTAGAACATGCCAACTTTTAAAGAAATATCATTCAATCTACTCCCTATTTTTGTCATCATAAAAAATAAAGCAAATCATGAAAGAACATTTATGTAAAATTTCAAGTAAAACTACCCCTAAAATTGTACAATCCTATAAGAGAAATCATTGGACTCCCCCTTACTTAAAGCATAACTATTACTTTCAAAACTCCCTCTTTCTTTTACAAATTATGAACAAATTTGTGAGAAGTTTGGGGGTTACTATAATCAACCATTTATATGTCCAAATTATGATTTTGAAGGACAATTTCACATATAAGACATACATGAATAGAATTTAAAAATAATTAGATATTCCAAATTTAAGTGTTCTATTCTCACAAAAATGCATCTAATAATCCAACTCTTATTTTGTACAAGTAACAAAAAGAAACATAGAAATTCAAATAACTAATTAATTTTATACCATACTTACTTTGCACTTTTCTACCTTTTTATGCTATTGAATTCAAGTAGCATTTTTAACAGCCATTAAACTCTATCTTGGATTAATTTCTCCATAGAGAACCTAAGTAATAGAAGTTATTTTTGATGCATTTTTATTTTTGGGTCTAGTGCAAGTTCTAATCATCCATGTAAATTTCACACATTTTCTCGTATTCATTTTCACCTATCATTCATCCTTCATATGACCAAATTGACAATAAAAATTGCACATAACACTTGTATTATTTACAAAATTAGGTTTGATAAATATAATATCATTCATTCTAAAAATAGTGAATCTATATGCGCCAAGTGAAATTTATTTTTATTTTTGCAAGACACTTTATTTTTGGTTTTGAAGAAAATCATTCAAATCATCAATTCTTTTTTTCAATAAATTTTGTTCTTCCTTAATCTTTTCATAAAACATTGTTTTCTCTTCTAATTTTCTTTTCAAATCATCCTTTTTACAAACAAAACCAACTTCAATTTTCTTCAAATAATCATTTTCTTTTCTTAACCTTTTATTTTCTTGAAACAATTTAGAATTCTCTTTCAACAAAGCATTTATTTTTGTTTTTAATTCATTATTTTTAGTATATGATTCTTTTAAATTATCATACATTTTTGTTGTAAAAAATTCAAGATCAATATCATCATCATCACCACCTTCATCATAAGAATGGTAGGTAGAAGATATCTTTTCATCTCCATAAGTCAGAAGAGTAGTTTCTCCTCCATATTCAATTTCTCCATCTAAATTGCATTAGTCCCATGTAATTTGAAAATTTTTGAGATTTTTCCTTCTATTGTTACTTGATTCTTCTCTTCTAAATCTTCTTTTGTTGTTGAGGAGTTTCTTAAATGTTTTGGTCATAAGCATCATATCATTTTTTGTTGAACTCCACCTCCTCATCATCAAGTGAGAATAGTTCATCTTCTTCTTGAGCGGTTTTGAGTGCAATGTTCCTTTTGATTCTAACTTCCTCATCATCTTATACCTTTGACTTAAATTTCAACTAATAAGAAATTAGTAAGTTTACAAGTGATTCAATAGAGATAGAACTCAAATCCTTTGCTTTTTCAATGGCCGTGACCTTAGATTCCCATTCCTTTGGCAAAGCATTCAAGAATTTTCTATTTTTCTCATCCAATGAATATTTTTTTTCAAGAAATTTAAGATCTTTAATGATATCATTGAATTTACAAAACATCATATCTATATTCTTACACAATTCTATTATAAAAGATTCATATTGACTAACAAGTAATGATTTCTTTTGTTCTCTAATATCTTGTGTGAGGGTCTCAAAATTTGAATTTTATTTTAAAATGTCGAATAATATTTATATTGTGTTTATTCATTAAAATATGAGTAAATTTATGTTTTGAGTGATTATTTTCCAATTTAGAGAAATTTTTAAGAATTATTTGCCAGTGTGTGGTTTCGGCCAGTGTAAGCGTCTGATTTTTGTTCCAAAGTGTAAATACTGACTTCAAGATGAAACCGAGCATATGTTGAGATATTATAGAGATATATCTAAGATTGGACAGTGTCGGAATGAGAAAAACCAGTAAAAATTGAAGCATCGCGCGTTGGCGCGACAAAAAGTGAAGTTGGACACCTTTTTCCCTAAATCAAGGATGGCAAAGTATTTTGTCCATATAAAGCCACCAATCTTGCTCCTTGCCTTCTCATTTTTCAGCTGCAATTCTTGGAGCTTTAGAGAGAGAGAGGGCCGATCTTGAGAGAGAGAGAAATAGAGAGAGAAACAAGCTTCTTCAACTTCATCTTCTTCATCAATTTCTTAGAGCTTGAAGACAGCAATCGAAAGCTTTCATCTTGCTCTTCCTCGTCCTTGTAGTAGCCGAGAGTGAGAGAGAGAAAAGGAGAGAGAGCCGTGAGTGAGAGAGAGAAAGGAAGAGAGAGAAAGCTTCATCTTATTTCTTTCTTCTTGGCCTTGAAACTTGTGGAGGAAATCACCAAGGATCGAGCTAGATCGTGGCTTAGCTCGAAGGATCTCGAAGTTTCAAATGTTGGAACATCATCCGTGGGTGGAACTACGTTAGATCTTCCTTGATCTTGCTAGATCTGAAAAGATCTTGAGGTATAACCTTTAAAACTCTTAGCTTTAGCCTTATTAGTGTTAGATCTGTAGATTCTACGGTTAATTTTGCTAGAAATGTTTATGTATGAAGCATTTGAGTTGGACTCTTGAATTCCCAACTTAGGTAGCGGACTTGAGGTGACTTTTAGGTAGCGGACTTGAGGACTTGATTGTGATTGTGTTTTCATTTTGAGATGAGTGTATTTTATGGTTAAAAAGTAGCATTTGATGTTGAAAATTTCGAAGGAAAACAGTGAGGGCTGGCCGAACCTATGCTCGGAAATTTTGGCATTTGATTTCGAAATATTATGATGTTTCTTGAAGAGATTTTACCTAAGTATATATGTATTATATTCGTTTATGAGTATATGTTTGAATGAAGTGAAAATCTTGAGTTTTAATGGTGAAGAGTGAAGTTTTCACACAATTTTGGGGTAAATGTGGTTATTTGGACAGATTTGAGGGTTTGAAATGTTTTACCTATTTTTCATGGATTTTGTACATTAAGACTTAGTGAAAAATTGTTCTAAACATGTGTTAGAACCTTGATTAAAAGTTTAGTGTTGAGTTTAAACTTGAATGAGTGATTTTGGAGGTGAAAGACCTCACTTTATGTCTTTGATCAAAAATTTAGAAGTCACGAGCATAGAGTGCATTGATAGAGTATTTTGGGTAATGATCTGTCGTTTTGAAAATGGAATCTTTTATGATGAATTTCGACTTGAGAGACTACTTTTTCACTTGAGTAAAATTAGAGGAATTCTGGGATGATTTTGATCAAACAAATGACTAAGTTTATTTAAGAGTAGTTTCACTATTTGTGGGGCGAAACTTATTTCTGCTTTTACTTGATCATAGGAAGTGGGGAAGAGTTTGAACCAGATCCTAACTTGGATTGTTAGCTTTGATTAATTGATGAGTGTTCCAACTCCTTTTTACATGAAAATCTTGCTATTGTTTGTCAAGGAATGATTTCTTGAAATGATTTACCGTTATTCCCAAGTAAAATACTTTTACAAGTACAATAATTTTATGAAGAGGTTGCGAGTTTCAATGTTTGTTATGTGTTTATGTGAATATGATTCGAAATGTGTTAGACAAGTGATTTGATGTGAAATTGGATTTTCAAAATATTAAGTGGGGTGGTGTGTATTTCATCGCACCTACCTCTATTTGAAATAAAATAAAAGTGAAGTGAAAGTGTTTTGCAACGACTTGTATGTGCATGTGAAAGGTTAGGAAATTTCTGAGACCTATCGGTGAGCCCTTCGACTCGAGCCGGGCGGCTAGCCTACGTCGAGAAGAAAGGGACGAGCCATAGGGTTAATTAAGTAAAGTGAAGCGCAATGATATAAAGTGCAGTGATATATGCTCGAGACTTGGCATATGGACTTGTCTCCGATGAAGAGCAATAAACCAGTGATATAAAGTGCAGTGATATATGCTTCGAGACTTGGCATATGGACTTGTCTCCGATGAAGAGCAATAAACCAGTGATATAAAGTGCAGTGATAAACCAGTGATTAAACCAGTGATCTAAAGTGCAGTGATAAACCAGTGAATGTGTTCTTGAGTTTTCTCGTTATGGTACCTCTTAATGAATCATACTTTTATAAGTGATCTTTAACGACCCAACTCTTTTGAAAAGTGCTATTTGACTCAAGTGTTATGATTTTGATCAAATGCGAATTTGTTCCATTCTCGGAACCTCATTGAGTTTCTAGCTCACCCCAGAAATATTTATTTCCCCTCGCAGGGTTCGAGGCAATGGAAGCACTTGTAGAGACTTTCTAGTGTGACCGGTTGGATTAACTCTTGTTCTATTTGGGCATAGTATTTCTGATGTCTTGTGAGATGTATTTATTGTATTGAAGTAGTTGGGAAATAACATCTCATGATTCTAATATTAGTTTGAAATATTTGGAATTGTAAGTATTGGAGTTTAAATTGTAAGATTTGTGGTTATGTAAATATTTGGAAATATTTGGATGTAATTGATGGATTTTGTTGTAATTATTAAAGGTTGGCACTGAGAATTGTTTGAGATCTGTAGTGAGTCCGGCGAGAGTTGGACAGGTGGTCCACGGATACCTTAGGGTGCCCTAGGGAGAAGTGGGGCTGCACAGGTGGTATCAGAGATTAGGCTTTAGATCTCTGTAATGTATCCTAATCTAAAATTTTAGGATACTAGCCTGTGGAAAGTAGGACTAGAGTGTTTCTGGTGTTTGATGGTTAGTAAGTGATACTGTTTGAGAGTTTCTTATATGAATTGATTTGATCGAGAGTTTGATGTTGCAGTGATTGAGGCATAAGAGTGACTCTTAGTGTTTGATTGGCTTTTGAGGTTTGTCATAACCCTGATTTGTATAAGTTGGAGTGTCGAGGACGATACCCTTAAGGTGCAGAGATTGTAACGCCCCGAAATTTAAAGGTGTTTTCGAAATGTATTTTCAAAGGTTCTACCTTGAATAAAAATTTATTTGTTAGTGATTGGAAAATAATTCTTATATGTATATAATTTCTTATCTTCTTGTTTCCGTTCAATTATTTTACGAATATTTGTAAAGGTTTAATGGACCTAGTCAAGCCTACTTGAGTAGGTAAACTATATTTGGATGTAAAAGAAGGGTTTATTGGCAAAGTTCCAAAGACATTTTAGAGGGAAACAATGAAAGCTTGACATTTGTCCCCAAACTAATAGCTTAAAGTTTTGATTAAACTACATAAATAGTCAAGCTTTTGAACCTTTTATCATCTTTCATTTTCTTGTACAAAATTTTGAGAGGAAAAAGGGAAAAGAAACTCCACTTGCTTGGCTTCATTTTCTTGTCCCAAAACTTGAGAGAAAAGAGATAAAATTAAATTTCCTCCATGAAGTTACAAATAACCCTTGGAAGGAAACTGTTAGTGGAGGACATTGGTTCCATTTTTGTAGGAAGCCGAACTGTGGGATTAGATTGTGTGTTAATTCTAGGGTGACTTTATCATTTGATGATTGGTTGGGAAGTAGAGTTATTAAGTATTTGAGAGTTTAATAGATTAGAAAGAAATGTAAGAGATAGCCATTATTTATGCTTACGTGTTAATGAGACCTAAGTCCGATTAAGTTCTAAGTGAATTGAGGAGAATGCAGTGGCAAATGATGAGGATATGGGAGGGGATGCCGCTATGGCAGAGGCAGATCCCCAGTACTTGGAGTCTGACTGTGACAGCCCCACTTCCCCCTAAGACTAACCAAAGGGTTGGCGGGCCGCATGCCTGACTCTTGCCCGGACTCGAGCATTCAAAAGCACTAACTCTAAAGTCCACATTAGCACAGAGAATGGAAATTGTAAAATGACTTCAAGCTTTAGAATACAAATCTTAACTCAAAAGCATCTAAAACATCAATTTAAAACTTAGTACAACCCCGCGAGTCAACATTTACAAAACCAAAAGAATATACAGTCCATTCTTCCATACTCGGGTCAAAAAGATCAAAAACGGGTACTAGACCTATCTAGGTCTTTGGATTCTCATCACCTATTAAGGGAAAACAAAATGGGAACGGGGGTGAGCTAAAAACTCGTGAATTTCCAAAAGGTCATGCACAGGCATAAAGCGGAATAAATAACATAATTAAAACAAGTAAAATAAACACAAAACACACAAGTAAGATACGGGAGCTCTCAGGAGCTCAGGTCCACTTCGCACGTTCAATTCACGTAGTCGACACTCCGTCAACTTTCCAATCCATGTAGACGACTCTTTACAACCATTTCCTTCCACCGAACATCCCCCTTTACCGGGCCCGCAATCCTAACACTTAACACTTATTACTCAAGGGACGCGGCCAAGAATAGTTTTATAAACACTTTATACACACTTTCTCCACTAGTGTGTATATATTTTCATGCAAAACAAATAGGTCACCTACTCTACTTAAAAGAGGGCAATAAAGTATACCCTTCTTAAGTGAGTGGTTTAACACTTTCAAAATTCACGTATTTAACACATTCACGCAAAGACACTCAATTAAAACGATTAACATGCATTGGAAACTCACAAACAAAGTAGGTCTTGGAGTTCAAGTTTTGATCGCTTTGTAAAACAACACCACTTCCTAAAACAATTAAAGAACAACGGAAATAAGTTTTCTGGTTCACCGATTAAATCTCGTTTAAGAAGAATCAAGTTCGATAACTTCCAATTTAAACAGAAATTTTTGAAAAATCGTAAATTGAGTTGTATAAGTCCAAATTTCACAAGTTTAGTACCGTTGGAAATCTCATTTAATGTTCTAAAACTTTGTAGAAGGCACCATGATAAAATTCTGGACAAAAACTGCCCAGATTTTCGTGTTAAGCTCAGTTACAGTACAAAACAGAACAGATCAGGTTGGTTTTCCAGCTCAATTTGAAATTTCACCAAAAATTGTAGGAAACAAATTGGCCTCTTAAATTTACACATTTTAAATCCCTATATATCAAGTTTCAAATGCCACCAACGGCACTCGATTCTGACTCTTGAACAAGAAATTATAACTGTCCAAACAAGGCTGGTTCGAAATCCTGCGTTTTCTGAAATCCAGATTTACAGGGCAGTATTTAGAGCCTCCAATGAGTGACGAATTATTACTCAAAATTCACCAAATTTGGTACAATAATTATACCATATATATATTTATGTCTGCACCAAAATTTAGCCAAAAAATATAACGGGAAGTCAGTGTTTTTAATGCCCAAAGTGGACTCGACAATATTGCTTTAAATCTGCAAAGTTTTGCTCCTCTTCTTCTCATTACTTCTAACATATCTAAACTACCACCAAATGACCTCATTTTCGAAACCAAGATAGTTTTAACCTTCCTAAATCTAATAATGGTCAAAATTGATGTAAGTTTAGATCAAATCCTAGCATTAAATCAGTCCAAGAATTCGGCAGCATGCCCTCTCATCATTCAGATTTTTGGTTCCAACTAAGCCACCAATTTTACATAACTTTTGAAGGGATTTGTGTGGGACCAATTAACAACCTAACCCTCAACATTTAAGCCTCACATTTAGCCTTCAAACTTGCCAAAAACGCAGCCACAAGATTAAGGGAAAAACAGCAATTTTCCTCATTTTTCCTCTTCCTTCTCGGTTTTTCCTTGAGGTTTCCTACCAACATTCAAGCCAACCATTTTCCATAGAACTACACACATTACATCATTTGTCATGCTAGAAATTAAATTCTCACACTTGTGGGAGTCCAAGAGCCCACTCAACAACCATAATCAAGAAATGCTAGTTAAAGAAACTTAGCATCATAAAATTGCAAAACCATCACAAAACTCCATTTAATTACCAAACATCAAGGTTCTAGTAACCTATCAACATCCCACTCCTAATGTCATGCTTGAAAATGTAATAAATGGACAAGATAAGAGCTTTAGGAATTTATCTCTTCTAAGAAGTTAGCAAATACACCCAAGAATGCTAGCCTTAACCTCCCAAGAGCTCTCTCCTAAGTGTGAATAGTGACTTTAAGATGAAACCGAGCATATGTAGAGATATATCTAAGGTTGTACAATGTCAGAATGAGAAAAACCAGTAAAAATTGAAGCAACGCGTTGGCCGACAAAAAGTGAAGTTGGACACCTTTTTCCCTAAATCAAGGATGGCAAAATATTTTGTCTATATAAAGCCACCAATCTTGCTCCTTGCCTTCTCATTTTTCAGCTGCAATTCTTGGAGCTTTAGAGAGAGAGAGGGCCGATCTTGAGAGAGAGAGAAAGAGAGAGAGAAACAAGCTTCTTCAACTTCATCTTCTTCATCAATTTCTTAGAGCTTGAAGACAACAATCGAAAGCTTTCATCTTGCTCTTCCTCGTCCTTGTAGCAGCCGAGAGTGAGAGAGAGAAAAGGAGAGAGAGTCGTGAGTGAGAGAGAGAAAGGAAGAGAGAGAAAGCTTCATCTTATTTCTTTCTTCTTGGCCTTGAACTTGTGGAGGAAATCACCAAGGATCGAGCTAGATCGTGGCTTAGCTCGAAGGATCTCGAGGTTTCAAAGGTTGAAACATCATCCGTGGGTGGAAATACGTTAGATCTTTCTTGATCTTGACAGATCTGAAAAGATCTTGAGGTATAACCTTTAAAACTCTTAGATTTAGCCTTATTAGTGTCAGATCTGTAGATTCTACGGTTAATTTTGCTAGAAATGCTTATGTATGAAGCATTTGAGTTGGGCTCTTGAATTCCCAACTTAGGTAGTGGACTTGAGGTGACTTTTAGATAGCGGACTTGAGGACCTGATTGTGATTGTGTTTTTCGTTTATGAGATGAGTGTATTTTATGATTAAAAAGTAGCATTTGATGTTGAAAATTTTGAAGGAAAACAGTGAGGGCTGGCCGAACCTATGCTCGAAAATTTTGACATTTGATTTCAAAATATTATGATGTTTCTTGAAGAGATTTGCCTAAGTATATATGTATTATATTCGTTTGTGAGTATATGTTTGAATGAAGTGAAAATCTTGAGCTTTAATGGTGAATAGTGAAGTTTTCACTCAATTTTGGGGTAAATGTGTTATTTGGACAGATTTGAGGGTTTGAAATATTTTACCTATTTTTCATGGATTTTGTACATTAAGACTTAGTGAAAAATTGTTCTAAACATGTGTTAAAACCTTGATTAAAAGTTTAGTGTTGAGTTTAAACTTGAACGAGTGATTTTGGAGGTGAAAGACCTCACTTTATGTCTTTGATCAAAAATTTAGAAGTCAAGAGCATAGAGTACATCGATAGAGTATTTTGGGTAATGATGTGTCATTTTGAAAATGGAATCTTTTATGATGAATTTCGACTCGAGAGATTACTTTTCCACTCTAGCAAAATTAGAGGAATTCTGGGATGATTTTGATCAAACAAATGACTAAGTTTATTTAAGAGTAGTTTTGCTATATGTGGGGAAGAATTTGTGTGACGACCCCACCTCCCCCTAAGGCGAACCAAAGGGATCAGCGGACCGCCTGCCCAACTCTCCGGGACTCACTACAGATCCTCAAATATATTACAGATCTCAAATAATAACACAGCAAGATCTCCAAAATAATTATTACATTTCCATCTAGTCCAAATACACCAAAAAGTCGAATAGTAAAAAATTACAAATAGTACAAGAGATAATCCTGCCAGTCAAACTAAGAAGGATCACTACACATGCCTTCCTTCATCTCGAGCCCTGTGGGGGGGAAATAAAATATTTTTGGGGTGAGCTAGAAGCTCAGTGAGGTTCCATGAATTCAGGAAAACAAATAAAACATTGAAATAACATGGTTCATCAGAGTAGCGCTTTTAACAAGTAATTGTTCAAAAGACAATTATCAACGCAAGAAATCTTTCAAGCATTTATTCATTCAACAATCAGCTAATCAAATATGAGTAGTAAAAGAATATAGTAACGCATAGAGCCAGTAAGTCAGTAGTTAGTAGTCTCCTTATACCTCCAGTGGTAATACTCGAGTAAACTAACCAGTGTCCCAATGTTACAGGGTCCCGACCTAGTCCGCTTCTGGCTTGGGTCGGCCAATAACAAAGGCTGTGGGTCCAGCTCATGCAAGGGCCCAGTTCAGCTGATGTTTCCAAATCATTCACGGCTTACAACATGCGCAGTTAACATTCAACAGTAATGCATGTAACAAATAAACTAACACTTAATCAACACGACAAGGCATTTAGTGTAAACACGCAAGATACATTCACAATCATTTTATTTGGAAATACTAGGGAATTCTTTGAAATACCTTTGTCAGGACACGATTAAGAGTAAAACACTTTTGAGTAAAAGATACATTTAAGCCTAACTGGTAATGAGGAACTCGCCCACATGATAGAAAACCATTTCATTTACCAAAAGAAGTAACAATCCATTTTACGCTAAACAAGTGAAACAAGTTTGAAAGTAGTTGAAACACTTATCAAAAGCTAACTAAGTTTGCAAAGTAAGGCTTAGTACAAATTCAAATAAACAACTGGAAGTAGGACACACAAAACATTTAGAAATAAGGAACACTCACAAATCCTACATAAATTAATTCACTTGTAAAAGCATTTTACTTAGAAATAATGGTAAATCATTTCTTTGCAAATATGAGTCAGGTAAATTATTTCACAAGTTATTTTCAAATAGTAGTAAAATATTTGATTTAAAACAGGTTGGAACACTCACCCAACAAAGCCAAGTAACGCAAATGTTTGTGTCTTGATCACCCTCGGTACCACATTCGAGTCCAAAAGTAGAAGATTACACGTCAATCTCAGGTATATTTTCTGGGTCAAAATCGATCCCTGAAGTCAAATTCATAATCAAAATAAAGTTTAACTTAAGAAAATGGACAACTAAAATATTCAAATGTAGGGTTTCCAAAATAAAAGAGATTAGAGCCTAGCCAATCAAAACTTAGGTGAACTAAGATTTGCCCAGGTTAGTTTTTCAAAAGGGTCACCAAGGTTCAAAAGTGAATTGGAAGTGAAAATCAAAGAAGAACCCAAGTACAAGCTAGGTCAATGATTCAAGTACAATATGGAGTGAAAAATATTCATTTGAACCAAATAAAAGGGATTGAACTAAGAACAGTGAAGAAAGGAAATGCAAAGGTGAAGAACTAATGGTGACAGCTTTGTCATCCTTCGGTATTTTGATCATAACTGGGGCTAAATTTATCAGATTGGGGCGTATTTTATGCGGTTTCAAAACTAAGACATATCCCTACAATTTTCATGAAGAGGTCGAATCCCAAATCGTGCTTAATCATGGTCGAAATAGCTAATCTCGAGACACCAAAAAACTGTCAGGCATGAAACAGGTTCGGAAGAATGGCTATAATTTGGTGTAGGATTATCAAAATCGAGCTCCGTCAACGGAGTTTAAAACTAGGTTCATAGATCTTTCCAATGCTATAAAGCTCAGACTCTAGTTCAATTCCTATAATCACCAGAAAGTTTGGGAATTTGACTGAATATGAAAACTGTTAGCTGAAACAGGGTAATGGGGCAGTCAGGGGTATTTTGGTCAATTCACATGCTACAGTGATCCAATTGTTCTGAAATTTTCTGGGTGGAAAGATAACTCAAATACCTACAAGTTTCATGTTTTGTGCAAAAACTAGTTTGGCCTTTATCAAGGACGAATTTGCAGGTCAGTTTGACACAAAAATTGGGCAATACATCAAGGAAAAACCATCAAAACTCTTAACACTTCCCATAATCAAGCATCAAAAACACTCTAATACATCCTAGAATTCATCTAGCATCAAGAATCCATAAGTTTAACACCATCAAAGAGAAGTCAAGGGGGTAGTTTTACCTTATGCCAAGCAAGAGAAATCCACTCCAAAAGCTCCAACTTTCCAACAAAGCTTGATGATCAAGTATCAACCTGACTAGGATTTTCACTTGAGGATGTTTTCCTTCACTAAAATTGCTAGAATCAAGTTTAGGGTTTGGTGTTTCTTGCTCCCATAATTTCAGCCAAGAGAGAGAAAATGAGAGGGAATTTTTGGTTTGAATTTTTGAAAACAAGAGATTAAATAGAAAGTCTTAAGTCAAGACATTAGTGGATGATTGATAAGTGGTCAAATTTTGGCCAAGAATTGGATAAAATCTATGCAATTTGTCTTCAAATCCCTTAATGTAAAATATGACCTACTTAATACCATATAAGTTTTATGTATTTGGTTACATGAAACATGTAAAATGTAATTCCAAATTAATGTCTTACAATACATACAAAATAGGGTACTTAAAGGAAAATAATGCACTTAATGAAAATTTTATGCTACCAATGTTTAAAGAAAATGATTTGCACTTAAATGAATACAATGACAAATTTTCATGAAAACTTTAGGGTTCTCGCAAGAAATATAAACAAATAATTCAAGAAATTTGGGTGTATAATTCAAGAAATTCTGGGTCCTCACATTTTGAACCAGATCCTAACTTGGATTGTCAGCTTTGATTAATTGGTGAGTGTTCCAACTCCTTTTTAAATGAAAATCTTGCTGTTGTTTGTCAAGGAATGATTTGATGAAATGATTTACCATTATTCCCAAGTAAAATACTTTTACAAGTACAATAATTTTATGAAGAGGTTGTGAGTTTCAATGTTTGTTATGTGTTTATGTGAATATGATTCGAAATGTGTTAGACAAGTGATTTGATGTGAAATTGGGTTTTCAAAATATTAAGTGGGGTGGCGTGTACTTCATCGCACCTACCTCTATTTGAAATAAAAGAAAAGTGAAGTGAAAGTGTTTTGCAGCGACTTGTATGTGCATGTGAAAGGTCAGGAAATTCCTGAGACCTATCGATGAGCCCTTCGACTCGAACCGGATGGCTAGGCCTACGTCCAGAAGAAAGGGACGAGCCATAGGGTTAATTAAGTAAAGTGAAGTGCAGTGATATATGCTCGAGACTTGGCATATGGACTTGTCTCCGATGAAGAGCAATAAACCAGTGATATAAAGTGCAGTGATATATGCTTGAGACTTGGCATATGGACTTGTCTCCGATGAAGAGCAATATACCAGTGATATAAAGTGCAGTGATAAACCAGTGATCTAAAGTGCAGTGATAAACCAGTGAATGTGTTCTTGAGTTTTCTCGTTATGGTACCTCTTGATGAATCATACTTTTATAAGTGATCTTTAACGACCCAACTCTTTTGAAAAGTGCTATTTGATTCAAGTGTTATGATTTTGATCAAATGCGAATTTGTTCCTTTCTCGGAACCTCATTGAGCTTTTAGCTCACCCCAAAAATATTTATTTTCCCTCCACAGGGCTCGAGGCAATGGAAGCACTTGTAGAGACTTTCTAGTGTGACCGGTTGGATTAACTCTTGTTCTATTTGGGCATAGTATTTCTGATGTCTTGTGAGATGTATTTATTGTATTGAAGTAGTTGGGAAATAACATCTCATGATTGTAATATTAGTTTGAAATATTTGGAATTGTAAGTATTGGAGTTTCAATTGTAAGATTTGTGGGTATGTAAATATTTGGAAATATTTGGATGTAATTGATGGATTTTATTGTAATTATTAAAGGTTGGCACTGAGAATTGTTTGAGGTCTGCAGTGAGTCCCGGCGAGAGTTGGACAGGCGGTCCACGGATACCTTAGGGTACGCCCTAGGGAGAAGTAGGGTTGTCACATCTTGGTTACCTTCATATATATCACACAATTTATGCCAAATTTCCTTAGCCAATTTATAACCCTTAACTTTATAAGATTCATTGGTATCCAAATCAATAACATATACATGGCATTAGCATTCAAAGAAAGATACAATTTATCCTTTTCATCTAATTCTTGTCTAGTTTTTTAGTCTACTCAAATTAGTTGTAGCATCAACTATTCTAACATTTCTAAGAACCATCACAAACAATATACCAAAGTTCAATGTTAATAGATTGCAAAAAAACTTCCATACTTTATTTCCAAACATCAAAATGTGAGCCACTAAACATGGGTGGTCTAATAATCGATTAGCCCTCTAAAAATAAAGTATTATTGGTTGCCATGATCTTTTCTCCAAAATTGATTGAGATTAATCTCTAGGAGACCAAGTTCTGATACTAATTGTAAGGTTCAAAGCAACCTAACATACCCAGTTTTCTACCCAATTTTAGTTAACCAAATTCTCTAAGTGATCATACACTTAATCAAGAAATAAATCAAGTAGGTGAAACAATCAAAGCATATAATTGAACAAATAAAGATTAGAAAATTAAATAGAAAGCAAACCAAATGAAATGGTAGCCTCAATTGCACCTCCACTTGCTCCCAAACACCACCAAGTTTGGAGATCCAATCCATTGGATAGCTTTGTCAATTGATGGTACAACAAACCATCTTATACATAAGAAGGCTCACTCTTTGCTCATCCTAAACATTCTTTAGTTGAGCCAAAGAGTTTTATAACTATACTCAAGTTAACCCTCACTATACCACAATTGATTGCCCACCAACCAACTAAGAACTATCATACAAGTGAGGCTCACCTTCATAAGGTTTTACTTCTCCCCAATGAGAAATCTCACAATCTCAATTTTCGCACACCTATACAATAATCAAAGTATTTTTTTACCCAAAAATTACTATTGAAAGTTTGTATTTTATATGGGCAAAAGTCTCCTATCTTCTCATGTTTGGGGGTATTTATAGGTGAAGAAAATTGGTTCCAAAAATTTCTCCAATGGTCAAAAATAGAATGACTAGAAAACTAGCCGTTAGGAGTATCAGATGTCCGATAGGGGTGTATGAGTGTCCGATACTAGTCACTGAGAATATCAGACATCCGACCAGAGCATTCAATATGAGTGTTCGATAGTACCGGACGTCTGATCTTTGAAGAACGAGCGTTTGATAGAAACAGAGAGTTTGCACTTTGAGTTTGGAATTTATCGGACGTCTGATAGGAAGGTTTAAACATCTGATACATAACAGCAACTCTCATTTCTTCTTGTTTTGCTTCCTTTCTTTGTTCAATGAACTATCAATCTGTTCTAACACATTTTTCACATAAAATCATTAGTCCAAATCATCATTTTGGCTTGTTAATTATCAAAATTAAGGATTGATTAATCAAGGTCAACAATAAGGAAATAAATTCCATTGTAAATATTATGTTACGTAAAAGTAGAGCAGCTTATGCATTACATTGATGTCTTTATAAAGACAATAATTATTGCGGGTAAGGTGTTTAGTAGGGAAATTTAATGTTTTACAAATGCTGTATATAGCTGATGGTAGAGATTAAAGAAGAGGATAGAAAAAATGTTGAAGAAGATAAAAAAATATACATATCAAATAATAGAACTGAATCCTAGAGTTGTGGGTGTAAGTGTAAGAACTAAGAATTCAGAGGGCAATGTAGGACATCTGAGTTGTGTGTTATGTGAAAAACAAGAAAAAACAAGCGAAGGGATGAAGATGACCGGGAGGCAAGGGTGAGTGATAGGAAGTGAAGAAATAATTTGAATTAAAGTATGCCTTAAAGTAGCAATATCTTGATTCTTTTCCCTTGGTACTTCATGGAGGAGATGAATATAAGATGGAATTACAAAACAGGGTGAATAGATAGTGTAGAATAAAATTAAATACTGTAGTACATATGTGCAAAATGATTACGGTTGTTAGGCATGATTAGGTAAGGGGGAAAACCAGAGTGGATGTTGCATCCATATTCATTTACCTTCACGCTTATAGGAGGATGGAATATTAATGCAAACTAATTCCAACATGCATGATAAAGATGCATGATTTCATTGATCTGAAAGTCTAAATATGAAACTAGCTTAGTGATTCAAAACAATAATTAACTTCATTGCAACCCATTCAAAATAGATGTCACGGGAGAATTTAGAAAATGTTTAGGAGAAATGGTAGTGAATATGAGTATAGATATATTAAGTTTAGGGATGAACTAAATACAAATTGGGATATGTTTCTGTAGACTAAATGGTCAAGCAATAACCCTCAAAATTTGCTAGTTGGGATCAATTTCCTTGGTATGTATTCATATGGGACTAGCAAAATATAAGTGATAGGAATGGAAGTAGAACTTGTGAGGCCCCTTACCATCAATTTAAATTATAAATTGTAAAATTTCATATTTTCATAAAATTATTTTAGTTTGAATTATTTGATTTTCTTATGATAATTACATCGGCACGAAAAGCTTTAAAATGCATGGTGCACGTTTAAATTATGTTCTTGATTGAATTATGTGAATGTTTAAATTTTGCACTCGGGTCTAGGGTCGATCACTAGACATAAGTTTTGAATATTAGAATATGTATTTGAGGTATATAAATGAGAGAAACCTGGATCGTAGTACCAAGTCGCTTGAATTTACCCCGATGCGACAAAAAGAGGCTTTATGTCAAATCGGTAGCTTTCTTTCATTTCTCCCATTTTTTTTCCGTAAAAGCCCCAAAAGTTAAACACTATTCATTCTCTTCCTTTTTCCTCCAAGTTTGGCTGACCTCTTCCTCTTCTTTTTCCTTTCATTTTGTCTTCAAAAATTCCACCTTCAAACTCCATTAAATCCACCATTGAAACAACCAAGAAGCTTGAGGAATTTGTTAGTTTTCTTGGTGAAGCTTCGGACCACCTTGGAGAGAGAGGGCAGCCGGTTGTGGAGCTTAGAGATTGAGGGTTTTGGAGCTATATCTTCCTCCATTAACTAAGTTTCTTGTTTGAGTTGAGGTAATCTTGCTAACCACCAAATACTTTGCTCATTTGTTTCATTTTCTTGGTTAAGAGAGCTTGTAGCTCTTTGTGATGAATTTTGTTGTTGATTCATGAAAGTGGGCTCAATGAAATCCCACCATGTATGAACTTGAGGCTGTTGATGATCTAATATGTGTGTGTGAGGTGTTTTAAGAGGAGTTTTGCTGCTAAACATGATAGAGGAAAGGAAAGAGAGGAACCGAGAGAGAGAGCTTGAGGCCGGTTTTCTTGCAGCTTCATTTCTTCAATTTTCAGCTCAATGATTCCATGTATCACTCTCTGATTTTTTATGTTCACATGATGGCCTAATTATGTGAGAAATTTTGTGAGAACCCAAAAAAAAAATGATGAAAATGAAAAATGGCTTGATTTCACCATGAAAGCCTTAAGTGCATTATTCTCCTTTAAGTACTTTATTTTGTATGCATAGCATGACATTAATTTGGAATTGCATTTTACATGTTTTATGTAGCCAAATGCATAAAATTTATGTGGCATTAAGTAGGTTACATTTTAATTGAGGGATTAGAAGCTAATTGCCTAGAACTTTAACCCAATTCATGGCCAAGACATTTCCACTTGTCAACCATCCAACAAGTCTTGACTTAAGCCTTTCTATTTAACCTCTCATTTTCAAAAATTTGAACCAAAAACTCCCTCCCTTCTCTCTCCTCTTGGCCGAATTCCATAAGCAAGAAAACAACAAAACTTAAGTTAGAAATTTGGTGATTTTAGTGTAGAAAAACAGCTTTAGGTAAATTTCTCACCTAGACTACTACTTGGGCATCAAGCTTGGTTGCAAGGAGTGAAGCACTTGGGTGAAATTTCTCTCTCTAGTTGCAAGGTAACTCCTCAATTATCTATGCTTTAATGAGCTTCAAATTCAAAGGGGATGCTAGTTAGATGAGATTAAAGTGCTTGTGGTTGTTTGGAAGGAAAGATTGTGGAAGGAAATCTTGTGTTTGAAAACTAGAACTTAGGTTTTCATTTTTGGTTACCATGTGTTTGATGAAATGCTTAATAACTTGTGATGCTTTGATGATGGAATTAATTGCTGTTTTATCTTGTTAAACACCTTGGAAAATGATGGAAATAACCTTAAGGGGTTGATTGAAGAAGTTGCTTCAAAGCTGGAAATTTTCACGGAAATCAGAAATGGAAATCAGTCCACTTCCCGAACTTCCTGTTGACTGTAGAAAATGAACTAGTGCCCTAGACTTATACTATTAGAAAGCTCTATAAACCTAGTTTTAAACACCGTTGACGGAGCTTGATTTCGATTTTCCTACGTTGAGTTATAGCTGTTTTCCCGAGACTGCTCGGCCAACCTGTCACTAATCTGGCAGTTTTCTTGCGACTCTGAGATTTGCCATGTTAACCCTGAATAAGCATGAATTGATATCTGACCTTTTCATGAAAGTTGTAGGGCTATGTCTTAGCTTCGAAACGCTATATAGTACACCCCAATCGGATAAGTGTGGCCACAGTTATGATCCAACTTCTGAAGGGCGGCAAAGCTGTCACCCTTAAATCTTCACTTGTGAATCCTCATTCTTCACTTTCCACTTTTCTTGGTTCATTATGCCCTTTTTCCACGCCATAACCTACTTGACTCATTGTTCTCCTGTAAATATGACATTTTCCCTTGTTATACACCCTTGATTTGAACTTGATACATTGTGACAGTTTGGATTAGCGATCTAAGTGACGATTAGCATGTGCATTTTAGTTGACCTAAGTTTGGGATAGCCAAACCTAAATGTCTCTTATTTGCTTGTTATTAGGCCTTGACGGTGGACGAAGGGAATCTCGGAGAAGATACTTAAAGTTGTTTTGAGTACAAAGGTGAGTGTTCCAATGCTTGTTTACTTGTTAAATGTGACTAGTTAGATTATCTGATCTTGACCTACTTGATTATGTGAACTACTTGAAATCTGTTGGCTTGAACACTCTCTTATGTTATTATGATCGAGACGATTGCGTACCTTATCACACTCGATCTCTTTTGCTTGAACTGTATATCCTTGATATCATGATACTTGTGGCTTTGGCCCTTGCCTATGTTTGATCAGTGAGTCGTTCTAGTAATATCCCATCGACTAATCTGTTTAGAAGCTTGTTTACCTATGCTTGTTAACTGTGCCTGTGAAATGGCCACTTGTGTGATATCACAAGGGCTAATCTTGTTATCAGTTCCTGGGACTTGTGATCGGAGTCCACCCCATCGACTCATTGGTCAAATCGAGCCAGTTTGGGCTTGGTCGAGGAGACTAATGATGCCCTTGGATCCTGTTTCTTGCTTTTGGTATACTCGAGTATTACCTCCTGTGTTGGTGTTCGGGCCCGGTAAGGTGGGAGAATCGGTGAACGGGAATGGTTGGTGAGTGGGGTTCTACTGGACATTAATTCTTGCATTTCCTTGGTTGACGGAGTGTCAACGGACTTGGATCAAGCTGCCAGGAACTTGGCTCCCGAGAGCCACCAGTATCCTTTTATATTTAAATTGTTATTTAAGGGATCCTTGTGCACCGATCTTCCAAGAAGAGAAGCTTGAGTGTGAACTCCTCGTGAGCACCGATCTCCGAAGTCGAAAGCTTGAGTAGTGCATGAGCACCATCTCCTGGTTGACAGTGCTACTGTGATCATCCCTGTACTTATACTTGAAATTCCAAATTTTCTACGGATGTGCTAGTGTGATTATTTATCAAAAGTTTTGTGGTGTAAATATGCTAATTGCTATTTTGCATGCCTGTCTTTTGGAACCACACTGGGCTTTTAGCTTACCCTATTTTCCTTTTTGTTTTCCTTAGCAGGAGGATTTGCTTGAGCTCAAGGTTGGAAGTACGTGCGAGTAGTATAAGTTTTGTTGTTACTTTTGTGTAAGGGATGATGTACTAGTAAACCCTATCATGGATAAGTTTAGATATTGGTCTTGTATCCTTAATTCCCTGATGAATTTTAAGTTTGAATGGTGGTGTTAAACTTATGTATCTATGTTGGGTGACTTTTGAATTTGGAAGATTTTAGTTTTATAAGTTTCGAAGTTGTTGGTTTATAGGCTATTGAGTCCTGGCGAGTTGGGCAGGCAGTCTGCTAACCCCTTTGGTTCACCTTAGGGGAAGGTGGGGCTGTCACAAATTTCATGTAAAAATAGCTTTGTTTGATGTTGCAAAATGGTTGAGAAAGAAAGCTTAAAAATCTGGAATTTTCATGTGGCAGGGTTGGTGAAGCAGCCTTGTTAAAACTGTTGTAACTTGGTGTAGGAAGGTCCAAATTGAGTTCCATTTGTTGCATTTGAAACTAGAATCCAATTTCTTTCAGTGGCATAAATTTCAAGGGCTAGTTTGATTTCTGCGAAGTTTGGTGAATTTTCAAAGTTAACTGAAAATCAAGACTGTTATGTCCTGTTTTTACTGCGGCAGCGACTTTAAACTGAAATTTGACTGGCTTTCGATTTGAATCTTGTATAAGTGTCTTTTTGAAAGTTTTAGGTTCATTGAGTCTATTTTCCAACGGTATAAGATTTGAAATTTTTGGACTTATAGAACTCAAGTTATGGTTTTTCAAAGAATACTGCACAAAACTGGAAATTCTATCTCTATGCAATTGCCGAACTATTGCCCTGTTTTTAAAGCATTTTGATTCAAAGTTTTGCTACCATTTTGCTTCCATTTGATAAAGGAATGCCGCTAGATCTTTTGTGTCAAAATTTGAGTGATTTGGGGCTGTTTTAGTTGAACAAAATGTTTGCAAATCAAAGAAGGAAAATCTGGCAGCTTAGTTCCAAGGCCATCTATAAAGTTACTTTACCATGAGAGTTTTTGGCTCAAATTTGGTACACACATAGTTCACTTAGTGAGGTTTGAGTGTACAAAATTTGGTAATTTTCTAGTCACATTTCGATGATCAAATGTTGTCTCAAAATTAGCTCTTCAAATCTGGAAATTTGACCGTCAGTCATGGTGAACCCCTGTACTTTTATTGGCTGTAATTCATTGCTCAGGAGTCAAAATTGAGCGCCGTCAGTGGCGTTTGAAACTAGACTTTACAAGCTTTCTAACGATATAAGGCTCGCATGCTAGTTCTTTCCCTATCAATACCAGCGAAGCCACAAAGATGGCTGATTTCCTATTTTTGCCCTCTGCTGGATTTTCCAGCTCATTTTAGTCCATCTTGCTCAATGAATCTTTGAGCGATGTCTTCTCGTGATTTTTAGTATGTTGAATCTATTTTCCATAGCTTTAAGCCTTGTTCAATTCCGACATATATTGAGTGAGTTATGGCCTGAGAAAGAAGTTGTAGTTGAGCGACTTTGGTGAATTTGGATAGTTAGGTTAAATTTAGAGTTTTAGCCGTTTGGATTGAAAGTTATAGTTCCGTTTTGGCTCAGGTGACCAAGAGGTTGCGGGAGTTGATCCGACTACCGAAGTTTAACTTTCTTGCTTGCTCACTTATTTAATTGAATCACCGGTGAGTGCTCCTTGCATGTTTGTGAATAAATTGCTTAAGTGTGAAATACTTTATGATGAATTGCTCATTTGACATGTTAGATGCCTTTCAATGCTTTTCAATGATTATGTTAAAGGCGAGTGTGTACTTTATCACACTCGACCTAACTCTCATTATACTGCTCAAATGTTTATTTTTCTACTATATGTATATTATTAATGTATGACTGTAGGCATGTGTACTTTAACACATTGGATGAACAAGGTCTTTTCCCCTTCGTTATCGGCCTATTCGAGTCAGAAGCAGATTTAGTCGGGTAGGTTGGTAACTTAGGGCACCGTACGGTGTACTCGAATATTACCATTGGGAGTTATAAGGAGGAGTAGGGGGTTGAGTGATCGACAAGACGGACTGCAACTGCTTCTAGTGGACCTTGTATCCTTTCACTGAATGTTTTCTCAGTTTATGTGTTTTATAAATTTTATGCTTCCAAATTGAATTATATTGATCTATAGAGTACTTAACTGATATATATTGCTCCACTGTTACTATGAAATTGCATGTTATTAGGATCGCTCACTGGGCTTTTAGCTCATTCCTTCCAATTTTATTTTTCCTTAGTAGGGTTTGAGAACGAGAGCCTCAAAGGGTTGCTTAGGTTGTTCGGTTTGGAAACTTTAAGCTTGTATTTTGATGTAATTATTATATTTTTGGAGTGTATCTAAGAAATTTCGAATGGATGAACTTTTGTAATTGTAACCGATATCTGGATGGTTGTAATTCCCTAATGAAGTTTAAGGTTTAAACGTTTTGTTAGACTGATAGATATTAAGGTTATCTTATTATTCGAAGTATTTGCTCACTATTGAATTAAGGATTGTACTAAGTCCCGGTGAGAGTTGGCCAAGCTGCCCGCCGATACCCTAGGGTTCGCTCTAGAGAGAAGTGGGGTCGTCACAGAACTAATACATGACCAGTACCCCAAAAACAATAGGGACAGAAATAATTTTTGACTACATTGTATGTTGTTTGGTTCAATTGGAATAGGCAAATGTTGAACTATAAATGGTTGATCAACGGCAATAAAAGTACTCAAGGTATGCAATATGCATCCATAGACCCAGAAGCCAATTTCATTTTGTATTGAAAATTTAAAAACCTGTTAAGTTATGTGGTAGCTGAAACAACGTCATTCATTTGATTGTAAAGATTATCTGCAGATAGAAGCAAATAATTATTAAAAAATGTTGTAATGCAGTTCTAAGGTGATTGAAATTTAATGAAGTTTAATAGGATTGACTAAGAATGGGAGGAGAAGGGGAGCAAAATGGCAATAGATCTTTACTTGATTTCAATGAACTTGCAATGTATCATGAAGATGCGAAAGAATGGGATGGACTGATGAGCACATATCAGCAATAAAGAACAAGAAATGGATGACATTTTTGCTTAGCATGAACATGAAGATACTAATATTGATGACCCGGAAGACACTGAATTTATGAGTGTAAAATTTTTAACACTTGTAGATGCCAAATGTTTCTATAGGCATCAGGAATAGGTATGCAACAAGGAGGGTGAGAAGGAAAAGGAACATATAGAAGGGGAAGACCAGAGAATGGAGCTAAAACTGGAGACAAGAGCTAATTGTCTATCTTGCTAGCTAAATTAGATGTAAAAGAAGACAAGTACATTGTGTCAATATTTGTTCCAGAGCACAGTCATGACCTTGGGAACCCTAGCTCATGTTGCTCTCATGAGGTCTCATAGGAAGGTATCAGATATAGAATATGCTTAGGCTATCAATGCGATGAGTTGGTATTCATACAAGCCAGATTCTAAAAATTTTTGTGCTTCAAGTCAGAGGCTATGAAAATATGCAATTTGTTGTGAAGGATCTTTACGACAAGATTAATAGGTAAAAGTTGAAGGAGATATCCAATAGAGATGCTAAAGGAGTAATTGCATACTTGGATGCAAAGAAGGACATGGATAGTAGCTTCTACTACAGCTACTCTATTGATAACAAAGGCTGATTGAGAAGGCAACTGTGGGCAAACCAAAGATTCCAATTGGGTTTCAAGGCATTTGATGACATTTTAGTTTTTGACTCATCCAACAAGAAAAATGGCTACAATATGCTATTGGTTGTATTATTTGGGGTGAATAACGATTATTCTACCACAATTTTTGCTTGTGAATAGGTAGTTGATGAAAATGAGGAGACACACAAGTGGGTTCGAGACAAGTGTGTCAAGGCAACGGGTGGAAAGGAGTCAAATGCAGTTGTGATCGATGGGGACAGTGCAATAAAAAAGGCTATCAAGAAATGATTGCCTCGAGCAAGATACAGGTTATGTAGTAGGCACCTTAAAAAAATGCTAATCAGAATGTTGATATAAACGAATTCTTGGGCAGTTTTAAGTAATGGATATTTGTGAGTTGCTTGCATGATAGATTTAAGTAAGAATGGAATAAATTTGTTAGTTTATATTAGCCAATCTATGAGGGATTTTCTTTGCTGGCATGCACAACACACAGAGATCTGAGAAAATGCATGACATCCTTAAAACATATTTGGAATCAGATGTAAATTTGTTTGAGTTTGTTAGAGCATTTGACTTTGCACTTTCTTGGCTCCAGCACGAGGAATTCAAGCACCACTATGAAATTGGGCATAGTAGCTTAGTTCCAATAACTAAACTAGATTCTCTAGAGAAACATGTTGCTGATGTTTTCACATGGCGAATATTTCTAATGGTTAGGTGTGAAATAGAAAACCAAGCTATCTTTTGCAGAACAGATGGCATCGATAATGATTCATAGTGTATCCGTTTCTTGACTCATGCATATTCTATCTTCGAATGGAGGGTTCAACTGAACAGGTCGTCTAGTGTGCTTAGCTACTTTTGCATGAAAATGAAGACCCTTGGGTTTTTATGTGCACATATATTTAGAATCATAGTGCTCGGGGGGATGACAACAATTCCTAAAAATTGCATTATGTAGCACTGGAGTCACATTGCTAGGAATGCGGAGAAACCTATAATAAGTCACAGCATCCAACTCCCGAATTGACTGAGATGGCTCGGTATACAAGATTGGTATCATCATCTAATACCATGTTTTACCTTGCAGCAAAGTCACCACATGATTTTAAATGAATTATGGATGTCATTCAAAGGGAGACATCTCATTTGAAAGGAGGCTCCAACTCAGCAGCTACTTATGTAGGTTTCTTATCAGTTGCTACTAATGGCTCCATATCTATTCAAAGGAATCATGTACTAGATCCCACTATAAGAAGGTCAAAAGGAGTTCAAAGGAAGTGTTTGAAGGATAAACAATCTTACAACATATATGGAAATTGGGGTGAATATGAAGAAATATCAAACTTTGCTCACCATGCCAATATTTGTTCACATCTATAATCATTACTTTAATGAGTAGTATTGGGATCAGGTTTTTGTTTTTGTTTTTTGTTATTCACTGGAACATTCAATAATTTTTGGATTTGTTTTCAATTCTAGAGATGGCCATAACAAGAGGACATATAGGCCAAGTAATGAAGTTGTAGATTAGAATTATGTTGGTGGAAATCTAGTGGCCAATGATGGATAGAATGGAAACCACTGCCATCTACCCATATGGAGTGTTAATATAGCACATCATTGTGACGGCGGAGATGACACTAACCTTGGGAGTGAGACATATCCTTGTATGGACCAAGCTACTCAAGTTGGGCCAACTTGTATTCTTATTATGTGTGCCATATAGTTGTCAAAGATTCACAATCAAGTTTGCTAGGAATTGGTGGTAAAGGGCATTTAGAAAACCAGGTTTTGTGCATTAGAAATTTGGATTAAGTTTTGATGACATTGTGATTATATGTAGACATGATTGGGATATCATTGTTATTGTGGCAAGAAATCCTTGGTAGTTAGTTATCGGATCAAAGACTTGCATTTGAATCAGGAAATGTGGACATTGTTTACTGGTGAAGTGACTCTAGCATCGTATATTATTGGAGCATGATGGCTTGATGATTTAATAGTTGGTTTTGGCTTGATATTGGGTCTCTTTTTCTTGTTTGTGTTGAAAGAACATAGAATAGCATCATTAATGACATATTTCGTGACACTACAAGAAAATTGGTCATCAGTGACAACTTTTATCTATGATGATAGGAAAGTAGTCACAAAAGAGGGTCCTTTTCCCATGATTTTGTGTCTCATCACAAGTGTCTCGTGGGAGTGAATTAATTAGTGATGACTTGCTTATGTCGTCATTGATATGTTCCTACCAGCATATTTCAAGAGGGCGGAAGAGTTTGGAGCATATAGTAGTTGTGAGGACCTCAAAATTTATTATAAATATTGTTAATATCTATTATTTTAAATAATGTTATTATTGTTATTCACTTGTTCAATTAGTTTAAAATTATATTTAAACGAATTTTTCAGAAAATTTAGATGAAAATTCAATTTATTCATTTATTTATTTATTAATTTAATTTCTTTCGTCTTGAGGTGAATTGATTTTATTTCACCCTTAATTTCTTGTAGTTTATCAATAATTCGTTTAGTATTTAAAATTCGCTCTTTTATATTGATTAGACAGAAAATGAGAAAACACGTTTTTCGAGGTAGAATTTCTAAGAACGAAAGTGAAGTATACTGGAATGTAAGGATGATCACCCAGGTTAGAAATGTACCCAGTGATTGGAAGTGAATTAAAAAAGAGTGATTAATTAGGGCTTTGAAATCTTGATTAAGAATTGGATTAACCTCTTCAAGTTTAGAATTTTATCTAGTCGCTAATTCTTCCAACTAATCTCCTCCAGTTCACCTAAAATCTATCTTTTCTTTTCCCTCTCCTAATCGAGATTGCTCCTTAATCTCAAGCCAAATGAGGCAATTACTTTTCCCTCCAAATTGCTAATTAAGATTACTATTTAGAGTTTGACTTTTGGGGATTGAAAGACAAGCTTGTGTCTTGTCTTTCTTGTCCCATTTAATACCCTTAAAAATTGACCAAAAATTTTCTCACCTCTCTCCCTCTCACCCGACTTCTCTTCTTCTTCTTCTCTTGTTTTCCATCAAAATCTTCTCCATTTTCCTCACTAAAAACCTCAACAAATCTTGCACTAAGTTGGGCAAAACCTTGGAGCTTGAGGGAGAAGTTTTGCTGGTGCAAGCTTGCATTTTCTTGGTGTCTTGCCAACTTAAGGAGAGGTAACATCCCAACAACTTCATCCTTGTACCTTTCTTCAAACTCCAAGCATGAAAGTAGGACTTGGGTGGTTGATAGGTTCTTAGAACCTTGATTGATGTTGATTATGTGGTTTGAGGTGCTAAGCTTCATATTATTTCGTAATTTGATGATTATGATGAAAATGTGGGCTCTTGGAATTCCCACAAAATGTGTGAATTTGTCTACTAGTTGGATAAACGGTAATATATGTGTGTATATGCTTGAATTTGTTGCCAAAAAGTTGGAAGAAAACCTCAAGGAAATTCGGCTAGAAGAGAGAGAATTTAGGGCTGAAATTTTCTGAATTTATCTTGATTTTAGTGGCTGAGATTTTGGCCAATTTGAAGGCTTAATATGAGCTTTAAATGTTGAAAGTTAAGTGGTTAAATTTTCCCTACAAAAGCCCTTTTAAAAGTCATAGCAAGAATGAGAGTTAGTTGAAGCCAAAATCTGGAAATTTGGGGAAAATATGCTGGCTCGAATTTTGACTGCTTTTAATGCTAAAAATTGATATAATCCCTCTATCCTTTTGACCACCATTAGGGCTTAGGAAGGTTAATACTAGTTTAGGTCCGAATTTGAGGCCAATCGGAAGTGGTTTAGATGTGTTAAAGGTGGAGATAAGATAAGGAAGTGAAATTTGCAGGTTTGAGCAAATGCGAACCAGTCCACTTTAGGCAGAAAACTGCCTCCCATTCTGAATTTTTGGTTAAATTTTGGTATGAACCTAGACTATATATGGAAGTATTAGTGAACCAAATTTGGTGATTTTTTACCAAGAATTCATCACTCAAATAAAGCCTTGAAATTTGCCCTGTGAAACTGGGAAACAGAAATTTCAGAATTTTAATCCCCTGTTTGAACTGCTTTAATTTCTTGCTCGAGTGTCGGAATTGAGTTCCGTTGGTGGTTTTGAAACTTGTCACATATTATTTAAAACTGTATAAATTTGAGAGACCAATTCTTTTCCTGTAATTTTTGGTGAATTTTCAAAGTGGGCTGGTCGACCAACCTGACGTGCCCTGTTTTGGTACTGTAGCAGTTTTTTTCTCGAAAATCTTGGCAATTTCTGCAAAGAATTTTAACTGGGTGCCTTCTACAAAGTTTTATAACTTTAAAAGAGGTTTCCGACGGTACCAAGCTTGCAAAATTTGAACTCTTATAACTCAAGTTACGATTTTTCAAAGATTTCAGCTCAAAATGGAAGTTCATTGAACTTACTTGTTCTTAAACTAGGTTTAGACGATTAACTAGAAAAACTCATTTCGTTCTTTCCTACTTATTTTAGGGCATAAAACTTGGAAACTTTGACATGAAAATGGTCGACCCTCTTTCTTGATTTTCGTGCCAATCTAGTGTTTCACTTGATTCTCAAATTGGAGAATCTTGAACTTGACTTGAGTCTAATTGAGACATTTTAAAGACATTTATCAAATATTACCCTAGTGATTTGAATTAAAGTACTGGATCATTTCCCATGACTTGAAAATGTTATCTTCTAAATAAGGGTAGTGAGAAAACTACTAAACCTTGGTTGTATACCTAGGTAATTTGTACTCATATTTGTCTCAGGTGATCAAAAAGATCCCGGAGAACTCAATTGATCTCGCGTGCTTTTGCTTTAGACTCTTGACTTCGGTGAGTGTCAAATGCATGAATTGTTGAATTACCTGACATGTTTACTTGAATATGAACTGTTGAGGCAAGAGTGTACTTTACCGCACTCGTCCTCCTCTACTTGACTTGCATGAACATGACTTGTTACTTGACTTGACTTGAACTAAATGTCGATTGAAAAGATTCATCGACTTAAAAGTTATAATTGGGGACGCCCAAACCTTTTGGAGATCCTTGGGACCCGAGCCGGCAAGGGCTTGGTCAGGAAACTTGGTGAACCTTAGGTACTGTTCTTTGAGCTTGATCTATTGTAGAGGTCTTGCTCGGTATTGCTCATTGTAGCTTTACCCTTTTTACTTACCTGTTGGGTTTCGGGCCCGAGAGGGTGAACTGTTGGTCGGAGGTTGTACCAAGTGGAGATTCTACGGACTTTACCTTTGCTAAGTTGACGGAGAGTCAACATTTGGAATGGAATGGACTCAACTGCTTGACCATGGAAATTGGCTCCTGAGAGCCCCGTATCCTTACCCGCTTCTGTGTATTTTTCCTGTATGAGCACTGCTCACTGTTCTTGCGCATATTCACTGTAGATAGAGAGGCTCGAAGAGGGTTCTCCGAACCCAGCTCCAAGGCTCTTGTCTAATGTGAGCCCTCGAGTAGTGATTCCTTGGGAATACGGTCTCCTGGTGAAAATTGCAATAGTACAAGTGAATGATTGATTTACACGCTTTTATATCTAAATTTACTGGCTTTCCTACTTGCTTGATTACGTGCTTGCATGCCTTTTCTTGGCCTCACTGAGCGTTAGCTCACCCCAGTTTGTTTTCCTCAACAGGTTTTGAAGTGGGGATTGTAGACCGAGATTTTAGTTACTTCTGTAGGGTTTCTATACTTCCATCTAGCATTGAAATGTATTGTGAAGTTGATGGTCAATTTTATTTGAAGTTTATATAATTGAAATTTTGAGGATTTACTCTTGTAAGCTAATTAGATTTTTGGTTAAACGTTAAATAGGGTTTTAGGAATGAATTCTTGTAATTATGGCCTTGTTTGGCAGCTGAGTTTTTTACCAGGTTTGTATGCTGCTAGTTTTTTACCTGTTTTTGCTACAGGAACCTTAAAAAACTTTCAAAGTTTTAATGCAAATTTTTAGCAAGTTTGTATAAAACTTGTTTGTTTCCTACATTATCTGCAAGAATTCTCAAAAAACTCCCAAAGTTTTTAATATAACACCCCCAAAACACATACAAAACTTCACTTCCAAAAATTTTGTCTACAACTTCTACAGTAAACTACAGTAGAGTTTTATACCTACTCCCAAAAAACTCAGCTGCCAAACAGGCCTTATATTGTAGATTTTGTAGTGAGTCCTAGTGAGAGTTGGGCAGGCAGCCGTTGATACCCTTGGATTCGCCCTTGAGAGAGGTAGGGCTGTCACAGGTGGTATCAAAGCCTAGGTTAAAGATCTATTTGGGATATTTTAAGGATGTTGTTCTCGGATATAGAGTTGAGATTGCCATACTTATGTCTACGGTTTTGCATCTCTCAAAATAGATGAGTTGTGTTGAGATCTCTCAGATAGGTAGTTAAGCAAATGACCCGATTTGTATTCAGAAGTCAAAAAGGGTCATTATATTGGATTTCATAGAGTTGAGATTTAAATGGTTAGAGTTCTACTGTGATTAAATAATAATCTAGCGATTTTGGTTTCCTTAGCAGGTTAAATTCGGGAGTTAAAGGAATCAGTGACATGGCGAACTTGGAGGATTCACACGAAGACATAGAGGCTCTTCGAAAGGATTTAGGGTTTCAGACGGAACTTGCTAAATATTTGGAAGGACGATGGGAACAAGAATATAAGGAAAAGACTGAGCTAATAAGCAAGTACGTGGAAATGAAGAAGAAATATGAAGTTGTACTAGAGGAGATGCAGCATAAATTTGATCTGGTGAGCTCAACTACCCAAATTGAATTTCGAGATACTCCTAACACTCAAGTTAGAAATCAGGAGGGAAGCTCTCTCAATGTTAAAGGAAAGCGTAAAGAGATTAACGAAGATGAACATGCTGCTGAATGTAAAGGAAAGAAACTAAAAATTAGTGGACCTGTTGCGTGGCGAGTCAGAGCTACTAAGTGTGATTTCTGTCACAAACCTCATCCTACAGATGAGTGTTGGAGAAAGATGGGTGCATGTTTAAGGTGTGGGAGCCTCGAACACCTAATAAGGAACTGTTGTAAAACCTAGAATTACATCTATTCTATGAGTTTTGAACTTGGCACTTGATGTAATGATTAGTACAACCAAATGTTGATATTGTTTGGTCTTAAATCCTCCTAGATGTAAGGTGAAAATTTAGTTGCGAACTAGACTATGAAGGTCTTAGTCTTTTGAATGTTTTGTAAATGGATTTGTTAGGGTGAGGCTTGTGAGGCCTATGCTTGTGGCTACATGACTGTTTGTATTTTGTGGCATCTACGTGTAGTATATTTTGTAACCCTTTTGTAAAGAGAAACCAACAGGGCGATTCTCGTCTCTGTGGGTGCATACTTATTTACCGCTTTCACTGTTGTATTTTTGTGTAGTAAAATAGCCGTGCAAGCGACTTTTTGGTGTGTTCTTTTGTATTAAATATGCCACCGTAATGTACTTGATTTTCTCGGTATATATATGTATGGAATTTGGTCGGTTCTAAAAGATTCTCACGTTAATTTCAAAATTTAACTTGCTAGTTGCTTGTTTTATTTTATGTTATTCTATATTATTTCACCTTGTTCTACTGTATTTTATTTTATTCTCGCGTTCATTTTGTGTCTACCTTCTATAAAGATTATGGACAGTAGACGAGGTCGAGGTCGAGGCCAAGAACGAAGGGCTAGGTAACCCCAAGACATGGGAGATAACCAAGAGTCGAAGTTGAGGGTTAGTGAATAAGGGTAAAGAGATAATTTGTGAGGTATATGTTGCACTTTATTGGAATTAAAGGGAATTAAGTGTGAAAGAGGCGAACTAGTGAATAAGATAAGAATTCATTAGAGTTTCAAGTAATGAGAGGGTGACAAATGGCATCACCTCCGCCACTCATTCTTTACAAGACCTCAACTAATCTTCATTCTATCATTTCATTTTGACTTCGTAAGAAACCACTAGAGAGAAAAAAAAAGAGAGAGAGAGTCTTGCTTCATATTTTATCTTTATTCTTGCTTTCATCTTTCAAGAAAATCACCAACACGAATCTCTATTCTCTTCCTTCCTTGTAGCTAGTCCTATAGAGATGAGAGAGGCGAGATTTTTCAGCAATTTTCTTCGCCGTTTACTCTTATCTAGCCGGTTATTCAAGCTCCAAATAGAGAAGAAAGATTTCATCTGTTCTTTCATAAATCTAGCTCCAAGACCACTACCACATCCAACTTCACTTGCTCCTGATCAAGTTCGAGAGAAAGGTAAATCCTGTGGCGAATCTTGGAGGTCTACGACTTACCTTGGCTTGGGTTGAGACTATGCTAGTGGGAAGAGTTTGAACTCTGTAGACCTATAAGTTTTACGGCTTAAATCCAATGATTTATGGCTAGATGAGTTTAGGTTATTGAAAAGATCTCTTGAAAACCCGAGTACCAAATTAGATGACTTCAAGATTTTCCATACTTTGTAGTGTAAACTTGTTGGTGAATCTTGATGGTTAATAGCTTGATATATGTCGATTGTTATGTATTATGGTTATTTCATGAGATTGATGAATTATAGTTATGAGATTGATGCGAGAATCTTGGTAGAATCTCTAGAAATACCCCCTATTGGCCGAATTCTTTCAACTACTTTCAGCCCTATTTTCTTACAAATTTTTGGTAAAATATCGCTCAATAATCTTTGTTCAGTGTTGACTTTTAAATGTGAATTTAGAAGTTAAAAAGGGATAATTTCTTGAACTTTGTTCTGCTAGATATCTCCTCAGGGAGCATTGCGAAATTTTAGAAAATTTTGATGTCGCGGCGTAAAACAAACTTTCAATTTGGGTTTTGTTTGTTAGATTTGAAACTAGACAAAAGCTTTTTCAACCTTGTAAATTTTAGATTTTCACTCAATCTCTATAAGCACCAATAACTTTTCAAAAATTCATTAAAATGTTAAACCTGTTCTATTTTCCTACTAGTTAAAACTATGACCTGAGGTCAAAGTCGTCTTATTTACGAATCGAATCTTGAGAAGATGTCTTTTGAACAGATGTAGTACTTTGGATATGTAACTGAAGATATGATTTTTCAAGCAACGTCGCGTAAAGTTGGGATTTTCTAGTTTGAAGGAAAGGTGTCCTTTTAAAACTTATGACTTTACTTTGGAAATGCTGATTTGATCCGAACTTGATTTCATGGATGAAAAATGAGGTCTCTTATAGTTTTAAGCCCTCTTTTAAATAATGGTTTTCGAAAACTTTGATCTCCTCTTTAGACATTACAGTAATTGCTTAAGTGTGTGGGTCTTTTTTTTTTTAATTGAGTACCAAGATGGTTTAAGGGAATTAATTGGAGATGGTTCACTTTGATGGTCATTGAGTGTAATTGCCTTAGGTGCTCAAGGTAACTTCTAGGAAAATTCTAAAGCAGAAAAGTAAAGGACTTGAGAACTAAGAAAATTTCTTTGGTTAAGATTCTTTGGAAAATCTTGACGTCGAGGAAGCAATTTGGGAAGTAAAAGAAGAAATGCAGAAAAAGTATCCAGAGTTATTTGTCTAGCAAGGTGAGAATTTTGAGGACACAATTCTTTTAAGGAGGGAAGGATGTGAGGACCTCAAAATTTATTATAAATATTGTTAATATCTATTATTTTAAATAATGTTATTATTGTTATTCACTTGTTCAATTAGTTTAAAATTATATTTAAACGAATTTTTCAGAAAATTTAGATGAAAATTCAATTTATTCATTTATTTATTTATTAATTTAATTTCTTTCGTCTTGAGGTGAATTGATTTTATTTCACCCTTAATTTCTTGTAGTTTATCAATAATTCGTTTAGTATTTAAAATTCGCTCTTTTATATTGATTAGACAGAAAATGAGAAAAACACGTTTTTTCGAGGTAGAATTTCCGGCAACGAGTGAAGTGGCGCTGGAATGTAAGGATGATCACCCGCAGGTTAGAAATGTACTCCAGCGATTGGAAGTGAATTAAAAAAAAGAGTGATTAATTAGGGCTTTGAAATCTTGATTAAGAATTGGATTAACCTCTTCAAGTTTAGAATTTTATCTAGTCGCTAATTCTTCCAACTAATCTCCTCCAGTTCACCTAAAATCTATCTTTTCTTTTCCCTCTCCTAATCGAGATTGCTCCTTAATCTCAAGCCAAATGAGGCAATTACTTTTCCCCTCCAAATTGCTAATTAAGATTACTATTTAGAGTTTGACTTTTGGGGATTGAAAGACAAGCTTGTGTCTTGTCTTTCTTGTCCCATTTAATACCCTTAAAAATTGACCAAAAATTTTCTCACCTCTCTCCCTCTCACCCGACTTCTTTTCTTCTTCTTTCTCTTGTTTTTCCATCAAAATCTTCTCCATTTTCCTCACTAAAAACCTCAACAAATCTTGCACTAAGTTGGGCAAAACCTTGGAGCTTGAGGGAGAAGTTTTGGTTGGTGCAAGCTTGCATTTTCTTGGTGTCTTGCCAACTTAAGGAGAGGTAACATCCTAACAACTTCATCCTTGTACCTTTTCTTCAAACTCCAAGCATGAAAGTAGGACTTGGGTGGTTGATAGGTTCTTAGAACCTTGATTGATGTTGATTATGTGGTTTGAGGTGCTAAGCTTCATATTATTTCGTAATTTGATGATTATGATGAAAATGTGGGCTCTTGGAATTCCCACAAAATGTGTGAATTTGTCTACTAGTTGGATAAACGGTAATATATGTGTGTATATGCTTGAATTTGTTGCCAAAAAGTTGGAAGAAAACCTCAAGGAAATTCGGCTAGAAGAGAGAGAATTTAGGGCTGAAATTTTCTGAATTTATCTTGATTTTAGTGGCTGAGATTTTGGCCAATTTGAAGGCTTAATATGAGCTTTAAATGTTGAAAGTTAAGTGGTTAAATTTTCCCTACAAAAGCCCTTTTAAAAGTCATAGCAAGAATGAGAGTTAGTTGAAGCCAAAATCTGGAAATTTGGGGAAAATATGCTGGCCGAATTTTGGACTGCTTTTAATGCTAAAAATTGATATAATCCTCTATCCTTTTTGACCACCATTAGGCTTAGGAAGGTTAATACTAGTTTAGGTCCGAATTTGAGGCCAATCGGAAGTGGTTTAGATGTGTTAAAGGTGGAGATAAGATAAGGAAGTGAAATTTGCAGGTTTGAGCAAATGCGAACCAGTCCACTTTAGGCGCGTAGAAAACTGCCTTCCCATTCGAATTTTTGGTTAAATTTTGGTATGAACCTAGACTATATATGGAAGTATTAGTGAACCAAATTTGGTGATTTTTTACCAAGAATTCATCACTCAAATAAAGCCTTGAAATTTGCCCTGCGAAACTGGGAAACAGAAATTTCAGAATTTTTAATCCCCTCTGTTTGAACTGCTTTAATTTCTTGCTCGAGTGTCGGAATTGAGTTCCGTTGGTGGTTTTTGAAACTTGTCACATATTATTTAAAACTTTATAAATTTGAGAGACCAATTCTTTTCCTGTAATTTTTGGTGAATTTTCAAAGTGGGCTGGTCGACCAACCTGACGTGCCCTGTTTTGGTACTGTAGCAGTTTTTTTCTCTAAAATCTTGGCAATTTCTCCAAAGAATTTTAACTGGGTGCCTTCTACAAAGTTTTAGAACTTTAAAAAAGGTTTCCGACGGTACCAAGATTGCAAAATTTGAACTCTTATAACTCAAGTTACGATTTTTCAAAGATTTCAGCTCAAAATGGAAGTTCATTGAACTTACTTGTTCTTAAACTAGGTTTAGACGATTAACTAGAAAAACTCATTTCGTTCTTTCCTACTTATTTTAGGGCATAAAAATTGGAAACTTTGACATGAAAATGGTTGACCCTCTTTCTTGATTTTCGTGCCAACCTAGTGTTTCACTTGATTCTCAAATTGGAGAATCTTGAACTTGACTTGAGTCTAATTGAGACATTTTAAAGACCTTTATCAAATATTACCCTAGTGATTTGAATTAAAGTACTTGATCATTTCCCATGACTTGAAAATGTTATCTTCTAAATAAGGGTAGTGAGAAAACTACTAAACCTTGGTTGTATACCTAGGTAATTTGTACTCATATTTGTCTCAGGTGATCAAGAAAATCCCGGAGAACTCGATTGATCTCGCGTGCTTTTGCTTTAGGTTCTTGACTTCGGTGAGTGTCAAATGCATGAATTGTTGAATTACCTGACATGTTTACTTGAATATGAACTGTTGAGGCGAGAGTGTACTTTACCGCACTCGTCCTCCTCTACTTGACTTGCATGAACATGACTTGTTACTTGACTTGACTTGAACTAAATGTCGATTGAAGAGATTCATCGACTTAAAAGTTATAATTGGGGACGCCCAAACCTTTTGGAGATCCTTGGGACCCGAGCCGGCAAGGGTTTGGTCGGGAAACTTGGTGAACCTTAGGTACTGTTCTTTGAGTTTGATCTATTGCAGGGGTCTTGCTCGGTATTGCTCGTTGTAGCTTTACCCTTTTTACTTACCTGTTTGGTTTCGGGCTCGAGAGGGTGAACTGTTGGTCGGAGGTTGTACCAAGTGGAGATTCTATGGACTTTACCTTTGCTAAGTTGACGGAGAGTCAACATTTGGAATGGAATGGACTCAATTGCTTGACCGTGGAAATTGGCTCCTGAGAGCCCCGTATCCTTACCTGCTTCTGTGTATTTTTCTTGTATGAGCACTGCTCACTGTTCTTGCGCATATTCACTGTAGATAGAGAGGCTCGAAGAGGGTTCTCCGAACCCAGCTCCAAGGCTCTTGTCTAATGTGAGCCCTCGAGTAGTGATTCCTTGGGAATACGGTCTCCTGGTGAAAATTGCAATAGTACAAGTGAATGATTGATTTACACGCTTTTATATCTGAATTTACTGGCTTTCCTACTTGCTTAATTACGTGCTTGCATGCCTTTTCTTGGCCTCACTGAGCGTTAGCTCACCCTAGTTTGTTTTCCTCAACAGGTTTTGAAGTGGGGATCGTAGACCGAGATTTTAGTTACTTCTGTAGGGTTTCTATACTTCCATCCAGCATTGAAATGTATTGTGAAGTTGATGGTCGATTTTATTTGAAGTTTATATAATTGAAATTTTGAGGATTTACTCTTGTAAACTAATTAGATTTTTGGTTGAACGTTAAATAGGGTTTTAGGAATGAATTCTTGTAATTATATTGTAGATTTTGTAGTGAGTCCTGGCGAGAGTTGGGCAGGCAGCCGCTGATACCCTTGGGAGAGGTGGGGCTGTCACAGTAGTGATGACTTTTTAAATGTCATCATCATTGCTCATTCTATTTATTGATGACCATGGTTCTCGTCACTGATTTGATTAGTGACGATTCCTTGTTGTCATTATAACATTTGCAATATATTATTAATATCATTGAACTATTAGTGACAACATTTATCATCACTGTAAAACTCCATTTCTTGGATAACTTTCATTTATTGTACTATGACACCCTGATCTTTACAGTTTAATGAGGTAAACTCTAATCACTCTCTTAGTGATGAAGATGATGATAATGATGATATGCAAGTTCTTATGATCAAAATGCATAAAAATTTGAAAGAATCTTATGCCAAAAATAAGGATTTGAAAATAAAAATAAATGCTTTATTGGAAGAAAACTCTAGACTTTTTCAAGAAAATAAGAATTTGAGAAAAGACAATGATGATTTGAAAAGGCACAAAATTGATTTTGATTGCAAAAATGATTTGAAAAAGAAGTTGGAAAATAAAACAAAGTTTTACGAAAAAATGTTGGAGGAACAAAATCTTTTAAAGAAAAGAATTAATGATTTGAATGCTTCTCTCCAAAAGGAGAAACAAAATATTTTACAAAGAAAAGAAAACTATATTTTACATGGCCAAAATGATTTTATTATTTCTAGAAAAAGAGGAACTAAATTTATTAAACCTACTTTTGTGAATGATTCTAGTATTATGTGTCATTTTTGTTGCCAATTTGGACATATGCAAAATGATTGCTATGTGAAGAAAAATATAAGAAAAGGCATGAAATCTATGTGGATTATTAGATCATGTTGTACTAACTCTCATTCATTATGTTCTATTAGTTAAAAAAAAAAAAAACAACAACAACTTGGGCTATAATTCATGAAGTACTTTGCTACTTTGGTGTTTTGTTCATATTGATGTTGGAATTGTGAAATGTTGAATATTGGTGTTTGTTAAATTTTTAAATGTGGTTGAATTGTTAAATGGTTTGGATGACCAAACGAGGGGGAGTTAATATGTTTTTTGATTGATGACAAAAGGGGAAGATTTGTTAGATGATTTTATAAATTGTTAGATGATTATGATTTTTTTTAAAATCATTTTAACTCTTATTGAGTGGGAGTTTCTTTCTATTTCCTTGCAAAATCATCATTTGGTTTGTCATCATCAAAAAGGGGGAGATTGTTGGCCTTGTTCCTAGGTTTTGATGATAACAAAATAAAATGATGATTTGGACTAATGTTTTTATGTGAGAATTTTGTTAGAACAGGTCCTTGATTCATTGGAAAAGAAAAGAAATCAATTCAAGATGAATTGAGAAGATTTTAACTTATCGGACACTTCTATCGGACACATATCATTATCATCGGACGTCCGATAGAATTAAACATGAAATCAAAGCTCTCATTGTCGGACAAAGCTATCGGGCAGAATTATGCATCGGCCATCCGATAAAACGAAGCAACCTATCGGACGCTTGTGTCGGACGACAAAACCCATCGACGTCCGGACGTTGAGAAGAACATCGGACACTCCTATCGGACGTATAACATTGTATCGGACGTCCGATAGGTTCAACGGCTATTTTTCAACAGCCATATTTTTGACCGTTGGAGAGGTTCTTGAGGCCATTTCTCACACTCTATAAATACCCACAAGTTCAAGAAGATCACAGACTTTTGCCTACGTGAAATACAAGCTTACAAGTGAATATTTGGGTAGAAATCTTCTTTGTTTGTTGTATAGGTGTGGGGAAAGTTGGGTTTTGGAGGTTGCTCAAGTGAAGGTTACTCTATAGGAGACATAAAACCTTGGTGAAGGTGAGCCTGTCACTTGGAGTGGTAAAACCTTGGTGAAGGTTGCATCACTTGTAAAATAGTTCTTAGTTGGTTGGTGAGCTTTCAATTGTAGCTAGTTGAGGGTTTACTTGGAGAGTAGTAAAACTCCTTTGCTCAACCAAAAGGTGTTTGGGGTGAGGAAGGAGTGATTCTTCACTTGTACAAGTTGGTTAGTGTCACTATCAATTGAAGAAGTTATTTGGTGAATTCAACTCCAAGTTTGAAAGAAGTTTGGGAGTTTGATTGGTTTGAATTCCTTTTACCTTTTTGTTACTTTATTCTTTGTGGTTTAAGATTGTTTATATTTATCATTATTGTGGTTGTTTGAGTACTTGTTTGCTTGAACAATTTGAGTTGAATTCTTGGGTTGCATTTCGGACCAACAAAACTTTGTCCGCCTGCCAGATGAATATTGTACTGCTAAAGTGATGGCTATTGTTCAAGATGGACAAGTAAGAAGACTTGCTTACTGTAGACCTCAAAAAGGTAAACATGATGAGTGGACCGTTTTGCATGATTCCTGCCCTTCATGTGATCAAATGTGTATTCAATTAAGCATTCAACAGCTTATACCTTCTCTGGTGACGGATGCATTCAAGCTTACAATTTTACAAAATCTTGGGATCCTGACAGAAAAGAACTCATGTATAAACCAGATTTTAAGCCTCACAAGTTCAAAGGATCAGAAAAGATTTTGGGGAAGCAATGCAATAGCAAGAAATAGTTAGTTGTTGACAATCCGACTGGAGATCTTCTCATGGTTATCAAACACTATGCTAATCATGTTCCTGATGGTGATGTTATTATTTTTAACGAGGATGATCAAAATGGTGTCCCCTACAAGACTCTGAGGTTTGATTTTTACAAGCTGAATATGAAGGATAAGAGGGTGGAGTATGTGGATTGTCTCGATGATCGCGTAATTTTCTTGGGATTGAATCAATCTTTCGTTCTGCCTGCAAATGAATATTCTGGGTTGAAGAGGAATTCAGTGTATTTTCTTGACGATTTTCCTGAGAAGATTTATGATTTAAATTGTGCATATGGTGGTCATGACTCAGGTATTTATGACTTGGAAGTGACAGCATTGCCCCTTTTTCTCCATTAGGAAAACCCAACAAGATTTATCGACAAATGTTCTGGATTGAACCTCTTAGTTCTATTGCTTCCCATTAGTTCTGACAAGTTATTTCTATTGCTTCCCTTTTGATAATTTCCTTCAATAAATTTGAGATGCTTTTGAGCTAGGCAATATTTTTACATTATTCAATTGTAATGCGATTGGTTTACAGTTGATCCATTGGCTTATAGACCACTGCATCTTTATATCAACTTGAGGTCATATATGGTTTCCAAACTCTCATTGTCTTTGGAAGAATTATACAATAAATTGGGGTCGCTTACTTAAATGTTGATTGAAATTCATAGAAACTAAAAAACCAGTTTGAATTGCTATTTTATGAAATTTTTACAAAAAAATGTAATTGAAAAATATATTCACAATAAATGTAAAAAGCTTTTGAAGTAAAATGGTTATCCAAATAAAGCCAAAATATTTGAAATCTATGTAAGTCGACTTGGGCAGGTATGGTTGTGATTTTCATATGACTTGTATGCTTGTTTGTTGACCCTTATGTAATTCGATGCAGCCTCATGAAGAACTTTGTGATACGTGTAAATTTTTCGTATGTATTTAATATATGTATAAATATAACCATGTATATTAGTACACACCAGATCTTAAAAATTAAAAAATAAAAATAAAAATAAAAATCGCAGCAACTCCGACCTTACCTGTCCAATCCCCGATGTTCTCCATATTGCGTGACTTATGCCCTGGTGGCCCAGGGTATATCTAACTGCCTTTTATAGATTTAAAAAAAGAAAAACTTTAAACAATAATTTCTAACTGACTATGTTCGGAGATAATTCGTAGTTTATTGCTGCAAGGTGGACTTGATCCCACAGACAAATAAAATAACACATAATCTTCGAATCTAGTTATTGTGAAAATAAATCTAATAGGGAAAACACGACAACAATTGTCAAATTAAGCTAATATTAATCTGAGCCATCGTTTTACTTTATTTGTTTTCCAAATTGTGAAGAATTACTTTTGGTAGAACGAAGTAATAAGTTGAACTGTTCAACACAAGTATCTTTTTCTTATATTCATTTTAATTCTCAGGATAAACACACACACCGAATTTCCTCTCCAATAATTTAGTTGGAGGGTTTTCATAAGAGTGCCTGTAATATTAGGTGTGTTTATGGACTGGGTCCATTTGTAATTTTATTGATGCTAACCACACTAGGTCCAATTGTCATTCTGCTAGAGCTAACCACATATTGGAATTAGCAAACTTGCATTTTATAACCTAAACTTTTATAACCCATTAACCTATGGATAGATTCGAGTATATGGGGTAGCCTAAATCCCTTAATGAGTAAAAGAAGATTTAGATTAACTAGCACAATGATGCAATACATGGAAATTATTTCCGTTCCAGGCCAACTCATTCAAGCTTTATATGTTTATCCTTCCATTACCATGTCTTCGTTAATGGAATTAGAAAATAAATTGTTTTCTTTCTTCTTTAAAAGAAAAAATAACAAGATGAAATCTTTTTTGATATATAAATCTTCATTACTCTTAAAGGCTACTGATTCATGTGTTCAGATAAATACTGTACATGTGTAACATGCATGCGTACAGGACGAAGACATGAATATAACATTCAAAGGAAAAATAGTTTATATAGAAGTTACATTTACATTGGAACATTGACGTAAAATGAGTCATTCAATTCTTATTTGAAATCATGTATTTAAAGTGACAATAACATAAAAAAATCATCATCCTAGATTAAAAAGCGACGAGCCCACTGGTATAAACTGCATGATAAAATAATTATTCTACATGAAATGCACCAATAAAATGATGACTAGGCAAGAAAGCCCGCACAAGGTGCGGGTTTTTTGTGCCTGCATGTGGCACATTGTAGTTTTACTATTTTTTAAAATAATTTTGAGATGATAAATTCTTAATTCCGCTATAAACATGATGATATACTTATATTGTTTGCTCAATTATTGGATTTGTATTAAGAAAAATTATTACCTTTTTTTTTAGTAATGAAAAAAGTCAAAAAGTTTGAATTATTCATGATTTGATTGAAAATATCACATAATAGTCCATTTGCAGCTATTAACTCCATTAAGAATAGTTAGATGTTATGTATATGCTAATTTTATAAAGCAATTATAGTAAAATTACATTATAGAATTGTTTGTACTTGTCCACTATAATTAATTGTTAGAGCTTTTAGGTATATATTAAATCAATCGTATGAGCACCTAAAATTAATTAACAATACTTGACTACATCATCTATCAGTATTTCACCTATACAAGTGTAGAATCATAAATGATTGGACCTATAAAAGAGCTAGCATAAATGAGTTAGCCAATGAAATAATTTTAAAAGTCTATTCACATTTTACTGTACATTTCATCGAATATCTTCATTCCCTATAAATTAGTAACTTCCACATACATATAGTAGCGTATCACTTGAAAAGGTTAAATAGAAAAAGAAAAAAGAAAAATATCATTTATGATTCCTACTTGGAATGAAAAAAATATTTCTCAATGCAAAAAGATAAAACATTACCCCCAAACAATATTTGTGCCTGCAAAAAAATTGTAATAGAAAAATCAAACACAAAAACATAAGAATTGAATAATAAAAATTTGGTCAACATGATTAGAAGAAATTCTAAAAATGATTAAACATGTAATTTGTTTTGGATGCATATTGTAAACCTTAGAAGTCCATTAGATCGCCAATGTTGTAAAGAATGATGAAATGCACATAAGTGATGACTATGAAATAGTGTATAAAGATGGAGAAAAGGTAGGAAATCAAAATCAATGAGAAAGATAGCTATAAATAAGGAAAAATTTCTTAATACTATTTGTCAATAATTGAGGATTTAGTGAGTTGTTAAGTTATTTAACTAAATAAATGAGAGCATTGAAGAGACAAATTCATTCATGACTAAAAAATTAATTAAGGCTGTCTTTTCACATACCCAAAACAATTTTCCCCATTAAATTAATTTACAAACATGCAAACATAAAAACGGAAGAAGGATAAGGGTTGGCTGTTGGAACATAATCAAATAATCAAAAAAACATGGAGAGAGGAAGTAATATTCAATAGAGTTTAACTCATAATAATAATGACTGATATGAAAAGTTGTTTCTCCTTTTTTTTTTCTTTTGTGTGTCTCATCCTAACACCTAAAAAGCAGAAAAGGGTAACAAGGAAAATTTACTACCCAACCAAGCATTACTTAATATTACAATCAGTAGTTAATGTCTTACAATGAATGATCAAAAAGCCTACTTGACCCCTAAAAAGTCAGAAGAAAATGAAGCCACCACTTAAGCCCCATTAAATTAATTTACAAACATGCAAACATAAAAACGGAAGAAGGATAAGGGTTGGTTGTTGGAACATAATCAAATAATCAAAAAAATATGGAGAGAGGAAGTAATATTCAATAGAGTTTGACTCATAATAATAATGACTGATATGAAAAGTTGTTTCTCCTTTTTTTTTTTTTTTTGTCTCATCCTAACACCTAAAAGGCAAAAAAGGGTAACAAGGAAAATTTACTACCCAACCAAGCATTACTTAATATTACAATCAGTAGTTAATGTCTTACAATGAATGATCAAAAAGCCTACTTGACCCCTAAAAAGTCAGAAGAAAATGAAGCCACCACTTAAGCCCCATTAAATTAATTTACAAACATGCAAACATAAAAACGGAAGAAGGATAAGGATCGACTGTTGGAATATAATCAAATAATCAAAAAAAACATGGAGAGAGGATGTAATATTCAATAGACTTTGACTTATAATAATAATGACTGATATGAAAAGTTGTTTCTCCTTTTTTTTTTTTTGTGTCTCATCCTAACACCTAAAAGGCAAAAAAAGGTAACAAGGAAAACTTACTACCCACCCAAGCATTACTTAATATTATAATCAGTAGTTAATGTCTTACAATGAATGATCAAAAAGACTACTTGACCCCTAAAAAGTCAGAAGAAAATGAAGCCACCACTTAATCCCCAAACTCCTTTTTATATAGTTACAAGGATAACTGACTAATAGGGTGAAGAAGGAAACAATGGTTGGCGGCTAAAATGAGTGAAGAAGAATTACAATTAAACTGATTAATTTTCATATAAGTTGTAAAAGGATATAAATATCTAATGGGCCTCCTAACTTAATTTACTAGTACTAAATACTATAATGGCATTTTTATTGTAGTAGTAAATGGCTAAATGGTTATATATGGAGATTCGAGTATAGGTTAACCTAAGCATACATACATGCATACACATACATACACTAGTGTGTGTGTGTGTGTATACCGCAATTTTTGAATATTAAAGGCTATATCCTAAAGATTATACCCTAACCTATTTTTCCAAATAGGTTTGAATAAACTAACTGTTTTCAATACTCCAGATTAATTACCCTACTTTTTAGTTTTAGACCAATTCTGTCTTCTCAGTTCTCAATTGCCCCGCTATTTTTATTTTTTATTTAATACCTCTGCAAAACATAACGTCAATGTAGCATTTAGATTCGAAAGACCAACTATAATCAGCTAATAATGTTCTCTTGACAATAAGACCACAAAAATAAGGTAATCTCTTATTTTCTTTTACAAATAATAATAATAACACATTAATAAGTTCTATTTTGCACAATCCTTTTAACCATGCATTAGCTCCCAAGCGTGTTCCTATTTCGTTGAATACATTATTAGTTATTATTATTATAGTCTTAACCGCTATATGGCCCACGAGAAAGGAAAAATATGCGACTCAAATTGACAGTCAAAGTAAGTTTATTGATCCCGCCAAAAGAAACATACAAAAAAGAAAAAAGAAAAGGTTCATTGACCACAAGTTACTAAAGTGGCTCTCTAGCAATTCGACATTGCCAGAAAAATACTTTACAAACCATCTAGACATCAACCAAAATTAGTTAATTTTAGCCAGAGGCAAGGAAATCTCGATTATGTGGTACAAATGAAAATGGTGCTTCCGAAAAAGAACTTGCAAAATGCATATTATGGTAAACTAGGAAAATCTTTAGTATGGACATCTCCTTAATTTGACCCAGTTCAGAGCTTGTAAGTAACATTCACTGAGAGACAGGATAACAATATCTACCATATGAAAGTGATGATCCCCCTAAATGATATTACAGAAGGTATTACTTGGATGTGAGCCCAAGGTTCAAATTCATCAAAAGGATTACTTTTTCCCTTGGATTGACAAATACCTGCTATATTTTTTTTTGTTATGCATCATGTAGCATTGACAAAATTTGGTAAAAATAGCTCGTTTCCCTACAAGGCCCTGTCAAATAACCCCAAAAAAAAAAAAAAAAAAAAATCCCGAAACTTGGGTACTTGAGATTTTTACCATGGATTGACATATAAGTAAAATTACAAACATTTTGACTGGGCAAACATTGAAGGAGAATGTACAATTGCTAAGGAGATATCCCCAACCTTTAACCTATCCGACTGATCTTTTATAATGATACCACTTAGACAGAAAATATCATGCTATTACCAGACAAGTACTAGTTACTGTTCTACAAGGGTGCTGTGAAGGAGTAGTTACTCAGTTTCAAGGGATGCAATCTCATACCTAACCTCTTCCAAATGTTCATTTATGGTAATTACAGCACTCTGCACGCCTTTGATGGCTTCCTTGAGAGCATTATCATACTCCGCATCAGCCTCTGCCTCCTCAGTTCCGGAGGCTTCAGTTATCTTATTGATATGCACACACTGGTGTCCAATTGCCCTATTAAATCTACAATTCTCATGGCTCACGAGACGTTCTGAAGGACGGCCAGCCTTCTTCAGCACCTGAATGGTAGCAGTCTGCCAGCAAGTGGCATGAGATGTATCAAGCAAGATAATTAGCACCAAACTCGGTGCATAGAAAGAGAGTTACTACTGAACTAATTGCATACAAGGTAACACCCAAATAAATCTAGACAGATGATTAAGAAAAACAAGCCATCATAATCAAATTGTTTGCGATCAACCAGTCAAAAGTCAAAGAAGGTCTGATATGGAGTACCACATTGTGAAAAAAGTAATCCATCAATTACTGAGTCATACAAGCGTGTCCAGAAACTTAGAACATTCCTGTAGTTACTTAATCAACAGTAGTTAGGGATTAAAAAAATAAAAATAAATAAAAACTCATTAAAGGCTTTTAAATAAAGTAGGACCTCAGACTAGATGCTTTGAAACCAAAACAAAACTCTGATAAAATGACATCCTGAAAGCAAGTAAACACAGATTTTAAGCATAATTATTTACAAAAAGGAAATGACAAGATATTCTCTGATTACTTGTTGAGGAAAAAAAAAGTCAACACAATCTTCATGTTTTAATGCATTCCATGCGCGATGCATGTGTGTGTGTGAGAGAGAGAGGGGGAGAGAGGCAGGGAGGGAGGGAGGGATAGAAATTCCCAGTGCACTAACATGACCAGATTATTGCAAGACAAAACCAAGCTCACGTCACACACCCTCGATTTGCTTAGTCTTCTTTGACAATAATGAACAGTAAAACTAAAACAAGCATTCATGCACTCAATGATCTGCAGGAGTAGATGAGATGTGTATCAAAAATAACAGCATATTAAATATGTACCACAAAGATAGGTATCATACAAACACATTGACTTATGGTTGAATGTGCAATTCAATATTCTAGGTGATACCAATTTACGCAAATTGACAGAGTGCTACAGAATATTTGTGCTCTGGAGATGTAATACTTCACCTTTCCATAATCCAATTACCATCACTTTAACAATGGGCTTAGCTTATATCAGCATATTTCCCTTGGAAAAGGAAGTTGTCATCATCCACACCAACAGGCCATTTTAGGAAGTTATATTAGCAGGATGTGTCACAATTTCTTACCATAATGAAGAAAGCAGAACGGTAATTGATGGTTGCTCATCTCATCGAGCATGACCAACAGGCCAACCATAAGTAGCACTGTAGCTAAAACCGGATCATGCAATGAACAGTTAAAGTTAGTAAAGAGGCATGTCTCTCATTAGTTCATGATCATGGGGGTTACAGGAGAAAAGGACTCAGACAATGTGCGTGCAATCTTAATTACCTTTATCCGTTTCCCTTTCAATTTTCTTTTCATTTTTTTTTTTTTGGGATAAATTTACTTTTCCGAATAAGCTGATATGTCATCAATTTTTAATTCGTTTACATAAAGACATATAGATGCAGATCATCATCTTTTTCTTCTTTTTTTTTTTTTGGTCCAATTTTTCCCCCAATAAAGATTGTGAACCTTAATAGTTTCTCCTAAACTCCCCTAGATTGTGAACCTTAATAATTTCTCCTAAACTTCCCCTCTTTGAATAATGAAAGACATGGAGATCTCAAAAGTTACCTAGGTTTAACTTTGAAATGGAAAGAAAGCAATGTAAAAGTCACAGAAAATCTTCGTAAAGGTACGAGTTTAAACCACTTCATGAATTTCAAACAGTTTTTCTATATATGCAACATAATTCTGAACCTCCCAATTATTAGTTTCTCTGCTCCACAAACCAATAATTTTTAAGATGACCTAGCAGTACACAAATTGTAATTCCTCCTTGTCCTTAATTTCACCAACATGGACCTAGAATTCATGAATTAAACCCATTTATTATGTAAGACACCATAAACAATGAATGGGGAAAGGGTCACTTATGGGATGAGAGATAGAAAATTGGCACAAGAACGAGGTCTTCAGACAGTTCATCAATGATTCATTGAAAGACAAATTCCAAGAGAAAAGGGGGGAAAAACTTGGATGTTTAACTCATCCTCGTGGGAGCTTTAATATCCTATTATTTGAAGTGAAATTAGTCTGAATCCACTCCGGGAATCTTTCAATGAAACCCTGGTTGTTCTATTTAGTTGCTTTGGGATATCTTACTGGAGTCTCAAGACTTCAAAAACAGAAAAATTCTAACAGCTCAGTCAACTTGGGTGTCAAGTCATGACTAAAATGTTTGATGTAGTTTCAGGATCTGTTTGCATTCCATTGAATTAGTTCCAAGAACTCAAAAAAAAAAAAATTCATTTAAGATTTGCAGTATTAAAAGAATGTGCTCAACCTCTATACAAAGCTACAGAGCATCATCAACCTAATTGACAGAAATCATTTGTTAGAGAAACAGAATAAAAGGGATCAAAAATCAGAGAAAGACCCAGTTTTCAAAAAGGACATCAACCCAATGCTATTAATCACTTGCCGCACCTAAACATAAACTCAAAGCAAAGACAAGCATGAGGACATATGTTGTCAGGGTATAAACACCATTTCCCACAATGGGTTGAAATCAGATATTACATTATAATTCACTTAAATGAGGAAAAGTCAAGATACTAACGCCCATTGAGGTAATGGGTGTAGGCATACATTGTCTGCATTTATCCAGCTTCACATAGAATCTATAAAACTGGAAATAAGATAATGGTAGTGGAATTGGTTTTATAGTGGAAATGCATGAAACCCCACCGATTAAATTCTCGTGTTACTGTTTAATGACTTGTGCATCATTATAAGATAGTTGCTAGCCAACAAGAGCACTGGCAGTAATCAGAACTGGAAATTAAGTCAGGCAACTCGGTTCTACTCTGTTACAGACATTAGGCTGCCAAGGACATGCTGAGAGAGATAGAGACTCAGATTTTTTCGGTGTTTGCTAGACTTCCCAATGTCGTTGGATGACCAGACTTGGCAATAACAGTATTACTAATGACAGTACTGGGCATTTGGAAGAAAAAACCACATGTGCTGCTATAAAAATGTTTTCTTTCATCTGAGAACAAAAGAAGAGTGTGGCAAATACATAGTTTGACATATGTGTGTGTAACATGTGTGCTTATGTAAAAATGTTTTCTTTATCTGAGAACAACGGACGAGTGTGTGAAGGGTATAAGAGGGAGGGAGGGGGGAAGGGTATAAGAGGTGCCATCATTTAATAGTTATAACAGGAAAACAATATTCAGACCCCAAAGCACTCTCCTAAAGCACTATCAACCTTGTCTGCAAATACATATATGTTCATTGATTTATTAACTGGAGGAACAAAGAAACATCAACCCAGAAAAGGAAAAAGTACCAGTTGCAGCTTCTGCTTTTCTTGTGTTTGAACTGATCTGAGTAGACAGGCAAGATCCTCCCGAAAGAAATCAGGGCTGCGAAAGAGTGATTCCAAATCAAGGACCTGCATTTATGAATTACTTTAAATTTATATGGCAAGCTGGCATAATCAAAAGGAACAAGAAAGGGTACACAGAAGGGCCAGATTAAAAGTCTAAACAAAACAACCTTGAATATGTCCCCGTATTTCAAGACCTCCTAAAAAGGTTATAATACAAAACAGTGACTACTACAATAACAAAACTCCAACAGCAAATGCAAAACTCACTAACTTGTCTTGAACAGTCATTGAACTCAACAGTGATCTCACTGCAAAGTTGTTGATAAGCTGACTCACTCCCTGACACCATATAGTCCTCAAATCCACTGTAATACAGCAAGATTGTAAGATCACAAGAGAACAATAAAAACAATAATCCATCATCCTATTCATTTGGAAATTGGTACGTACATAAAACCAAAATCTTTTTCTTTCATTCAATTGACAAAGATCAAGGCAACTCATTAGTCACTTAACCACTGTAATACTATAAAATTGTACGATCAGCAAGGAACAATAAAAGATTAACTCATCATCCTATTCATGTGGGAATTGATGCACACATACAACCAAAATCTTTTTTTTTTGTCCAATTGAAAAGGATTGGGGCAACTTGTGATGAAGAATCAAGTGCTGTTCAAATGCAAGTCAACGAGCCTACAAGAGTACCACTTGGACCCGTGACCCGTGCCCGTGCTAAACAATTCAAAGAATCCCTTCAAGCGTTGGTTCGAGCTATCCAAGAACAAAATAGCACAAATTCCAGCATTGAAGGATTAGAGGATGAAGCACAAGCATACTCGATCAAGACTTTGATCATGGTTGAAGATGATTGAAGACTTGTTCTAGCCTTGTTAGTTTTCGATTATTACTAGTAGTTAAAATAAAAGTTGGCCATTCGATCTCCAAGTGTGAATTGAGATCCGAATGCAACTTTCCTAAAAAGTAGGATTTCTATTTAAGCCGTATTGTAGCTAGTTGTTTCCTTATTGGATTAGGGTTTTTGTAAGGCTTATAAATAAGCCCCAAGCCGTTTTCATAGAGATAATTTTTTTAACGAGATTTTTGAGGAAAAATTCCAGAATTGCTATTTGCAAACTTTTGGCTTGTGTGAGCTAATCTTGAACATTGTAAGGCTGCCCTTTAATGTTCGTCGACTTATCAATCAAGCACCTTCTTGATTGTGGCGTCTTCTACCATTGGTTTTGTTCTTGTGCGGTCCAAGAATTGAATCAAATCCATCCCAACGTTGATACTTCAGAATTCCAGGACTTGTGGGCGATTTCTCTCCTTCTTAGGGTTGTAGGAATCACATCAACTTGTTAGTAACTTAACCAGACTGTGAGAACTACATAGCCATGGTTCTTTAAAAAGAAAATAAGAAAGCATAAACTATTACTCCCTTCATCCCATTGACAATGCCATGTTTTCTTTTTTGGTCTGTCCCAAATTCATTGTCACCTAACCAGAATGGATAATGTAGATTTTTTTCTAATTCATATATTTAATCTTCTAGTACATGGGTTCACCAACTTTTACTGATGAATTAAAGGGAATGGGAGGCACTCACAATTTCACACAAATGGTGCTTCAAAAGGCTTAGATTCTAAAGGAAGCTGCTGAAAGCTTTTTTAAGGTTGTATAATTGTGATACACCACCAAAAATTGTGGATAGTGTTGCTTACGTGCACTCTGTGACCATCACTAAGGGATAAAAAGAGCTTGCTATCATCAGTCAACTCCTGGGCTCAGTGCAGCAAACTAGTGTTGTGAGAGAGAGAGAGAATCTGCAATGCCTAGTCTACTTTTCTTAATCTACTCAAATTTCCATACTCCAACATGAGAATTAGCTTGTCAAAAACAAGAAATTCCATTTGTAAAAAGGGGGAGGGGGGGGTCAACAACCCTCTCTTTTCCTGTACAATATGTCTTATGCCCTGTCTTAACTCATGCAATGCAACAAATGAGTACTGATCAATACAAATTTTCAGATTGCAACAAAATTATCAAACTACAGAAAACACAACATAATTGTCTTAGCCAATTTCTTCAACTCCTTACTACTAGTCTACTATCACCAAGCACCAAAGTCACTACACACTCCATCATCCCTCATTCACTACCACAAGAACACACTTTTCAAATCCTTCTTCCATAGGCACAATTTACCTAAAATCAGTTATTTTCAAAAAACAGAACAGAAGCCGGCAACCTTCCAAAACTACACATTCTGTAAGCTATCAAGAATCTACAATTCCCAACACTTCCTTGTTCTAAGGGAACATAGATCATGCCCTTGTTATCCTCCACTAAAAATTCAGTACTTTTCAAGTTCTCATTACTAAATAGGAGAAATCCGTCATAACGCAGGCCGCATGAATTCAACTTTCAGAAGCTCCAGTCACTCGTCTTAAATTTCTTCAAAGATTCTGTCATTCCAACACTTCATTGTTCTAAGGAGCTAATTAAGCCCTAATTATCCTCCAATGCAAGCTACAAACTGCTAAATCATTTTCTAAAACTAGGAGAAACTCACGAATACCTATCCGCGTAAATTCGATTCTCAGAACCTCCGTTTACTAAAAGAAAACAAGAATCAAAACTCAATTAAAAGGAATTTCTAATGAAATTTTCGAAAATATCGAAACTCAATTCAAATTCAACCCTTTGTTAGTCTTCCTTTCTTTTTTCCATTTTTGTTTACCTTTTGAGTTTTGCGTAAGCTCGGGCTCTGCGTTGTTGGACGGCGAGGAATTTACAAAGCAAACCCACGATTTTTGAAGCGCTAACAGCAAGAGTATCATCGGTATCCATCTTCTCTGGTTCATCCGAGATTGAAACCTTCTTCTCGAAATCTTCCATTTTTTCCTCCCTGTCTTTCTCTTTGAATTTGGTTTTCACTGTCGGTTTGAATTTGGTTTTCTCTGTCGGCTTTGCACAGGCGAGGGGTAATGGACTGATGGGTAAAAACGAAAAGGTGTTAGTTTTTGTTCATAATACTGGAATATTTTTATAATGACACATCATTTCTTGTGATTGTGAAAATAATAAAGAAAATGAACTTAACCATTGGGTAGGCTTAGCCATGGGGTTCGCGGCGTTCGCCACTGCCCAGGTTCAGGATTCAAGAGGTTCAATTTCTGTGATTAACGATTAGAGGTGAAAGGGTTTATAGGAAGGGAAAAAAGTTCAAAACGTTTATTACAATTCGAAATTTTTTTATCCTTCACTTTTAAAATATTAATTTTATAGCCCTTACAAAGTTTCCGACCAATTTTTAGTTTAAAATCACCATGTGATTCATATATTACTATTCTTTATGTATAAAAAGGTCAGATTTTAGGGGTAAAAAGAAATATGTATCAAGTGAGATCTCTTTTTTTTTTTTTGAGGAAAAATTGATATAGTTCAGATTAGTTTCTATTTTTTTTAGAGGTAAAAAACAGTATAGATCAAGTTATTTGTTTAACTACAAATAGTATCTAATCTTGTTGTTCCTAAACAATAACCACATGTGAGTCACGTAATGGATTCAAGATAAAAATTAGTTGAAAACTTGTATTGGAATCAAGTTTTGCTAATTTGAATTTGTAAAGGACATAAAATTAATATTTTAAAAATGAAGGACGAAAAAATGGATATGGCGAAATTTGAGGGATATTTTGAATGATTTTCCTTCTAGAAATGTTATTGAAACTTTTTAAAAAAGAAAATTTCTATGCCAAATGATATACAGCTTATACAGATACAAACTAAATGATTGCTCACTTCTTTGATTTTAAAATTGCAATGTTTATACCTATTATGCTTAAACATGTCTTGATTTAGAGTCATTTTTTATGGGTAAACTCTATTAAAAAAAGGGGATAGGAGCAAGTAGAGTGTCACTTTTATAGAAAATTTAAGGGTAAAGACTCAGATATTGCTCACGTTAATTTTTTATCATTGAACAATTTTTCGTCAATAATTGGTCACTAAACTAACTAATCAGTACATCCGTGGCTATTTCATTGATTATTGCTCTTAATATGAGAAATAATCCGAATACGTGGCAAATTGTTAGGGTATTTTTGTCCATCACTAACTAGACCATATAACCCTCATTATTTTTGATGTCAAATATATACCAAAACATGATTATTTGGGGAAAAATTAGGTACTTAGTTTAGAGTCCTATTGTAATTTGCGGCATGTCCTGATTATTTGGGGAAAAAATGTGGTTATTTGTGAGAAAAAAATAGTGGTGGAAGATATGCTCCAGTAATTTGTCACATATTCTGGTTATTTCCCAAATTAAGAGCAATAATCAATAAAATAGCCATAGATATACTGATTAGTTAGTCTAGTGGCCAATTAGTAACGAAAATTTGTTTAAAAAGTTAACCCAAATAATAGTTTAATGGCTGCCCAAATTTTCCCCCAAAATTTAAAGATGGGGCGTGGTGCAGAAACGTGGTCACAGTTTTAGAAGCGCTGGTTTTGATTTAAAAATTGATAGTTCTGCTTTTTATGAGAGGTGGTTACTGAACGGACCCTTATAGGGATAGCTACTGTTACAGTTCTTAAACCTCTGGTTCCGATCCGATTATGGTTTCAATTTCTTCCGATTCCGATTTTTCTAGTTATGTTAAAATACTTATTATTACGAAATTGATTTTAAGTAAATATGATAATAAATGTAGGAAAAATATGAATCTTATTGTATTATCATTTGGTAAGGAAAAAGAAAAAAATACATGTATTCTTGATTTAGAAAAATTGCTATTTTTTTATTTAACAACGATTTATTTTCTTGATCCTTTAAAAAAAAGACTTTTTGTGAATTTGTTGTAATGATTAGTCAAACTCAAAATATCATCAATTGCTAGTTTAATACTTTGATTAATTTGATTTTAACATTTTGACTAGATTAGATTTGGATCTAAATCAGTTATTGTTATATTTACTAATGAATTGTGATAGTAGGTTGGTGGACTAAAACTAAAACTATTGATGCTGAGTGTTGACTTTTAAAAATGAACTTTAAATTGAACCAAAGAGACCCAACTACTTAGCATATAAGTATATTTTTAGATGGTTTGAATGAATTTTGAACTGTTGGTTTCAATTCCAATTCAAATTTTTTCATGAATCTAAACCTGAACAAATTTTTAGACGGTTTGAATGAATACTGAATAAAGTTCAATTTAGATGCTTTTTATTCAGTAATAGTTTCAGTTTTAATAGTCAACACTCAGCATCAATAGTTTTGGATAAATAGTCAACACTCAACAAATTTGTTTAAAATTGACTATTAAAGTTTTTGTTTAAAATTTTTAAACAATAGTTTCAGATAAATAGTCAACACTCAATATTCAACAAATTTTTATTGACTATTAAAATTGAACTTTAAATTGAACCAAAGAATAAAAACTTTAAACAATAAATTGTCAACACTCAGCATCAATAGTCAAAAATTGAACTTTAAACAAATTTTTATTCAGTAAATGGTGCATTTGGTTCAAATACACTTAAACTAACAACTCAAAATTTTTAGACAATTTGAATGAATGCTGAAGCTGAGTGTTATATTTACCAATTCAAATTTTTTTTGGTTCCAACTACTTTGATCCAAACCTAAATCGTGTCCACCCTTACAGCGCACCATTTACTGAATAAAAATATGTAATAATTTTCTAACTAAATAATCCTCATCCAAGTAGGTGCATATATGAGGGCCTCCAAACTTATACTTTGTCTACACGTATACATCTATGTGTGCACGATTCAAATGTACGCATATTTTCTCATCAAGGGGCACATTTTTGTTCATCAGATTTATGTGTGTACAAATAGTCATGTATATGTGCACATTTTTATTCATGTGTATGTGTGGGCAGATAGTTATATAGATATATATATATGTATATATGTATATATATGTTCATCAAAGTATACATTTGACTTCGCATATATGTATATATTTCAATTGACACTTTACATTATGATGTACACTTTTGATCGTAAAAGTGTACATTTTATTTATTAAGGTGTACATTGCCATTAAATAAATCTATTAGGTACACAATTTAGTTTTTTGTAATAAATTTATGGTTTTTTTTAACAGATGCCCATTGTACACTCATTAACAAACCTAAAATTCATCTAACTTACTATGTATATATGCTTACTAATATTTATTATCCTCCATTGCTTTTATATATTTTTCTTATTTAATCTTACCATATTCCCCCTTGTATTTATTTGCTTCCTCTAATTAATCTTACATTTTCAGAAATATGATATCTGAAATATATCTTGGCACCCGTTCGATAGGCAAACCCCATTCCCAAATTTCCTAAAACTCACATGCTCCTTAGAATTTAAAAAAAAAAATTTTCCCATCCTCATTTTTTCAAATGTTCCAAATGTATTTTTAGAAAGGCTACTATATATAGTTTTTGGGATATTTGAGATAGAAAAAATGATTGGAAACATATTAAGAAAAAAATTTCAAAAGTTTGTATATGTTTTAACATGGTAAATTTGGTGAATATTAGATACAATAAAATACTTTTTTTTGTTAGAAAAATACTTGTTTATCAGCAACATATATCACATAGTTAAATTTTCTCTCATTTAATTTCAGTTAAATAAAGTTCACATGGAAATATTTTGTCCTGAGTATGTGTGCGTTCTAATTGTAAAGAACGGGAAGACACAATGCCTTTTACCACAATAGTGTTGTTATTGATTACCTTATACCTCATTTTCTTCTTCACCTTGGAATGTGTGGTTTTTTTTTTTTTAATGTTCATGTGCTAGTATTTTATCTTCCTTTCTTTTAGCCTTTGTAGTTAAATTTATAATTGAAAATTTTGTTTTCCGATGATTTATAGGTGCATTATAAGTTTTCATTTCAAATTTTTATCTTTATTTTAAACCCATTGGTTAGCTTTCTTATTGGAATTGACATTATATCTTATCTTACCTAATATAAAGAGGCAGTTTTCAATTGGATTCCAATTGAAGTGACCACTTATTCTTGGTCAATTTGGTAAGAGTGAATGGTGAAAAAGGTCACTTAACTTTTTAAAGTTGCACCGGTTGGTCACCAAACTTATTTTTTAGCCAAAAAGGTCACTCAACTATTTAAAATGTGCCATCCGAGTCACTCTGGCGAGTTTCTTGACTAATCCAGCCGGAAACAGAATAAAATACTTGAAGGGTCTAATTAAACAAAGGCAAAAAAGTCCAGAACTTAGATCTGCCTTGCAAATTGTGTCCCTTTTTGTATATGAAAGCACCATAAAATGTATTCCACACTATAAGCCTAGATCTGCTGCCCATCTTCTCCAAAGAGTCATGAGAAGAACCTTTAAACCAATTCCATTTTGCAATTGTGGCACAAGAACCATATTGAAGACATCATGGACCGAAAGAAACCCGGCACGAAGATATGTTGAATGTGCTCAAGGTCAAGTAAGTATTAGAAAGTCTATTGCTTGGCTTGTCTTTGCTGAATGTATAAGATTTTTCTTGAAAAATCCCAAACAGAAAAATTTAAAAAGAACTATAATTGCAGGTTGAAGGCTGTGGACATTGGGATTGGTATGATGAAGAGATGTGTGAGAGATCTAAACAGGTAATACCAGACCTCTTAAGGAGTAAAAATCGATTGGAAGTTGAGAATGAATCTTTGGTAGAGGAGGTTAGATGGTGGTAGAACAGAACGACAAAACTGGAAATTGAAGTAAAGAAGTTGCAGGACCAACTAGGCAGAAGGCAGACAAGGAAAAAAAGTATCAAGTTTTGCTATTGTGATTTGAATTATCTTGACTTTGTATTTGTGGAATAAAGGGGCTTTAGAGTGTAGTGTCCCTGGACAGAAGCTGCAAATTGCTGGAATGTAATATCCCTTTGTGGCAGGAAATATGTTGTTTAGTTTAGTTGACTTTTGTAGCTGCAAAAACTTTGCAGGAGTATAATGTAATAGCATTTTGTTGGACGGCAACTGTTAATTGTGAAAACCAGTGCACATAATCCCTCATGAATTTTACTAGAGTGTATATCATTGGCTGCATTTTGTTTTTTCTAGTGCTATGTACGATAGTATGAACCTGATATGTCCACATTGTAAGTAAATGGAATGGAATAATGACAAATAGGCATAATAATATATAGAGAAAGATCCTTGTCAAAATGGACATCATTTTTCTGAAGTTACAATATCACCATCCCTGCATCTAGATTAAAAAGCTATCAATTTTTTTCAACATGTCTATTCCCATTGTTGGTATCAACAAAAAGGAAAACAAAAAATGCTATTTCCATCAGCATCAGGAAACATTCCCATTGCCTCTTCACCCACAAATCAGGTCACTATTTACATCAAAAGATTAAAGATTAACGAAACAATTCAGGCAAAAAATATTCATGATGAACCTCTTCTACCCCTTGAAATTCCAGGCCACCTCCCAACCTTAAATGGTGGTTCTTTCCCCAAATATGCATAATTGGCATTAATAGCTCCTTTTTCTGCATTAGTCAACTTCCTTTTCCTTTGGACTTTTTTCTAGCTTGTTTTGGCAGTAGATGAACTTGGCTGACCTTGTCCACTTGTAGTTGAATTTGCAGGAGCCTACCGTCTTACACAAAATTGAATATTACTCAGCAGTAGAAACATATATAGAACTATCATGACACAAAAAGTTTAGGTTCTAACTGGTGTTGAAGTTTTCCTAAGCTGCCTCTTTTGTGGGACTGTTCCCTCTGTTTGGGAACCTCTTGCTGTGTTGGATTGATTTTTTGCATCAATATTGGCAGTCCTATGGTCTGGAAGTGGATTTTGCTCGGTATCCAAATCTTTTGTGGGACCTGTTGTTGGGTCTGTCCTTGTATCAATTTGAGCAGCCATGGAATGACAATTATGTCCATTATTAGCTGCTCCAAAATCAGCATGCTTATGGCCCGCAAATGTACTATTACTTTGAAGCACCAGGTCATTCTTTGTTCTTACGTGACATCACTTGGGCCTTCTTTGCAAGTGGCTCATATGGCCTGATTTCCACACTTTTGCAATGTATTATCACATGCTTTTTTAACTTCTGAACAGTGTTCTTGGCAGCTCTACCACTACCTTTACTCTCAGTCACATCCTTGATTCTGGCTTTTCTTGGCCTACCTCTTTGGACGCATGGGACGAGGGGTCCAATTCTGGATTGCTAGATTGGGGCCACAATGTCTTCCCACTAACTGGATACAGTACATTTTCATATATTTGGATAAATAAATCTCTCTTGTAACATGCATCAGTGTAATTGCCAGGGTCCTCATTATTTCTGTGTATTGCTGCAATTGCATGGCAACAAGGTAACTCATTGATTTGCCATAATCTACATGTAGACAGCATATTGTTCCCCCCTAGGGCCCCTAACTTGATAGCCTCCATCACCATTAGCTACTGATTTCCATTTTCTAGAGTGTTTTACCCTATCATCAAGAAGTTTCATTATTGTTGGACCAATAGGCCCAGTACACTTCCTCATCCAAACTGCTCTTTCCCCTATCCTACCCATCAAGTACTCCCTAATCCATTCCATCATACTAATGATTGGTAAGTCCCTTGCCTCTAGGATTTTTGCATTAAAAGTTTCACATAAATTGTTAACAAGCATATTCGACTTAACATGTTCAGGAAAGAATGCCTTACACCAATGGTGAGGTGGTGGGGCCCTCTTCACCCACTCATATGCAAGTGCATCATATTGTCTCAGGTCCTCAAGTTCAGCTTCATATAGCTCCTCTGTGGTTGCTGTAGCAATGCTCCAAAACATGCCCTTTAATGCACTCCCAGGATGCTTTTTCTTGAAATTCCTATATAAATGTTGTACACAAAATCTATGCTGGCAGTATGGAAGAAGCTTCGATAGTGCACTGTCAAGTCCCTAAATGAAGTGTGAAGTGTTTGTAAATTCTTGACTAGCATATAAAGTAAAGTTTAAAATAAACAAAAGTACACCTGAGAAGATAAGCGACCTTTTTGGTGCAAATAAATGTATAATGGGCTGGCTTGGGCAATTCTAATCTTGAACCAATAAATTTAGAAACCGAACCATTGCTCCCTTGCCTCCTTTTCAACCACGGCCCAAGCAATAGGCCACCACCCATTATTGGGATCATCCCAATAGCGGTTAGAAGTTGACCAGGGATGTTCACCTTTTGTATGACACCCATCAATCCTATTATGGGTCTACATTCATCATTGAAACCCTTTTCAAAGGTCCTAGGCAAGATAGAATCTCTTGAAGATTGGTCTACTATCGAGTTGGTTCTTGGGTGAACTGAATATCAGCGGTTGTATTGGGTGTGTTCTTTCAAGCTCGGCATATCTCCACACAGCAGCATATTGTTCATGAGCATGGCCTTTGATATTTTTTCCTTGCCATAGTTCGAGCCTTGTATGCCATGCTTCTACTAATTTCACATTTGTACTGTTCATCTTTTTTTTGTCTAATCTGCTGAATAGGCATGTCCATATTTGTTCCAATTGTATCCTCATATCTCTCGGCTACCCAGGATATAGTCATATTCTTGTTCTTCCAAGCATGTCGGCAATTTGTATGCACATCATTTAAAGTCTTAACAACAAAATCATTATCATTCATGGCAGGAATTTTTGCTGTATACACATACCACTTACAAGGAGCTTCACATTTTGCCCTCAATCTCCTAGAGTCATTGGTATACATGTACACTGGTCACCCAGTGAGAATTGAATAATTTCTAATTGCATTTCTAAATAAAGACTTGGTTCCAAACTTGACTCCAACTTCAAATTGTGGATTTGTTAGAAACTGGTCAATGTTGAAGTCTTTGTACCTTCTGTTGTTTAATGGTCTCCTCATCCGATGAGTTGGATTCTTTGTTAAGTTGTGTGTATGCATCATCCTCCAAGAGTGGATTCTCCTCTTGTGTTGATGTATGCGCTTGCTCTTTTCTTGGAGAAGACGTACCACCACTTCTTCGTGAGTTTCTAGTAGGCTTCTGTCTTGCATGAGAAGTTGTACCACCACTTCTTTGTGAGTTTCCTAGCCTTTCGCTCCTCCTCACTTGCACATTCTCATTCATGGATGCTGGCTGGGGCTGAGTTGTTGCCTGCTCACCTTACTTGTTAGGATCGCGATCCGGATCGTGGGATCTTATGATCCTATTATCCGAATTATGGCTTTCGATTTCGATCCAATTTTGATACGATCCTACCATTTAAAGATATTATGATAAAAATTTTAATAATTTGATCATAATTTTGTATAGAAAATTCTGCTATTTGTTGCATTAGAAATTAGATTCAAAAAACTTTAAAACCACATAATTATGTTATGCTAATTCCTTACCTATAAAAATTGGTATTTAATTTTCTCATTAATAAATACTTAAATGATACACACACACATATACAAAGTCAATTTTTTCAGCTACCTTGTCTAGTAATTGCATTTGGACTTAAAATTGAGAAAGAACAATATTTTTAATTTAATCAGATTCATTTACAATATGTCACATGTAGTTCCAAAATTTTTATTTAATTTTTAGTTTATCCCAAATATTTTAGATAATACGATTTTAACCTCAATTAATAATACTATTATATTGATTATACATGAGTTGCATTATTTATTGCTATATATGTGGATTGCAAACATCAAAATTACTGGTAAGATTATTTTTTACGATTTTTGTAGGATCTATCGATCCCACGATTCGATCCTACGATCCGATCCTACAAAGTAAAAAACGATCCAAGGTAGAATCCCGATTTTAAAAACTTTGCTGCTCACTTGTCCCTTCTCCATGAATGATCTCACTCTCCATATTTCCATGAATTGGAGACTCCTGACCAACATGGCCCTCAATGGTAGCATCACCTTCTTGTGTATCCGGCTATTGCATGCCTATGTTATCATCTCTACAGTACTCATTATACTCAGTAAATTCCCTTTCCTCAGATGTTGAAGATGTACCATCACTTTCATGTGCTACCGAACCTTCTAGAGAGTGCACTTCGCCTCCATCTACAGTGGCATCTTCAGCTGTTGGCCCATGCACTGTATCCACATTTGCTTGGCCTAGTTCTTCATGTTGCACTATCCATTCTAAGGCACAAATCAGTTTAGAGCCAACACCACTCCTTGTATCAGGTTTTCTACCACTTGCCTCTTTGAAACCACCCTTTTTTGCTGGTTCTTTTCTACCAATGTCAACCTCATCAGCCTCTAATTCCTCTATAACTACTGAGGACTTTCTCCCAAGTAGGTCATCATGCAAGACAATAGGGGCAATATTGAGCATTTCCTTTCCTTAAACATGGTGACAATATACCTCCATCAACCTAAACTTTCCAATCCAATTACAAAATTCTATAATATGCTGATCAGTTTGCAGCTCTCGTAGGCGATGGTTTATATCACCAATAGGATCAATGTAATAGTACAAAATAATGCTATCCGTGTGCCCACACTCTTTCACCATTTTGTTGATTTCATGGACTGACATTCTTTCCGCATCACAAGCATCAAAATAATCAGTCTCACCATTCACGTAGCTTTTGTATTTATCCCCTTCAATTCTACCACCATGATGCATTTTAATTGAAAATAGGAAAGATTCATCGACTGCAATAAGAACCCATTCCAAAATAGTTTAAAAATTGGTTTTGTAGACATGTAAAAGATGAATATAAACACAATACAATTAGTCAAAATGGACGTCAAGATTCCTTTGACTTCAATAAAAAAAAAGAGCAATCTAAGCTTCAGGTTGCCTTCTTTACCATATTTAATTACTTTTAATATAACTAACCAATGTGGGGACCTAATTCTATCTTTAATCACCCAAACATGAACAACAGTGTAAGATTCCTTGTTACCTACTGGTATGACAAATAAAGTCCCACTTTTGTCCTGTCCCTTTCACTTTCATCTATTTCCCCTCATTTAAAATCCTACTATCACTTTCAGGAAACAATTATTTACAGTAAATGCGAATAATGTCATATAATCGTACAACAAAACACACATTATCGACCAAAAATTGCATTTTTTTATAAACTTCTTACCATAAAGTGCATATGGATCAACGTAATCCACTCGCGGTCGCTTCACCCAATCCATTGCATACGTCTTAATCAGTAATTCTTGACTGCTAAATATCGTCGCCGGGCTCTGACGATTTTAGATTTTTGGTTTCTTCATCGATCGCAAGAAGTATTTGAAGTTTGAAGTGAGGGTTTTGATCTGAAATTCTCAAAAACCTGGACTTTTTTCGTTCTGTAAAGTAAAGTTGATGGAAAGCTGTTTGATCTGCCGCTGCGCTTATTCCAACACACCTTGACTTTTTTGCCCCTGTTTAATTAGACCCTTCAATTATTTTATTCTGTCTCCAGCTGTATTAGACAAGAAACTCGCCAGAGTGACTTGGATGGCGCGTTTTAAATAGTTGAGTGACCTTTTTGGCCAAAAAATAAGTTTGGTGACCAACCGGTGCAACTTTAAAAAGTTAAGTGACCTTTTTTGCCATTCACTCATTTGGTAATTTGAAGTGAGTGGTGTGGGGCTTTTTGGTATTTCATGATAAGGTGGCAGGGAGGTGTTCCTTGAGTGTTCCAAGTCATCTTTTTTTTTTTTTTTCTTTTTTTGTATCAAAATGTCCTGAGATTTCAATTTTGCCTCCCATTGTCAATTATGCCCCTGTGAATTAGAAGATGCATAGTTTGGTAGCTTGGCTTTTTGGTCACTTCGAGTTGATTAATTAAATGAGTTGCTAAGTGCTTGGTGGTAAATGGTGGCCACTTGTCTTCTCTCTCTTTCTCTCCTTTTTCCCTCCTCAGTTTTTACTTGTGCTTCTTAGAGAATTCTACTATTGACGTTTTTGCTTCAAGATTTGCAGCATGCTTATGTACTGGTGAAAGAATTGACTCATTTTGATGTGTGGATTTTAACACGAGTCTAAGTAGGGCTAGCAAGAAAATCTATGACCCAACAACCCACATAACTCGTCCACTAATTTGAGAGGTTGGGTTGGGTTAGTTGGGTGTTGGGTGTAAAACATTCAAATAAGTATTGGGTGATTTAAATTTTGAAATTGGATACTCATTAACCCAACTTTTTTTCACATAGCACAAAATAAATGTATGTACTCAAATATTTTTATCCTTTTTTTTTGAAAACAAAAGGAGAGAGTGATGGTTTTGGCAACATCATTTCACTTTTCCCAACTACAACTATTTTTTTTTCTACTAGACTCCAATTATTTTCTGAATTAATAACCCATCAAATATTAAAGTCCATTTTCTTTTTCTTTGTTCTAATTTTTCTTTAATATGAATTTAGGCAAAACTAAGAAAAGTTAGGAACACAATTTAGTTTTTTAACTTTCCCAACCTCAATTTTCCATTTTCCCATTATTCATGAAACACAAAAATTCAAATTTTCAACCTTAAAATCTCTATTTTAATTCCTAAAAAAATCAAATTAATTTTCCCAAATTTTTCCTTCCTCCCCATTAAATCCGCTGTCTTTTTCTTCTTATTATTTACCAGGTCATTTTTTCCAATCAAAAAATTTTGAATTAAAAAGTGAACATTTTGAGCAACTTACTTCTAGTTTGATCCAAGTTTATAGTTTTAAACTTTATTAAAAATTACTGCTGTAGCTGCTGTAACAGCCCCACCTCTCCCTAAGGCTAACCAGAGGGGTTAGCGGGCTGTCTGCCCAACTCTCGTCAGGATTCAAGCATTCAAATCAATACTAACTTAAACGTGCAATTTCACCATACACCACAACATTAATATTAAAACTGAAAGGGGCATTTAAACTTAAAATTACAATCATCCATTTAAAATATTCACAACCCTCGAGGCAAAGCTAATACACTTCCATAAGCTTAAAGTACTCAACACCAAACAAATATACAAAATTCTACTTCATACTCGAGACAAAAGTTCAAAGATCAAGACACTAGCCCTAGCTACTCGAGATTCTAGATCACTGTTAAGGAAAAACAAGCGGGAGCGGGGTGAGCTAAAAAAGCTCGTGAGTTTCAAAATTCATGCACATGCACTTAAAATGATAAAAGTAAAGTAAATAAATAAAACACATAGACATATCAAGTTCACACACATTGAGGGATCGGGGCTCTCGGAGCCAATTTCCACATTTCCAGAGCATTTATAGTCGACACTCCGTCAACTTTCAATCCAAGTAGAAGACTCTTCACGCCAAACTCCAACCACCAAACTCCCCCCTAGGACCCATGTAAAATTTTAAATGGTGAGCGGGCGATAAAATCACTCAAGGCACTCGACCAGAGATTGTATAACACATTTTCGTCTCCCAAATTGACACATGCAAACAAATAAATCACCGACTCTACAAAGGAGCAATAAAGTATACTCTCCTTTAGGTGGAGTGGTTAACAGTTTCAAGTTTCAACATAAACGCGTAACAAGTCACATAGCACATTCAGCACTAAGTTCGAAAATTAAAGCAATAAACATGCATTGGAAAACTCACCCGACAAAGTAGGGGTGGTCCAAGTTTTGATCAGTTGCAAAATCAGCACTTTGCCCTAAAATAATTAAAAGAGAACGAAAATAAGTTTTCCTAGTTCACCGACCACATTTAGTTCAAAAAGTAGAAAGTTTGACAATTTCCTAATTCGAGCTGAAAAATTTGAAAAATCATAACTCAAGTTATACAAGTCAGAATTTTTCACATTTGGTACCGTTGGAAACCTCTTTGAAAGCTATAAAACTTTGTAGAAGACATTAAATTAAAATTCTGGACGGAATTAGCCCAGATTTTCGTTTAACAGACAGCTACAGTACAGAGATAGGGCATATCAGGCTGGCCATCCAGGTTACTTTGAAAATTCGGCAGAAATTATAGAAAATTATTTAGCCTCTGAAATTCATACACAATATATTACTACATAAGGAGTTTCAACAGCCATTGACGGAACTCAATTCCGACACCCGAGCATGAAATTATAACAGTTCAAACAGAGGGGGTTCACATTTCTGAAATTTCGGGGTTTCGAACTTACAGGACAGAGTTTAAAGCCCTGTTTGAGTGATGGTTTCATGTCTAAAATTACCAAATTTGTCACCAATTCCATATATAGGTAAGTTAATACCAAAATTCAACAAAAATTCAAATGGGAAGGCAGTTTTCTACGTGCCCACAGTTCGCTCATCGAACCTCCTCAAACCGATGAAGTTCAACTCATCCACTTCTCATCTCTTATAACCAACATATACTACTGCCATTTAACTTCAATTTCGACCCTAAGCTGGTATTAGTCTCTCTTAACCTAATGATGATAAAAAATGGTCACATCTTTTAGCAAAATTATCACGAAATAGTCTCATAAAATTCGGGCAGCATAATGCCTCCATTTTCCAGATTTTACTTCCAAATTAGTAACCCTAATTGCATCAACTCTTAAAGGGCTTTTTGTGGGGAAAAATAACAGCTTAACATTCAACATTTAAACATAAAATTCAGCCCTTAAACTAGCCAAAAATACAGCCACGAAATTTGACCCAAAAATCAGAAAATTCACCCCCAATTTTCTCTTTCTCTAGCCGGTTTTTTCCCTAAAGTTTTCTTCCAACTTTTAACAACCAACATTAAACATAATGCACTAATATAACACCATTTAATCATCTAGCAAACAAATGCACATATTTAGTGGGAATCCAAGAGCCCACCCACAACTTAAACCAACAAAACAACTTATTGAAGCTTAGCAATACACATTCATCTACCACATAAGTCAAGGTTTCATCAACCTCTCAACAACCCAAGCATGCTTGAAACTTTCAAAAATGTACAAGGATGAAGTCCTTGAGATTTTACCTCCTCTTAGATGATGACTAAACTCCAAGAATGATGCTAAGCTAAGGCTTCCAAGTGCCTCCAAGCTCTTCACCAAGGGTGCAAGTCCAAGCAAGGATTAATGGAGGTTGTGTGGGGTTTTGGAGGAATTTGAGTGAAGAAAATTGCTGAAAATTTAGGGAAGAAGAGGAGAGGAGGTGAGAGAGGAGAAGAGTGAAGAGATTTTTGGAAAATTTTTCTTGAGGAGTTAATGAGAAAAAGGAAGACAAGACATGAGCTTTATCTCATCCAAAGTCAAAGCTTGCATAGTGATATTAATTAGCTACTTGGAGGAAAATTAATCACCTCATTTGGCTTGAGATTAATGGGTAAATCTCGATTAGGAGAGGGATGGAGAAGTAATTTTAAGTGATTGGTAGGAGTTTAGTTGAAAGAATTAACGGTTAGATAAAATTCTAAACTTAAAGAGGTTAATCAAATCTTAACCTAAGATTTCAAAACCTAATTAATCACCTTCAATGGCCCAATTCCAGTCATTTAATTACACTTCCAACTTATCGGTGATCATCCATACTTATCTTCACTAGTTTACTCACAAATCAATTTACCTCAAAAGCGTGCTTTTAACATTTTACCGCTAATAAATGCTACTGACGACAGGGGAATAGGGTTAAAATTAAATGAGAAATTGTAAAAAGGAAAAATCAGTTTCATAAGATAATTAAAGAAATAATTATATAAATAAATAAATAAAACTTGAATTTTTTGAAATTTAAAATAAATTTTTTTTCCTCTCGAGGCGTTACATTCTCCTCCTTAAAAGAATTTTGTCCTCAAAATTCTCACCTTGTTAGACAAATAATTTGGATATTTCTTTTGCATTTCTCTTCCACTCCCAAGTTGCTTCCCTCCACATCGTAGTTTCTCCATAGGACTTTAACCAGAGGGAATTTTCTTAGTCCTTAAATCCTTTACTTCTCGATCGAGAATTTTACAGGTCTTTCTTCATACGAAGAGTGTCTCATCCATCTCAATCTCGTCTAATTGCAAAACATGGCTCGGATCTGGATGATATTTCTTAGTATTGAGATATGGAAGACATTGTGAACCTTGGACATACTATGGTAAATCCAGGTTGATAAGCCACTTTTCCAACCCGCTAAGTATCTCAAACGCCCCATTATGCAGCTTCAATTTCTTCCCCTTTAGACACTACACCACCCTTTCACTGCCAAGAAAAAACTTTATCGCCACTTGCCAACTCCAAATCTTTTCTTCTATTATCCAGTAGCTCTTTTGCCGACTCTGGGCCGTTTGAAGCCTTTCTCTAACTAACTTCACTTTCTCATAAGCTTCCTCAATCCAAGGTATAGCAGTCGGATTAAGAACTTTCTTTTCCCCTACTTCATCCCAATGAATCGGTGATCGGCACCTTCTCCCATAAAGTGCCTCATAAGGTGCCATTTGAATCGTGGCATGATAACTATTGTTATATGCAAACTCGACCAACGTCATGTACTGACTCCAACTTTCACCAAAATCCATTATACACGATCTTAACATATCTTCCAAGGTCTGAATGGTCCTCTCAGACTGGCCATCTGTCTGAGGATGATAAGCTGTACTCAAGTTTAATTTTGTTCCCAAGGTCTCTTGCAACTTCTGCCAAAACCTCGAAACAAACCTAGGGTCTCTGGAAACAATACTACGGAATTCCATGCAATCTCACTATCTCATCCAAATAGAGTGGCCAATTTTTCCAAAGGATACTTTACATTCACCGGTAGAAAATGGGACTCGGTGAGTCGATCTGACTACCCGACAAAGCATCATGTCCCTTTTGACTCCTTGGCGGTCGGTAAATCCATAGTAATATGCTCCCATTTCTATTCAGGGATTTCTAAGGGTTGTAGAAGTCCTGAGAGCTTTTGGTGTTCAGCTTTCACCTGTTGACAAGTAAGACAAGTCCGCACATATTTGGCTACATCTCTCTTTAATCCATCCCACCAGTACAGTCCTTTCAAATCTTGGTACATCTTATTACTCCCAGGGTGAATAGTATACTTGGACCGATGTGTTTCTTCTAAAATCTCTCTCTTTAATACCTCATCATTCGGCACTACTATCCTTTCCCGGAACCTTAACACTCCTTCGGTCTGTCTTAAAATCCACGAAGTCTCCCCTTTCTGAACTTTTTCCAGTAATTTCTGCACTACTGGATCTTTTGACTGTGCTTCCTTAATCCGTTCCAATAATGGAAACCTTAATTCAACATTTCCAAAAATAACCTTCCGCATCCCAAGACAAGGTTTCCATTCACTTACTTGCTCCAACATTTCCCATTCCTTCACTATCAAACCATTCTTGGAGCCATATGACTTAACGCATAGCACAACATTCGCCTCTTCGGATGATGATATTTTATGGATCAATCATAATCCTCAAGAAACTCTACCCACCTCCTTTGCCTTAAATTCAACTCCTTTGAGAAAACAAGTATTTCAAACTCTTATGGTCCGTGGAACACCTCAAAGTCACCCCATATAAATAATATCTCCACTTCTTTCAAAGCAAAATAACCGCTAACTCTAGGTCATGTGTTGGGTAGTTCTGTTCATGGGTTTCAACTTTCTAGAAGCATATGCTATGACTTTTCCATTTTGCATCAAAACACAACCTAATCCATCCTTAGAGGCATTTGAATAGACTACAAATCCTTCTTTGCCATCAGGTAGAGTTAAGATCTGCCTCGCTTAACCGTTCTTCAATTCTGAAACCTTTCTTCACACTTAGGACTCAAAGGAATTTTCCATCTTTCTTAGTCAAATCGGTCAAAGGTCCAGTAATTCTTGAAAATCTGAATGAACCGACGGTAACCTGCTAACCCTAAGAAACTTCTCACCTCGGTGGGATTTTCAGGTCTCTTCCAATGTATAACAGCTTCCACTTTAGATGGGTCAACTGCAATTCCATCCTTGGAAATTCTATGCCCTAGAAAAGATACTTCTTCCAACCAGAATTCACACTTACTAAACTTGGCAAACAGCTTGTACTCTCGGAGGGTTTGCAATACATTCTTCAAGTGTTCGGCATGGTCTTCTAGGGTTTTGGAATACACCAATATATCATCAATAAAGATCACCACAAATCGATCCAAGTAGGGCTTGAATACACGTTGCATTAAATCCATGAATGCGGCCGGAGCATTCGTTAACCCAAAAGGCATTACTACAAACTCATAGTGTCCATATCTTGAATTGAAAGCTGTTTTAGGTACATCCTCTTTCCTAATCCTCAACTGGTAGTATCCCTGTCTAAGATCCAACTTGGAGAATACCACTGACCCTTGCAATTGATCAAATAACTCGTCAATGAGTGGTAAGAGATACTTGTTCTTAATCGTCACATCATTCAACCCCCGATAGTCTATACACAGTTTTAGACTACCATCTTTCTTTTTAACAAACAGTACTGTTGCTCCCCAAGGAGAATCACTTTCCCTGATAAAACCTCGCTCCAGCAGATCTTGTAACTGTACTTTCAACTCTTTAAGTTCAGCCGGAGCCATTCTATAGGGAGTCTTAGAAATTGGTGCCGTTTCAGGTACTAGATCAACCTTGAACTCTACTGCCCGCTCAGGAGGCAAAGATTCCAATTCCTCAGGAAATACATCGGGAAAATCCCTAACAATCGACACGCCTTCCAACTTCATCTTATCATTTGGAGGGTTTATAAGAAAAGCCAAATACCCTTGAGCTCCCTTACTTAGAAGTTTTCTAGCCCTAATTCCCGAAATAAGGGCCGATGAAGCCAATATTTCCTTAACGTCCAATCTCAACGTCGCCTCCCCCGGCATATCAAATTCCACTACTTTCAATCTACAGTCCACCTTGGCATGGTGTTTAGCTAAGCAATCCATCCCAATAATCACATCATATCCCTTAATATCCAGACTTACCAAATCAACCATTAATTTTCTCTCTCCTATCCACAATTCACAATTTTTATACACCAAACTCGTAATCAAACTTTGGTCCCCTGTTGGTGTTCTAACCTCTAGGTCAAAAGGTAACCTAATAGGTTTTATATCTATACCACAAATAAATGCAGGATTAACAAAAGAATGAGTGGCACCGGGATCAATTAAAACTCTAGCTAAGCGATGGAAGAGGGGAATGGTACCTTCGACCACTTCCGTCGACGCAGGCACCTCTTGATGGTCCAGCGCATAGACTCGAGCTGGTACTTTTGTCCTACTTCCCACCGAACTAGCTTGGCTCGGATTTGACTTCTGGGCACCACTCCGCTCTCGGGTTTGGGGACAAGAAGATATTTGATGATCAGAACTTCCACACCTCAGGCATTTTCCTTGCTTCTTCCAATATTCATTGGCAGTGTGGTTTGGTTTTCCACAAAAACCACACGTAAGACCTGAATTGGAGGCTTGGCTCCCCTGTGGAACGCTCCTTGTTGGGCCTCTACCACTGATAGACCCTCTAGATGCCCCTTCTCGAGAAAAAGTTCCTCTTGATGTTCCCGAGGCACTGGCCCCACTTGAGCCTCTCCCAAACTTGGTAGGCGGGGCACTCGAATCTATTGGGCCCCGACTGCTAGAAGGGGCACTCCTTTTCTTAGCATGAAAGCTCTTCAGTTGAGCCTTGGCGGTCTCGATCCTTTGGGCTTTCTCAATGGCCTCACTAAAACTGTTAATCTGAGCCGCCGCTAAACCTTCTTGAATCTCCAAATTCAAGCCCTGGGTAAAACGTCTAATTCTTCTTGGCTCTGTGGCCACCAACTCTGAGGCAAACTTAGACAACTTAGTAAATTGTGCCTCGTAATCCGCAACACTCAGAAGCCCCTGTCGACACTTAATGAAATCATCTTCCCTCTTTTCTTGTACCAAGGGAGGAAGAAACTTAGCGTAGAACTCCCGAGTAAAATTCTCCCAAGTCCTAGGAGTCTGGTCCCTATCCCATTTGGCCCGAATCATGTTCCACCATGATCTGGCTGCTCCTTCAAACTGGAAAGCGGCAAAAGATACCCGCCTTTCCTCAGTATAGTTCTGAAAATATCGCTCTATCCACCCCTCACCTCGGATTAGGTCCCCAAAGAACTTAGGTGGGCTAACTTTTAGCGCTCTAATGCCCTATCCTCGCCACCCTTGTGGCCTCTAGGCTGATTGACTGGACCCTGGCCTTGTTGGTCCACCAGACGAGCCAAGATGCCCGTCATCTGGTTTATGGCGGTCGCCACTTGTTCCCCAAAATCTACCCCTTGACCTTGTCCCAATCCTCGTCCTTAACCTTGGTCAACTGCTGACCCTCGGTCGTCTCCCTCATTTTGGGTTGTCCGCCTCACCTCGACCTCTACCTCGGCCTCTCACCGGCCCATGATTTCTATAATGGGTAGACATAATTAAGTACAAATATAAAATAAAATTAATACATAATAATATGGAACAAGGTAAAGTGAAATAGGAGAAAAGAAAATGTAAAGAAATAATACAAATTGAAATAAATAATTTAACAAATTAAACCGAGAAGCAAACAAGAGAATTTTCTAAAATTATCCGAATTTTCATACATATAACCGTGGGAATTCAGTACACTACAGTGGCATGTTTATCACAAAAGAGTACACAAAAAGTGCTTTCACGGTCAATTTACCACACAAAATATAATAGTGAAAGCAATAGATAAACATCCATCCCAGGGACGAGAATCCCTCTAATAAAGTCTCCTTACAACAGATTAATAAAAACCCTAATACTCTAATACTACTCCTCTAGTCCTCAACAAGACCACCAGGAGGGGTACCCTCAGACGAGTCCTCCTCCTCCTCCTCCTCAGGCTCAGCCTCCTCCGGACCGTCCCATCAATATATCCTCATAAGGGGATGAGTCCTCCTCAATGGACCCATCAAGCATAGCCTCTGTAGTAACATCAGCCACGATATCCTCCAGGGTAGTGAGGTCAGCCCTAATCCTAGCAGTCCACTCATGGACCTCGTCAGACATCCTATCGAGTCGGGCCCGAAACCTCTGGACCTGGTCACGAGTGGCCCTAGTCCTATCTCTCTCAGTGTCAACCTGATTCTCCAGTACCTCGACCCTATCCTCCAACTCTCGGATCCGCTCCTGACGAGAAGCCATGATACCTCTCACCACCATGTTCTCCTCCTGCAGATCTCTAGTGACATCCAGTAGCTCCCGACGCTCATCGTCAATAGACAATACCACAGAATTAGGGTAGGAGTACCGACTCCTACACGGGCATCTCGAACCTCTCCCCCGACGTGGGGTGAACAGAAGGCTGGTCTGGTCGTCCACGCTCACTCTATACCGCACTGGTCTAGCAGGTGGCTCATGACCATTGGCCCCCTACCCATTAGCTCCCGCAGCTCCATTACCACTTTCCATACCTACAACAAATCCACAACTTAAAGTTAGGACTTTTATAATATTCAAGGTAGCTAAAATATCGAACTTAAAGTATACGAAACCATACTAAAATAACTTTTAAAATTTGCCTTTATAGATCTCTAACCTAGCCTCTGATACCACCTGTAACAGCCCCACCTCTCCCTAAGGCTAACCAGAGGGGTTAGCGGGCTGTCTGCCCAACTCTCGCCAGGATTCAAGCATTCAAATCAATACTAACTTAAACGTGCAATTTCACCATACACCACAACATTAATATTAAAACTGAAAGGGGCATTTAAATTTAAAATTACAATCATCCATTTAAAATATTCACAACCCTCGAGCCAAAGCTAATACACTTCCATAAGCTTAAAGTACTCAACACCAAACAAATATACAAAATTCTACTTCATACTCGAGACAAAAGTTCAAAAGATCAAGACACTAGCCCTAGCTACGCCTCGAGATTCTCGTCACCTGTGAAGGAAAAACAAATGGGAACGGGGGTGAGCTAAAAAGCTCGTGAGTTTCCAAAATTCATGCACATGCACTTAAAATGATAAAAGTAAAAGTAAATAAATAAAACACATAGACATATCAAGTTCACACGCATTGAGGATACGGGGGCTCTCAGGAGCCAATTTCCACATTTCCCGAGCATTTATAGTAGTCGACACTCCGCCGACTTTCAATCAAGTAGAGACTCTTCACGCCAAACTCAACCACCAAACTCCCCTACCGGGCCAGACGCCAAAAATTTTAAGCGATGAGCAGAGCAAGAAATCACTCAAGGCACTCGGCCAAGAGAGATTGTATAACACATTTTCGTCTCCCAAATTCGATACATGCAAACAAATAAATCACCGACTCTACAAAAAGGGAGCAATAAAGTATACTCTCCTTTAGGTGAGTGGTTCGACAGTTTCAAGTTTCAACATAAGCACGTAACAAGTCACATAGCACATTCACGCACTAAGTTCAAAAATTAAAGCAATAAACATGCATTGGAAAACTCACTGACAAAGTAGGGGTCGGAGCCCAAGTTTTGATCAGTTGCAAAATCAGCACTTTGCCCTAAAATAATTAAAAGAGAACGAAAACAAGTTTTCCTAGTTCACCGACCACATTTAGTTCAAAAAGTAGAAAGTTTGACAATTTCCTAATTCGAGTTGAAAACTTTGAAAAATCATAACTCAAGTTATACAAGTCAGAATTTTGCACATTTGGTACCATTGGAAACCTCTTTGAAAGCTCTAAAACTTTGTAGAAGACATTAAATTAAAATTCTGGACAGAATTAGCCCAGATTTTCGTTCAACAGACAGCTACAGTACAGAGATAGGGCATATCAGGCTGGCCATCCAGGTTACTTTGGAAATTCGCCAGAAATTACAGAAAATTATTTAGCCTCTGAAATTCATACACAATATATTACTACATAAGGAGTTTCAACAGCCACTGACGGAACTCAATTCTGACACCCGAGCATAAAATTATAACAGTTCAAACAGAGGGGGTTCACATTTCTGAAATTTCTGGGTTTCGAACTTACAGGACAGAGTTTAAAGCCCTGTTTGAGTGATGGTTTCATGTCTAAAAATTACCAAATTTGTCACACCAATACTTCCATATATAGGGTAAGTTAATACCAAAATTCAACCAAAAATTCAAATGGGAAGGCAGTTTTCTACGTGCCCACAGTTCGCTCATCGAACCTCCTCAAACCGATGAAGTTCAACTCATCCACTTCTCATCTCTTATAACCAACATATACTACTGCCATTTAACTTCAATTTCGACCCTAAGCTGGTATTAGTCTCTCTTAACCTAATGATGATAAAAAATGGTCACATCTTTTAGCAAAATTATCACGAAATAGTCTCATAAAATTCGGGCAGCATAATGCCTCCATTTTCCAGATTTTACTTCCAAATTAGTAACCCTAATTGCATCAACTCTTAAAGGGCTTTTTGTGGGGAAAAATAACAGCTTAACATTCAACATTTAAACATAAAATTCAGCCCTTAAACTAGCCAAAAATACAGCCACGAAATTTGACCCAAAAATCAGAAAATTCACCCCCAATTTTCTCTTTCTCTAGCCGGTTTTTTCCCTAAAGTTTTCTTCCAACTTTTAACAACCAACATTAAACATAATGCACTAATATAACACCATTTAATCATCTAGCAAACAAATGCACATATTTAGTGGGAATCCAAGAGCCCACCCACAACTTAAACCAACAAAACAACTTATTGAAGCTTAGCAATACACATTCATCTACCACATAAGTCAAGGTTTCATCAACCTCTCAACAACCCAAGCATGCTTGAAACTTTCAAAAATGTACAAGGATGAAGTCCTTGAGATTTTACCTCCTCTTAGATGATGACTAAACTCCAAGAATGATGCTAAGCTAAGGCTTCCAAGTGCCTCCCCTCCAAGCTCTTCACCAAGTGCTAGTCCAAGCAAGGATTAATGGAGGTTGTGTGGGGTTTTTGGAGGGAATTTGAGTGAAGGAAATTGCTGAAAATTTAGGGAAGAAGAGGAGAGGGAGTTCGGGTGAGAGAGGGAGAAGAGTGAAGAGATTTTTGGAAAATTTTTCTTGAGGAGTTAATGAGAAAAAGGAAGACAAGACATGAGCTTTATCTCATCCAAAGTCAAAGCTTGCATAGTGATATTAATTAGCTACTTGGAGGGAAAATTAATCACCTCATTTGGCTTGAGATTAATGGGTAAATCTCGATTAGGAGAGGGGATGGAGAAGTAATTTTTAAGTGATTGGTAGGAGTTTAGTTGAAAGAATTAACGGTTAGATAAAATTCTAAACTTAAAGAGGTTAATCCAAATCTTAACTAAGATTTCAAAACCCTAATTAATCACCTTCAATGGCCCAATTCCAGTCATTTAATTACACTTCCAACTTATCAGTGATCATCCATACTTATCTTCACTAGTTTACTCACAGTCCGAATTTACCTCGAAAAACGTGCTTTTAACATTTTACCGCTAATAAATGCTACGAGACGATATTAACAGGGGAATAGGGTTAAAATTAAATGAGAAATTGTAAAAAAAGGAAAAATCGGATTTCACAAGATAATTAAAGAAATAATTATATAAATAAATAAATAAAACTTCAAATTTCTGAAATTTTAAAATAATTTTTTTTTTTCTCTCGAGGTCGTTACAGCTGCTTGTACTACTTTTTAATCATCTGCATTCACATTGTCCTAGGTAGATGTCACTAACAATAACAACATTTATTGTAATAGCTGGAGATTTCATAGCATAATATCTAGCATATTCTAAAAAATTAGTTGCCCCTTGTGGATCATGAAAGGAAAAATATTTATTTAGATGATGAGATTTGCTTGAATTTTACAATTCTTCAATTCAATTTAGTGACATTTTACGTGATTTGATTTGTCTTTGAAAAAGGATTTTTTATATTAAATTTGTCCATCTAAGTAGTTTAAAAAGTTAGTATACATGTTAGTGTGTGTTTTAGTATGTTTGTGTGTATGAAAATAAAGTATTTCCATCCAATGAGATTAATAATTGAATATATGTTTGTATGTGTGGAAGTGTTTTAGTGTGCGAAAATATGTTTATGTATGTGAAACAATATTTATGTGTAAGAAAAATTATTTTATGTATATAAATGTGTGTGAGGGAATATTATGTATTAAAATATATGAAATAATATATTGGGTCATATTTAGGTTATGGGTTTGAGTTGACCCAATATGACCCAACTCAATATCAACCAAATTTACACTTGGGTGGGTTAGGTATAATCCAAATAAATGAAAACTACTGCCAACCAACCTAAAAACTGTCCAACCCGACCAATTGCAACCCTTAAATTCTAAGTGCTAGTACGGGGAGTGGGTGCTAAATTAATTTTTGGCGATTGTATTCATGATGGTTTCTTGCAAAGTTATAATTCCGTCTTCGTGTCCTCTGTCACAATCATCTCTCTTTCAATTGCACTCTACCTGCTTCACCAACCCTCTCCTTTCACTTGCGGCTGAAGGGGGCAAGATTTTTTGGTGACGGAAATGTTGATTCTTTTTTATTTTTTGGGCGGAAATTTTAATCCTTGAAGCTTTGGTCTTATTTCTTTGTTTCTAACTCATTTTTGTCGATTCTGATTGTGATTTTAATAAGGAATAGAGTCTCTCTCTATGAGAGTTATTTCTCTCTCTAGCTGAGAGCTCTCTCTCCCACTATGGGTGACATCAGCTTTTCATTCAAACTTTCCCGCTTTTTTCTGTAAATTTGCTTCTTACATTCAAGCAAAAATAAGCTTAGATCTCCCTTCCGATCGCTACCATCAATGAAGAAATCGATGAGCAATAACATTTTATCATGTTTGCACTTCCGAATTTAGTTTCATTTTCCTGATCTGATCTTATCTCTTTTTTTTTTCTTTTTCGTAGTTTTTTCTTTTTTCTCAGTCTTTCTGGTTATTCTACTAAGCTGATATCGTCTATTTTGTTTTACTTACTGACTTGCTTTCTAAGCTAAAATCTCTGTCAGGCAAGGTAAGGTATCTTATTTGCTGCGAATTTATGAGGAATTGTCTCGAAGTTGGTACTCATGGCAAAGGAACTTGAGGAGGTGATGAGGAAATTTACACTGACTGAGAAGGAAGCTGAAGGTGTATAGATCGCTAGACTGGATCTCTCTTAGGGAAATGAAAAAATGTAGGATGAGTCTTATCGGTAAGGTAATTGGAGATAAAATTGCAAATGTGATGGAAATTAAGAGCTTTACGAATAATATGTAGTCGTTTGCTAAGAAAGTACAAGTTACAGAAATTGGTGTTAATTTGTTCCAGATTATTTTCAGTAATATGTATGATATGGAGAGAGTCTTACATGGTAGACGGTGGGTATCTGATAATCAAACTTTTGTTTTTCTTCCATGGAAAGAGGGGATTGAACTTGAGGAAGAGGCTTTTAATAAAGCTTGGATTTGGGTATAGGTCTGGAACCTTTCTATACACTGGATTACCAAGGACATAGGAAGGAAAATTGGGGAATGAGTGGTTGGGGTGGTAAATGAAATCATTATTCCACATGGGGGAGGTAAGGATGGGAAACATTTAAAGATGCTTGTTGAGATCGACTTGACCCAACCTCTGCTTAGAGGGACGAGTGTTAAGCTAAAGGGTTTTGCTAAATGGATTGAGTTTAAATATGAGAAATGCCCTAGTTTTGTTATTGCTGTGGGATTATGGGGCAAAATGAGAGGAATTGCAAATCTAAAGGAATTAACATAACTAAAGAACCTCAATATGGGGTATGGTTGCGAGCTAGTAATTCTCAAAATACTGGCAAAAAATCTAATGTAGATCCTCATAAGGATAGCAAGCATGAAACAGAGTCTCAGCAAAAGGATAGTATAGAAGGTAGCACTGATCATCTACTAATAACATGGAAACCAAATGAGGAAAAGGAAAAAACTGATAAATGTACTGGGACTGAGGCTGATGTTAATTTGATTCAAACTAGGAGTAATGAAATGGTAATAAATCAGGAGGAAGAGAAAGGGAACTGCAAGCTAGATGTTGAAGTTCTTAAACAGCCTTATAATTCGTGTCAGAATCTGGAGACTAATATATTAAACTATAAAAGTGTGAGTCAAAGTGATGATAATAAAATTAAAATAGATGAAGGGGAAATGTATGATGTTATGTGGATTGATGGGGGTAATAGGGAAAAAGGAAGAAACCGTATTTTGGTTAAGTCTTTTAACTGTGAAAATATACCTACAGTAATGGATAGGAAGGTAAGAAATCAGATAAGGGGAAAATATAGTGGAAGAAAAGGCTGGAAGAGACTAATGCAAGATATTGGAAGAAGGAGAGCTTAGGGTGATAGGAATGAAGGCATACGGGGGGCGGAGAGGGTGGAAAAAGGAAACAGAAGATGAACACTGATGAAGACACTGAAAATTTGAAAGGAAAATGTCTGAAAAAGAGTAAGGTGTTAGCTTTGGAAGTTGGATCTATTTGAGTCTGAAGGTGGTGGAGCCCAACCTGAATGGGGCTCCCAACCTCCAATGAGAGCTCTAGTGTGGAACTGTCGAGGTGCGAGGAGCCCCTTAACAGTTCCCTGTTTGAAGGAGCTTATTAAATTCCATTCCCCTGAGTTGATATTTCTTTCTGAAACTAAAAATAAAAAACCTTTTAGGAATAAAATAATGATGAATCTAAGATTTGAAAACTGTTTTGTGGTTGATCCTATTGGTCATGCAGGTGAATTAACTGTTATATGGAAAAAAGAGTTGCAAGTTTGTCGAGTTTTGTTTACTGATTTTACTATAGAAGTGAACATTCAGGATGCAGGTAAGAGAACTAGTTGGTGGTTGATATGTGTATATGCTAGTGTGTTGGATCAGGTTAGGGAGAAGCAATGGAAAACAATAGAAGAAAGGAAACACGTGGGGAAGGAACTGGGTCTTAGCAGGTGTTAAATGACATTTCGAAGAATGATGAGTAATGGGGTGGTAAGAGAAGACCAGAGAGTAGTTTCATGGTGTTTAGAGACTTTATGAGAAATAATCAGCTGATTGACATACGATATAAATGAATTCCTTGGACCTGGTGTAATCAGTGGGATAATAGTGGGGAGGTGAAGGAAAGACTAGATAGAATTTTATATAGTAGAGAATGGAGAAAGGAAAATAGTAGAGCAAATTGCACTCATATACACTGTGAGACTTCTGATCACTGTATGATCCTTTTGGATACTGAAGGTCAAATGAGAACATGGAAGAAAATATTTTATTTTGATAGGAATTGGTTGAATATCCAAGGGGTGGAAGAAGTGGTAAGGAAGGCTTGGAAAAAGCAACAGAATGGATCCGGGTTTTTTAAATTTCAACATAAGATCAAAGAATGTAGAGTGGCTCTACTGGGATGGAATAAGGGGAGAAATGGAAATGCCAGAAAAGAGATTCAAGCAATCAAATCAGAAATAGCAGAGCTGAGGAGCAGTGATATGCAAGATAAAAATGGGAGAATGAGGAAATATAAAATACAATTGGCTGAGACTTATAAGAGAGAGGAAATGTTTTGGAGTCAAAAGGGCAGAAGTAGTTGGCTAAAGGAGGGGGATAAGAATACAAGATTCTTTCATGCAGTAGTGGAGGGGAGAAGAAAAAGAAATACCATAGCTACACCATAGAAGGAGGATGGTAGTTGGTGCAATTCTGATCAGGAGATTGAGAAAGAGATTCAGCAATATTTCAGAAACCATTTCACCTCGAGTGTACCTTAGAACTGTGGTGCAATATTGGAGGGAATTCCTCAAGTAATTACCAGACAAATGAATGCCAAACTTGTAAGACCAGTGACTGAGATGGAAGTAAGGAAAGCAACATTTTCGATGCACCCTTCTAAGGCACCTGGACCAGATGGTATGACCCCTATCTTTTTTCAACATTTCTAGCCTGTTATAAAGACTGATCTTGTGAATGCTATTTCTAGTTTTTTCCATTCTGGCAATTTACTCTCTGATGTGAATGAAATTATGATAACATTGATTCCTAAACTTGATTCCCCTATCTTTGTTTCTCAGTTTAGACCCATTAGTCTTTGTAATGTGGTCTATAGGATAATTGCTAAAATTCTAGTCAATAGAATGAAGCCCTTGCTTAAGCTCTGTATCAGTGATAATCAGTCTGCTTTTATTCCGGGAAGGAAAATTGTTGATAACATTGTAATTGCTCATGAGATGATTCATTGTTTGAATAGAAGAAGAAGTGGATCTAATGTTTATATGGTTTTAAAAATTGACATGTCAAAAGCATATGACCAAGTTGAGTGGAGTTTTGTGGTTAAAATAATGGAAAAGCTGGGCTTCTGTGATGTCTGGATTAAATGGTTCTAAAATGTATGTCTTCGGTGAGCTATTCTTTTAACATTAATGGTGAGAGAAAAGGTTTTCTTAAACCTACCAGAGGGATTAGGGAAGGAGATCCTTTATCTCCTTACCTCTTCCTTCTGGTATCTGAAGGATTATCTGTTTTGTTAAAGCAGTCAATGAACACTCATCAAATCTCAGGCCTGAAAATTTCTCTTGCTAGCCCTGCTTTGTCCCATTTGTTCTTTGCAGATGACACTCTCATTTTCTGTAAAGCTGAGAAGGAAGAAGCACAACACATCATGCAGACACTGAATATTTATGGAGAAGCCTTTGGCCAGATTGTGAATATAGATAGGTCTTCAATTTTCTTTAGTAAGAACACAACTGATAAGGACCAAGAGGAGGTGTTGAATATACTGGGAGGTATGCAACTAGCCAAGCAAAGCAAGTACTTGGGACTCCCACTTTTGATTGGAAGATCTAAGAGACAGGTTTTCAACTACATAAAGGAAAAAATTCTAAGGAGGTTAGGGGGGTGGAAGGTTAAAATGTTGAGTCAAGCAGGCAAAGAGGTATTGCTCAAATCAATAGTGATGGCCTTGCCTACGTATGTGACGACCCCACCTTCCCCTAAGGCGAGCCAAAGGGTTCAGCGGACCGCCTGCCCATCTCTTGCCGGGACTCACTACAGACCTCAAATAATTACAAATTTCGATCCTCAATAATTACATTCAAATACTCTAAAATAACAACATAACCAAAATTTACATTTCCATAAGTCATTTGAAATTCCAATTAAACACTTTCTCAAAATAGAGTAAAACTTCAAGTTACATGGACATAAATCTTACAAAACATCTGAATCTTAAAGTTTACAATCAACTTTAAACTTACAAAATGGAACAAGTCGACTAATACATCGGTACTTAAACAAAAGGTAGCACACTAGACTTTTAGGCCACAAGGACACTCTCCAACCTTTTATGCAACCCTGTTAAGGAAAACAAAAGGGAATGGGGTAAGCGAAAGCTTAATGACGTCCCCAGATAAAACATGCAGTCACATTAAGAAATAGGCAAAACAAATAGTCGAATATTGCATTTAATGTAAAATAAAACAACACACTCAAATAAAGGATACAGGTGGCTTTCAAAAGCCAAATCCACCAAAGTTTGATCGAAACATGAGCCGTTGACTCTCCGTCAACGTTTGAAGTTAAGAACCAAGTCCGTAGACACCACTTACACCACAACCATCCACCAAACACCTCCTTACCGGGCCCGAACATCTCAACTAATCAAATTTGGGTAATACTCGAGTATACCATGTTCCAAAGAACCAAATCGAATAACCTATGGTTCACCAATTTTCTTGACCAAGCCCACGTTGGATCGATACGAACGGCCCACCAATAGGGTTTTGGGGTTTCCGAAGCCCCAAACGAATCAAATTAGTTGACAGGATATCACCCGAACGACTTTTCATATCAAAGTATACAAAGCCACAAACGAATCAAATTAGTCGATTGGATATCACCCGAACGACTTTTCACATCAAAGTACACAAAGTCAAATCACAAATCGAGTAGGTCAAATTCCAAGTGAAAGCCAAACGGGAGAGTTCGAGTGTGATAAAGTACACCGTCGACTCAACCTTAGTAGTCCAAACATGTATGAAATGTAAACAAGTTCAATAGTCACATTTCAAATAACTCAAACCGTCACATGGTTCACATAAACACATAAGGCAAGTAGTTCAAGAAATCACTCACCAAACACTCACCAAACAAAGCCAAGTAACTCAAATGTTCACACCTTGATCACCCTTGATACCACCTTTGAGTCTTATGTACAACCAATGTATACAATCATCAACTCAACCAAAGCAAAAAAATGCAACGTAACAAGTGCAAATGAATGCTACTAGTTAATGCATCTAACTAGGAAATCCTAGGGTGATTCAAGTCGCAAAACGATGAAGCATTGAAGGTTTAATAGATTCACAAGTCAAGTATGATATTTGGAATGAAATAAGTGCGCAAAGATTCAAGAAGCATCAAGGTTCAACCAAGAACAAGTTTACGACAAAAACTAAGGTTCGGGTATAACAGTGGGCATTGCGCAGTCTTGGGAAAACGGGTATAACTTGGTATAGAAAAATCAAAATTGAGTGTCGTCAGTCGCGTTAGAAACTAGTCTCATAGGGCTTTCCAACGGTATATGGATCAGCTCCTAGTTCATTTCTAATCAATACCAAAAAATCTGGGAAGTTGACCATTTTTCCAATTCTGACGGAGTGCAGAACCGAAAATTGGTTCAAAAGTTTGTGCAATTCAAGAGGTTTCCACCCTTCAAAATAAATCGATTTCAACCCTTCAAAATAAATCGATTTCACTCCAATTTGACACAAAAAGGTCCTAACAATGTTTCTCAACAAGAATCAATGAAGCTTGAACAAGAAAGAATCGTAAAACGAGAAGGAGAATCCACAAAGATAGCCCACAACTTCCTTCCACTTTTAAAAGTTCAAACCACTTTCTATAACTTTTCTAGCATGAATATGGAAACTAAGCAAGCATCTTTCTCAAAGGAACAATCATCACAAACTAGTAATTAGTGCTAATCCAAGAATCAAACACATGGTAGACATAAACTTAAACCAACTTTTAAGATGCAACTACAAGAATCCAAGCCAAGAACTTATGTTTCCAAGCATCAACCATCCTTAATCATCACCCACAACCTTCATTAAACTAACTTTAAAGATCATAGAACTAGGGTTTTGGAAGAAAAAATACCTTAACAAGCTAGAGAAGTGGGTCTCCAAGCAACTAAAATCTTCTCCTAGCAAGCTTGAGGATTGATGGTTAAGGTGCTAACAACTTCCTCTCTTTGATTTCCTATCAAACTAAGCAAGATTTAGATTGGTTTTTGGTGAGTTTTCTCCTCTCTTTTTCTCTCCCTTATGGCCAGCCACCCCTCTCAAAATGAAGTTGAAATTGTGTTGTTTTTAAAGAGATAAGTTGTGGGGGGGGGGAACCATTCAAGTCAAGGTTTGTTCTTGTGGTGACAAGTGGTGGTTGTTTTGGCCACATTCTAACAAAAATCTCACTTATTTACTTCTAACTCCCATAATTTAGCTTAGTCTCCAATTAACATCAATAAATCCTATTTCCTAGCAATTAAATCATGCAAGAAGTTCTCACTAATTCTAAAATTGAATCTAAGAAAAGTTTATCTAACCAAACAATAAATAATGTACTTAGTGAAAACATACCACTAATACACTAAAGGAATTTATATGCACTTGAAGAAAATTTTATACTACCAATGTTTAAAGAAAATGATATGCACTTAAATAAATACAATGACAAATAATTCATGAAAAATTTGGGGCTCTCACAACGTACACAATGAATTGTTTCAAACACCCAAGGACATTATGTATGGAAATTTGCAGAGAAATGACAAGGTTCTGGTGGGGTGATAAATCTGAGGAAAGAAGGCTCCATTGGATGGAATGGAGGAAACTGTCTAAAGTAAAAGGAAAAGGAGCTTTGGGCTTTAGAGATTTGCAGAGTTTTAACAAAGCCATGTTAGCCAAGCAATTATGGAGAATAGTGACTAATCCAAACCTGCTGATGAGCAAAGTGGTGCGGGGCAAGTATTTTAGAGGGGTGTCCCTTTGAAGGATGAAACACAGAGCTGGAGATTCTTGGATTTGGAAGAGCATGTTAGATGGGAGAGAATTATTGGAGGAAGGTGTCAGGAAAAGGGTAGGGAATGGCTGTACAATTAATATATGGCAAGATAAATGGTTGTTGGACAAGAACTGTGCGAAAATTACATCCAGGGAACCTCAAGGTTGCCAATTGGAGAGGGTACATGAATTAATTTGTGATGGGAAATGGAATCAGAGATTACTCGAATCAGTTTTTTCTGAAGAGGATTGCATGAGAATTGGAGATATTCCTCTCAAAGATGACAAAGCTACAAAGATAGACCGATATGGACTCACAAAGTCCGGTCAAGCATTACAAGAAAACTGATATTTGGTACAAAGAACTGAACAAAAGGAGATCTCATCAAAAGCGAGGGCTAGGGAGAATGTAGAAATGAAGAGAGGTCTGGGGTATGGAAGTTCCTATGAGGTTTAAACATCAAACACAAAATCAAACATTTTGTGTGGAAGTGTTTACACAGAATATTACCAGTAAATGTGACAGCCCTACTTCTCCCTAGGGCGTACCCTAAGGTATCCGTGGACCGTCTGCTTAGCTCTCGCCAGGACTCACTCACTCTATTAACACTTCACTTATCAAAACAAACTTGACATAACAACACTTTTAGCACAAAGTAGAAGAGTACAATGCTTTACAAAACATAACGTTCGAATTACAACCCATAATACATAAACCATCCATCCTTACAATCTAGTGTCATCATACAAGAGTTCTCAAAAGACATTATTCCAAGTTCTCCAAAACGTTAACACAAGAGTAACCCTAAGCTTAAGGGTTGGCTTCTTCATCGAGGATCTCATATCCTGCTAAGGAAAACAAATAGGAAAAAGGGTGAGCTAAAAAGCTCGTGAGTTCCCAAAAACATGCAATTCACATAACACATAAAAACATTCACTCAATAAGATTTCACTTGAATTTAAATCAGATAAGAAAGCATTTAACAATACAAGTATGGATAGGGGCTCGTGAGCCAAAGTCCACGCCGCTTGTCCATCTAACCAAGAAGTTGACACCATCAACTGTCACTATTGCAATGTAGAACTCCACTCCTTACTCCTCCAAACCCCACCGGGTCCGCTCTCCAAACAAGCAATGCGGTGGGTTTGAATACTCTCCACGAGGGACAAGTCCATACGCCAAGTTCAGAGTACTTTTCGCCCACCGAGTGGTTGGTTGCTCTTTAGAGAAAGGTTCGGTTCCGTGAACTCAATCTCGAGCGCATGTTGGTCTAAGTCACTGGGCTTTGTGACATTGAAATAACCCTATGGCTCTTCCCTTTCTTCTCGACCTAAGCCTAGCCTTCGGCTGAGTCGAAGGGTTCACCGATAGGTCTCAGGCATTTCCTGACCTTTTCAAACACATGCAGTCACTAAGTTGTACTGTAACAGTCAATCATTTCAGTTTGCATTCACTTTAAAGCATTTTCATAACCGATTTACTCAGATAAGGGTAAATGCGATAAAGTACACACTACCCTATCTGAGAGTTCAAAACTAGGTTTCACAGTACAATCACCACAGTAAACACCATTGCAGTCATTTCACATAAACACATAACAGGCATGAGAACTCACCAAAGTAATAAGGCTCAGCCTTTACTTATGGGTCGAATTCACTTTCCTCTTCAAACCTTAAACAAGTAAAAACAGTAGTTGAGAATTCTATCCTTTCATTCATTAATCAAAACAACTCACTTCCCCCTTTTTAGTTTCCAATCAATATTTTCCAAAAATCCCCTCAATGGAACACTTTCATTTCAAACGATGTCATATTTCAAATATCTCCTTGAAAATCACTCATTCCTTCCAAAAACAATGTTCCAAGTAAATCTTTGGAGGATCAAGATCTCATTTCAAATAAAACATGTTATCGACATTCTCACTAAACGTTGTTTTCACATTTCTTTAGTAAAACACTTAGGTGAAACTTATCACCTCAAAAATCACTTTTAACATAAACTCAACACTCACTCCTTGATAATACTTTAATATAACTCCAAAACACTTTAAACCATATGTTTTCTTACAACATTCATTAAATGGAACCATAATACTACAAAACCCTCAAACGACATTTTTCGCCCAATTTTCGTAAGAAATTCCATTCTTTATCTTTTTAAAAAGTCATACACCAATAAATGTCAATATCATATATTTTCTTAAATAGAAATTCATCACAACTGAATACAAAATTTCGAAATCAAACATAGAAGTTTTCAAGTGTGGTTTCGGCCATTTTAATCATTTTTCCTTCAAACTTTTCAACAACTAAAACCCTAATTTTTAACCATATCAAGGTAAGTTCACAAATAACAATCAAATTCCCAATCAGGCCATCAAGTCCGCTACCTAGAGGCCACCTCAAGTTCGCTACCTAGGTTGGGATTTCAAGAGCCCAACTTTATCTTTTCAGATGAGATCATTTTTATCAATATTAACCACAGATCTACACTAATTAACACTAATAAAGCTAGATCTACGAGATTCGAGACTTATACCTCCGGATCTATCAAGATCCAACGAGATCCGGCAAGATCCAATGAAATCCCTCGAGCTTTCCTTCAAAAAAGTTGCTTCCAAACTAGAGGACTTCCAAAACCCTCGATCCTAGCCCACGATCTTCAAGATTCGTCGAAGATATCCGTCACCAAGTTCAACCTCGAGCCCAAGATGATCACCCAAGCTTTTCTTTCCTCCCTTTTTCCCTTCAAAGGTTCGAATCTCCCTCTCTCTCCTCTCTCCTTGGTTCGGCTGAAATGGGAAGGAAGAAACCAAGCCACAATCCATCATTCAAGCTTCACAAGTTCAATTTGCTTGTAAGAAGAAAGGAAAATGAAAGGTCAACTCAACTTACCTCTTTTTCCTTCCAAAAATTCGGACAAAGCTCCTCCTCTCTCTTCTCTTTCTCGGCTGCTAGGAATGAAGAAGAGGATGGTGGTTGATGAAGATTGAAGCTTCAAGAAGATTGAAGGAAGATTGGAAGAAAATTTGAAGACAAACTCTCTCTTTCTCAAGCTCTCTCTCTCGGCTCTAGCTCTCTCTCTATCTCACAAAATTTCCAGCTGAAAATAGTGTCCAATGTTGTGAACAAAGTCAAGGTTTTTATGGCTAAAAAGTGTTTTTCCTAGTTTTGGAAAAAAAAAAAGATTGTGATTTTAGTTGATACCAGGAATGAGGATCTATAGAGATAGATCGAAAAGATTGTTGGGACTTTCACAATCCACATACATAGATAAAATGTTAAAGAGATTTAACATGGAAAATTCTAAGAAAGGCTTGTTGCCAATATCTCATGGCATTTACCTTTCTAAGGATATGTGCCCCAAAGCCGAAGAGAAAGGGGCACCGCATGATTAGAACACCTTATGCTTCGGCAATAGGTTCTATCATGTACTCTATGTTGTGTACTAGATCCGATGTCTCATATGCTTTAAGTGTTACAAGCAAATATCCTGGTGACAAACACTGGGTGGCTGTCAAAAATATTCTCAAATATTTGAGAAGAACGAAAGACATGGTCTTGGTATATGGAGGTGCCAATTTGCAAATCAAGGATACACCGATGCCGACTTCCAATCGATAAAGATGATAGTCGGTCTCGGCCTGCAGTGCGGTTCACATTAAATGGTGGAGTTGTGACTTGGAAGAGTTCCAGCGAGGAGACCCATGGATTCTACAACCAAACCTGAATACATCGCAGCAATTTGTTGAGGCAGCCAAAGAGGCCGCTTTGGATCAGAAGTTCATCTCTGAACTTGGTGTGATTCCTTCCATTAATGATCCAATAACTTTGTATTGTGACAATAATGGAGCAATTGCACAGGCAAAGGAACCAAGGTCTCATCAACGGTCCAAACATGTATTAAGACGATACCATTTGATCGAGATCATTGGGAGAAATGATGTAAAGATAGAGAGTCCCACGGATAAGAATATAGGCGATGCTGACTAAGCCTTTGTCTCAAAAAATTACATGATAATCATGTAAGCTCATATGGCCTTAGGCATGTGAGTGATTGGTTTTAGTGCAAGTGGAGATTGTTAGTATATATGCCCTAAAGACAATCACTTTTAGGGTCCCTTATATGTACTTGAATTATTTATGCATTAACAAATGACATATTTATCACATTGATTGCTTGTATGTTAATACTTGTGTGATAAAGTCCCTAGAATAAACTTGATCAATGAGATTATAAGTGTTATGATGATGAGACTCATTCGATTAATTATAAAGTTTATTCTTAAATATCTCTAGTCAAAGTATTAATAAGAAGGGACATTACTAATACGGTTAGACTAGCATATACTATGTCGCTTTTGTTGATAAAATAGTAGATCTCATCTACTATGGTGTATGAGACACCCAAGCAAGTATATGGGTGCTTGATGATATGATCAAGTTCACTAGATTGATCCACTTAGAGATTACTTTTGTGCCAAAAGGTTAATCTCTAAATGACATTTTATGTAAATGATTCTTGGACTTAAGATTTTCATAGTATCTTGAATATGGATGTGTATATTTCAATTGTTATATGATTGCTTCTGTAAAAGGAAATGCTCACATCATTAACGTTTGGGTATATACATTTGAAGTATGGAAAGGTAGTGAATAATCTATAAGGATTCACCACCTCTTGTGGAAGAGGAGTTATCTCATTGTTGGCCTCTTGTGAAATATGACTCAAGAAATCTTAGTACTAAGTGAATGAGTCTTAAAAGCTGGTTTTAAGTACTTGTTCTTTTAGAGTTATATTTTGGTACAAGAAAGATACATTAATCATGTATGGAATTGGTACATGTTCCATGATTAATGTGAGATAAGTATGGTGAAAGGATATAAATTACATAGTAAATGTTCATTGAAAGGTGAAGTCATCCACTTGACTTTTCTCATTACTTGGGTGGTCATGATGCATTGCTAGATGCCAATCTTGATCTATAAGAATGAGTCAATTGATTGATTGAATCAATGATAAATTAAAAGGGTTTTTTAATTTATCTAACTCTTATTAAGTGAGAATTATGATTTATTCTTATTGCCAAGTAATTGAGAACCTAATGGGTCACACACTTTAAGAATTCCTTGGTCGAATTAAATGTGATTCAAATAAGGATTTGAAATTATTGAATTGGATTATTTATGGTTTAATTTGTGAGACAAATTAAACATTGAGGACTTATGGTGTAATTATGGTTGTTTCTTCCAAGACAAGGAGTTGTACTTGGATTGGAAGATCCTTAAGGAAACTAAGTTATGCTTGGATTAGAAACTGAATCCTTAAGCAAACTAACTCCGATTTCCATACGGTTTTGGAACAACCTAATGGTCTATAAATACCTCATATTACTCTTGCTTAAAGATACAAGACAAGACACAATTTTGAGGGTTTTATCTCTGAAAATTGTTTGGAAAAATTACCCAAAAATTAGAAAGTTGGCTAGGGTTTTATTTTAGAGTGTTAAGAGGAGAAAATTGTTTCTTCTTCCTACTTGACATTCAAGCAACCCTAGTTGTGAGATAGAGTGATTATCTCATTCACTTGTGTCAATAAAGGTTAGCACTAACACAAGCAAGGGTTGAATAGCCTTGGAGGTTTCTGCAAAAGGAATTGTGTGGATCACGTTAGAGGCGTGCAGCTTGGCTCACGTGGATTCGTCACCACCTCTACGCATTATTAGTACTCCATTGTTTAAGGTATTCTCAATAAACACCCTTGTGCCAAATTGCATGTTTTATCAGGATTGATCCTCTCTTGGAATTGAAAATTTTAATTTTATCCACGCTTTATTTCTTCAATTCCTACGTGGTATTCGAGCCAACCTTGATAAGACATGCAATTAGTTTATTTAGTTGTCATATATGTTAATTAAGAATTAATTATATGCGATTCAATGGTGGTTTAAAAATTGAAAATTTTGAAAAAAAAAAAAGGGTTTTTTTTGTTTTCCGGATTTTGTCCTCAAAAGATTTTATCGTTCTTGGAAATCCAAAGTTTTGGAAATTAGATAACAAGTAGGAATTTATCTAATTTCCAAAAGTATCTTTCGAATTATTGCCTAAATTTATTATGAATAAAATAAAATTATATCAAATATAATTCTGAAAAAGGTTGCTGTGCGTCGCTGAAACTTTTAGCGACAGATTTCTTGTGAAGGATATTCGTCGCTAAAACCTGTTTTCTGTCACTAAAGCTGTTTTTAGAAATTGATTGAACTGTGCGTCGCTGAAACTTTTAGCGACAAATTTCTTGTGAAGGATATTCGTCGCTAAAAGCTTTTTTCGTTCACTAAAGCTATTTTTCAGAAATTAATTGAATTTGATTCAATCAATTTTTTAAACCCCTTGGATTAAAGTTTTTATTGATTAAAGACTTGTGCATATAATGATATATGACTAGAACTAAATAAAAATTTTTTTATGCTTTCATTTAATTATATATTATATGATTGCATGGTGGATGATTATGGACTAAGACCAATGTGATTGTGTATGGTTGAATGTGTGAATGGATGGATTGATGGTATTTTGAAATAGGGTCTGCACCTGCCTTTCTCTCATATTCTTGATGTAAATTCTCTTCTCATCTCACCCTGAATGTAACTCAAGGTTTCTTTCAAAAAAAAAATGTAATGTATTTTTTATTTATTCATTAAGGATAGGGAGAGGGTAAGGATACAAATATATAGATTAGAATTTACAATTGTAATGTACAATGAAGATGGAGATGGCACTACATCCACCATGGCGGCACATGCTGAGTAAGGTTAATGTGGCATGGAGATGTTTTTGTCCCTTAGTTTGACCATCTAGTCTCCTCTTGGCTCGGGAAACTAGCTTAGGATTAAAGTCCATAATCATCACGCTTATAGTATGTTTGTTTATTTATAGATAAATATGCATACTATGTTTGATTTGATGAGACCTTTATAATATATTTAAATTATTAGTTAAAATCCCTCAAATTAAATATTAAATCAAGTTGAAGTTGCCTCCATTATTATAGTAAAAATGATCATGTTCAAGTTAACTTGTTGAGTACACTCAAGGTTGCTTTACCATGAGGAGTTTTTGCTATGAGATAAGATCTCTGAATAATGGGTATGATTTAACTAAAATTTTGTGACTTGTTGAGTACACTCAAAGTCATAAAAAAAAAAAATTTTTTTTTAGAGGCAAATGTTGGGTAACACATAAGATGTGTTGTCAAGAGTTGATAATCCAACTATCTAGAAGTTACAAGGGTTGTAATTGGTAAAATGTACCTACCTTTTGAAATTATTTTGATTTGTTGAGTACATTCAAGGTCAAAATAACTAAATGGGATTCTAGACCCACTAGGAATTGTTAAATTCCCAAATTCATATATGAGGGTTATGAAATTTGTATTAAAATAGTGGGAGCAAAAATCAAAATTTATTTATGTCATTTAATTTGGTTTTTTGTTTAGCATAAATATCAATATTCATTCTATTTTACTTTGTTGTAGAATGTCTTCCAACATTAATTTACGTGCTATCCTTGACAATTGCAAATTGACGGATCTAATTTCTTGGACCGGCAGCGTAATTTGAGAATTGTTCTCAAGCATGGCGTCTTATCTATGTTCTTGATGCACCTCCTCCCTTGGAACCACCGCTACCTAATGCCCCAATTGAGATTGTGACGCACCTACCTCCCGCATGCACTCCTAAGGTATCCGTGGAGTGCCCGCCCAGCCGGGACTCACTCACTAGAATAACCAATAATACTTCAAAAGTGATTGTAAACAACCATTCCAAATCAAATCACAAATATTACACAATGAAATTCATTACAACACTTATTCCCAAATTACAGTTCAAATTGCTTAGAGTACAACCACATTACCATCTCACAGCCCAAGTATAATAAAGTCCATCCATCCATGGTTACAAAGGTACAAGAATTTATCCAGTCACATACCTAAGAAGGATCACAATGCACGCTATCCAACGCTCGACCCGTGGGGGAAAAATAAACATTTTTGGGTGAGCTAGAAGCTCGCTTGAATGTTCGCGAAAAGCAAGAAATTCATGGACTTTTGAGTTAACAATCACTTTGTAAAACAATTGAGTTTTCAAACAATCATTTCATCAATACTCAATTTAACAACATACGTGAAATGCATCAAGACACAATCAAATTCGTGAAGGATACATTGCTCACTTGGAGCTATTTCGTAATCCACTTCCACCTTATAACTCACATCAATCCCCCCCAGACCTGGCCATCACCTTATCCTCCAAGTGGTAATACGAGTATACCGCATACAGTGCCCCTAAGTACCAACCCACCCGACCGAGTGGCCGTCTAATAGGCGATAACGAAGGGGAAAAGGCCTTGTTCACCAATGTGGTAAAGTACACATGGCTCACGGCCATGCAAGTAATGATCGGCCAAGACCAAGGAGTTTTTTTTTAAGATAAAGCTTTCCAACCTATCCGGCCACACTAATGGCATACTCAAGTAGGCTTTTGACCCGCCCTCAAGAAGGTGGTCTTAGATAGGCTTTCTAGCAAAAGTGTCTTGAGACCCATTATCGAGCACGATAAAGTACACATGCGACCTACAAGTAGTGAACGATGCGATAAGGTACACATCGGACCTGAGGGTAAAATGCTCCTTGGTACTCCACCTTTCAAACAATCAAGTTATCAACAAAACAATCGAGGGAAACAAGTAATATGCAAGCAATGGAAGTGTGAAGCGGTTAAACGGTATATCATACCACAAGTCATTTTCAATGTGAGTAGCGAAACATTTGATTTAAAATGGATTTGAACATCCATAAACTCTTCATAAATGGTTTCACTTGTAAAGCATTTCATTTGGAAGTGATAGTAAATCTTTTCAATAAATCATTCATTTGGAAACTATTGCGATTTCATTTGAAGGGGAGTTGAATCACTCCACAAATCCTTTATAAGCTATTTCTACGGGTAAAAGCATTTTACTTAGAAATAGTGATAAATCATTTCTTGGTAAATACTAGCAAATCATTTTACAAATCATTCATTTGGAAACCATGGCAAGATTTCTATTTAAAGGGGTTTGAACACTCACCTCGAACCACTCAAACTAGTGAGTAAAAGAAGACGCTTAAACTTAGTTATCGGTTCACCTCGACAAATCTTAGCCACGAGCCAAAGTTCAACTATCGGATACTTGCAAAATCTCATGTTCCAAGTCTTAACTTCTCCACGAAGCACCAAACCCTTACTACTGAATGCAGTTTGGACCATATTTAAAATTACCTTTGTTGAAATAGTAAGGTCTCAAACCTCAAAAATCATTATTTTCAAAATAACTTGACACTTACTCATAGTCAAAACTATACATTAATTCAAAATACTTCATACCAAGCTCTTATATTCAAAACCCATAGAATTTGACCAAAATATAGTAAAACCCTCAAATTCATTCAAATGACACTTTTTATTCGAAATTCATGAAAAACTTCACTTCTCATCTTTTAAAATTCAAACATTCCCTCCACTCAAACATACATTCACAATTGAACAAAACACATATTTTCTCAGAAGAAAGTTCTTCAAGAACAAACACAAATTTCGAAATCAAGTATTAAATTTACCAAGCATGGGTTCGGCCATCACATCTATTTTCCTTCAAAATTCTCAACAACAAAACCCTACTTTTCTAACCATATCATCATATATTTCACAAATATCATTCAGATCCCAAACAGGTCCTCAAGTCAGCTACCTAAAATCCACCTCAAGTCGCTAGGTTGGGAATCCAAGAGCCCAACTCAAATGCTTCATACATAAGCATTCTTATCAAAATAAACCATAGATCTAACAAATCTACCGCTAATAAAGTTAAAGCTAAGAACTTTAAAGATTATACCTCAAGATCTTTTCAGATCTAGTAAGATCAAGGTAGATCTGGTGAAGTTCCACCCACAGATGATGTCCTAAGCTCCAAAACCTCGAGACCCTCCAAGTTTTCCCGTAGATCTACTTGCTTGAAGTTGATTTCTTCCTCCAAACTCAAGATTAAGCTCAAGACAAACCACCCAAGCTTTCCTTCTCTTTCTTTTCTCTCTCTCTCACTCACGGTTCTCTCTCTCTCTAAAACCAGGACCAGCTCTCTCTCTTACCCTCTTTCTCTGCAAGAGGTGGAGAGGATGATGGTGTTTGATGGGCTTGAAACTTCAAGAAGAGTTGATGGAAGAAAGTGGAAGAAATTGGCAAAATCTCTCCCTTCTCTCCTCTAAGCTCTCGGACCAGCTCTCCCTCTCTCTCCTCTCTCTCAGCTGCAAATCTTGAGAAGATGATGGCCTCAATGGTGCTTGAAGCTTGATGGAAGAAAGGAAAGAAAATGAAGAGATGAAGTTGACAACTTTCTCTCTCTCTCTTGTTGCTCTCGGCTGCTCCCTCTCTCTCTACTCCCAAATTGCAGCTGAAAAGTGAGCTCAAGGTTGCAAGAGTCAAGGTTAAAGGTGACAAAAGTGCATTTTCCTTATTTTGGGAAAAGTACTTTTGGGCACTTTATGTCAGCGTCACGCGTGACAGTCTAACTTACTTGTTTTAATCCATTTCCAACACTGTCTAACCTTTCTAATATTTCCATAATATCACTACATATGCTCGATTTCAAGTCCAAGTCACTATTCACGTGTGAACAATTTTTAACGCTAAAATGGCCAAACCACTTACCGGCAATAAATTAGTATAAAATTCTCTAAATTGGAAAATAATCACTTTAAACATATATTTACTCATATTTCAATAAATAAACATAATATAAATAATATTATGCATTTTTAAAATAAAATCTGAATTTTGGGGCCCTCACAGAGATTGTTGAACAGTTCAACAAACATCATGGACAATGATACTGATTGTATGTGTCATGTTAGCATCCATGTCTTTGAGCTTCAAAAGCAACATGAACACATGAATGCTTATGATATAATGTTTCATCTACAAGAGTTGTTTGGTGCGGTCTAGACGAGAGATATCAGATTTCAAAGCATTCCCGGTGTCGAATGGCGAAGGCTCTTTAGTGGCGAACATGTGCTAAGATGATTGGCCATATTGAAAAATTAGGCCAGTTAGGCTTTGTCATGGACCATGAGTTAAGTGTTGACCTGGTTTTGCAGTCACTACGACACATATTCATCACGTCGTGTTAGCATTACCGCGTGAATAAAGTGGAGACTACGTTACACGGGTATTGTTGAATATGCTCAAGAAGCGAGGCCAATCTTAAAAGGGACAAGGGAGTTTTAGTGGTTTCTTCAAATTCCTCAGGACTAAGACTAAAAGTCAAAATCTAAGTCCAAGAAGAACAAGAAGATAACCAAACCTTCGGGGGCATAAACAAGAATAAGAACAAGGCAAGGGCAAATGCTTCCATTGTGGCAAAGATGGACATTGGAAGGCGGAATTGCAAGGACTATCTCGACGACCTTAAGAGAAGAAGCTTAATGAAGCTGCTACTCAAGGTGTGTATATGATTGAGATTAATCTGTCTACTTCTAATAATTCATGGGTATTGGATATCGGAAGTGGTTCTCATATTTGTTTGAATATCAGGGGACTAAGGAAAGTAGAATGTTGAAAAAATGAAGTGATCCTGAGTAGGCAATGGAGCAAGAGTTGTGGCCATAGCTGTAGGAACATATCATTTATCTTTACCTAGTGGACTTGTTTTAGAATTAAACAATTGTTATTATGTTCCAGTATTAACTGCAAACATAATTTCTATTTCATGTTTGGACATGGAAGGTTTTTCCATTAGTATTAAGAATAAATGTTGTTCTTTTTCACGTAATGGAATTTTTTATGGGAATGCTCCTATGAAAAATGGTTTATACATTCTAGATATAACAAATCAATCCTCAATGTAAACACTAAAAGTAAATTGGATGGTGTTAATCAAATGTACCTTTGGCATTGTAGATTGGGTCATGTAAATGAAAGCATATCAAATTATACCAAAATGGTTATTTGGACTCATTTGATTATGAATCATTTGAAACATGTGAATCTTGTTTGCAAGGAAAATTGACCAAAACTCCCTTTACTGGGAAAGGCGAGAGAGCAAGTGAGTTGTTAGGATTGATACATAGTGATGTATGTGGTCCAATGACAATTCAAGCTAGAGGTGGTTTCTCCTACTTTGTAACTTTCACTGATGACTTTTCAAGGTATGGTTTTGTCTACTTAATGAAACACAAATCCGATACCTTTGGAAAGTTTATAGAGTTTAAGAATGAAGTGGAGAAACAACTTGGTAAAAGTATTAAAACAGAAGATCCGATAGAGGTGGAGAATACTTGGACCAAGAGTTTGAGCTATCCGAGAGATCATGGTATTCTTGATCAAGGACACCTCAAAAACACCACAAATGAATGGAGTTTCGAAAGGAGAAATCGCACCCTATTGGATATGGTACGATCCATGATGAGTGAAGTGCAAATTTGCCAAAATCGTTTTGGGGCATGCCTGCAGACAGACTTCCTATACTTTGAATGGTGTTCCATCAAAGCTGTTCCTTCTACTCCATATGAGATATGGAGAGGTAGAAGACAAATCTTTCACATATGAAGATTTGGGGATGTCCAACTTATGTAAGCGGGATGTGTGGATAAACTTGAACCAAGATCGACAAATGTCTATTTGTGGGATATCCAAAGAAACAATTGGATATTACTTCTATCATCCAATTGAATCAAAGTGTTTATCTCAAGACATGCTACCTTTCTAGAAAAGAGTTTATTCTAGAGGAGAGTAGTGGGAGTAAGATAGATCTTGAAGAGGTTCAAGATAAACAAATAGACAAAGAGCATTCGATGGAGCGGAGCTAGCTTCTCATGAGCGCAAGAAGCTCAGATACAGGATCTTAGTAGGGTCTAATAGACTACGCCATGCACCTAAGAGGTATGATGACATATTCATCTTAGAAGAAGATGATACTCAGGCGACCTCTGAAGAGGTTCTAGAAAATAAAGACTCCAAGAAATGGCTTGAAGCTATGAAATTGGAAATGGATTCCATGTATGATAATAAGGTATGGACTTTAGTGAACCACCGAAGGGATAAAGCCTATAGGGGTGCAAATGGGTCTTCAAAAAGAAGACCGACATGGAAGGTAAGGTTGTTACCTATAAAGCAAGGCTAGTGGCTAAGGGTTATAATCAAAGACAAGGTGTTGACTTTGAGGAGACCTTTTCGCCTGTAGCCATGCTTAAATCCATTCGAATAATGCTTGCTATAGCTGCGTACTATGATTATGAAATTTGGCAAATGGATGTTAAAACAGCTTTCCTTAACGGAAACCTTCAAGAAGAAGTGTATATGACACAACCTGAGGGGTTTACATCTAGAAATGCCAACAAAGTATGCAAACTGCAAAGATCTATTTATGGTCTAAATCAAGCTTCTAGGAGTTGGAACATTCGTTTTGATGAAGTAATCAAAGGGTTTGGTTTCTTACAAAATCAAGACGAATCATGTGTATATAAGAAGGTTAGTGGGAGCTCAATATGTTTCCTTGTGTTATATGTGGATGACATATTAATTATGGGAAATGACATACCCATGCTTCAAGCGGTAAAGGTATGGTTGTCAAGAATTTCTCCATGAAAGATCTAGGAGAAGCAATCTACATTACAGGAATGAGGATCTATAGAGATAGATCGAAAAGATTGTTGGGACTTTCACAATCCACATACATAGATAAAATGTTAAAGAGATTTAACATGGAAAATTCTAAGAAAGGCTTGTTGCCAATATCTCATGACATTTACCTTTCTAAGGATATGTGCCCTAAAGCGAAGAGGAAAGGACACGCGCATGATTAGAACACCTTATGCTTGACAATAGGTTCTATCATGTACTCTATGTTGTGTACTAGACCCGATGTCTCATATGCTTTAAGTGTTACAAGCGGATACCAAGCTAATCGGTGACAAACCGGGTGGCTGTCAAAAATATTCTCAAATATTTGAGAAGAACGAAAGACATGGTCTTGGTATATGGAGGTGCCAATTTGCAAATCGAAGGATACACTGATGCCAGCTTCCAATCTGATAAAGATGATAGTCGGTCTCAGTCTGGGTACGTGTTCACATTAAATGGTGGAGTTGTGACTTGGAAGAGTTCCAAGCAGGAGACCACAGCGGATTCTACAACTGGCTGAATACATCGCAGCTGCTTTGAGGCAGCCAAAGAGGCCGTTTGGATCAAGAAGTTCATCTCTGAACTTGGTGTGATTCCTTCCATTAATGATCCAATAACTTTGTATTGTGACAATAATGGAGCAATTACAGCAAAGGAACCAAGGTCTCATCAACGGTCCAAACATGTATTAAGACGATACCATTTGATCAGAGAGATCATTGGGAGAAATGATGTAAAGATAGAAAGAGTCCCCACGGATAAGAATATAGCTGATCCGTTGACTAAGCCTTTGTCTCAAAAATTACATGATAATCATGTAAGCTCATATGGCCTTAGGCATGTGAGTGATTGGTTTTAGTGCAAGTGGGAGATTGTTAGTATATATGCTCTAAAGACAATCACTTTTAGGGTCCCTTATATGTACTTGAATTATTTATGCATTAACAAATGACATATTTATCACATTGATTGCTTGTATGTTAATACTTGTGTGATAAAGTCCCTAGAATAAACTTGATCAATGAGATTATAAGTGTTATGATGATGAGACTCATTCGATTAATTATAAAGTTTATTCTTAAATATCTCTAGTCAAAGTATTAATAAGAAGGGACATTACTAATACGGTTAGACTAGCATATACTATGCCGCTTTTGTTGATAAAATAGTAGATCTCATCTACTATGGTGTATGAGACACCTAAGCAAGTATATGGGTGCTTGATGATATGATCAAGTTCACTAGATTGATCCACTTAGAGATTACTTTTGTGCCAAAAGGTTAATCTCTAAATGACATTTTATGTAAATGATTCTTGGACTTAAGATTTTCATAGTATCTTGAATATGGATGTGTATATTTCAATTGTTATATGATTGCTTACGTAAAGGAAATGCTCACATCATTAACGTTTGGGTATATACATTTGAAGTATGGAAAGGTAGTGAATAATCTATAAGGATTCACCACCTCTTGTGGAAGAGGAGTTATCTCATTGTTGGCCTCTTGTGAAATATGACTCAAGAAATCTTAGTACTAAGTGAATGAGTCTTAAAGCTAGTTTTAAGTACTTGTTCTTTTAGAGTTATATTTTGGTACAAGAAAGATACATTAATCATGTATGGAATTGGTACATGTTCCATGATTAATGTGAGATAAATATGGTGAAAGGATATAAATTACATAGTAAATGTTCATTGAAAGGTGAAGTCATCCACTTGACTTTTCTCATTACTTGGGTGGTCATGATGCATTGCTAGATGCCAATCTTGATCTATAAGAATGAGTCAATTGATTGATTGAATCAATGATAAATTAAAAGGGTTTTTAATTTATCTAACTTTAATTAAGTGAGAATTATGATTTATTCTTTGTGCCAAGTAATTGAGAACCTAATGGGTCACACACTTTAAGAATTCCTTTGGTGAATTAAATGTGATTCAAATAAGGATTTGAAATTATTGAATTGGATTATTTATGGTTTAATTTGTGAGACAAATTAAACATTGAGGACTTTATGGTGTAATTATGGTTGTTTCTTCCAAGACAAGGAGTTGTACTTGGATTGGGAAGTGGATCCTTAAGGAAACTAAGTTATGCTTGGATTAGGAAACTGAATCCTTAAGCAAACTAACTCCATTTCCATACGGTTTTGGAACAACCTAATGGTCTATAAATACCTCATATTACTCTTGCTTAAAGATACAAGACAAGACACAATTTTGAGGGTTTTGATCTCTGAAAATTCGTTTGGAAAAATTACCCAAAAATTAGAAAGTTGGGCTAGGGTTTTATTTTAGAGTGTTAAGAGGAGAAAAATTGTTTCTTCTTCCTACTTGACATTCAAGCAACCCTAGTTGTGAGATAGAGTGATTATCTCATTCACTTGTGTCAATAAAGGTTAGCTAGCACTAACATAAGCAAGGGTTGAATAGCCTTGGAGGTTTCGGCAAAAGGAATTCGTGTGGATCACCGTTAGAGGCCGTACGCTTGAGCGACTACGTGGATTCGTCACCTACCTCTACGTGCGTTATTAGTACTCCATTGTTTAAGGTATTCTCAATAAACACCCTTGTACAAATTGCATGTTTTTATCAAGGATTGATCCTCTCTTGGAATTGAAAATTTTAATTTTATCCGCTGCTTTATTTCTTCAATTCCTAACAATGTGTACAGGGCTAAGGGTGGCAGTTAGTGATGATTCCTCGTGAGAAAGAGCTCTGTGCTATTTTCACCCATGCAGCATAAAAAATAGAACAGGTACTTTTATTTAATTTTTTCCATCTCAATGATTTATCTCAGTAACTCGTGTGCTCAGATTCATGCTAGATTTTCATGATTTTCCTTGTTCTCAATCTTACTTATCATTTATGCTATAAAGCACAAAATTTGTGCTAATTGTTTGGCAATTAGATTTTCATGTATTCGAATAATTTCTCATGCTTCATTACAAATTCTTTTACCCCTGTGGTCTAACTTGTGAATTATAGGGTCCAATTATCTATTTATAGAAGAACATTTTCACTTACGCTAAGAACTGGGGAGTTTGAGAGTGCATCTCCGCTGTGTTTTTTTTCCCCTTCCCGTTTTTATCACTGGGTTAAGGACCTCTATTTCTCATCATGTAGAGAGTGGTGGTTTACTATATGTGGTGACTATACTTGTTGACATTCTTTAAGATACATTTGTGTCTAATATAGCAGAAAAATTCTTATAGTCATAGTTTCAAATAAAAATAGTTTACTGCAAAGTTAATACTCGCATGGAGAGAATTATAATAATAGAATGTTATAGGACTTGCCAGAACAAGGTTTGAGAAATGAAAGCTTACTCCTGATTAGTAGAGATTGAGTTCTGCTGCCAACTAGACAGGTTTCCTCTTATGGATGTGAATAATGAGAAAAGAATGGGAAGCAGATTATAAATTTTTTTATTTGTTTAATGCAAATTCTTCGATATCTACATGTGACGTTTTTCTAATATTTTAAAATGCTTATTGCACTTGAGATAATGGTTTAGACCAAGAGGGAGACTTTTATTTAGATTACTAGGCTCTGCATCAATAAGGACACTTTTTGTGATACTTTGATTACCATTCTGACAACATAAGATACCCATCCATGTTAGATTAAGAGGACCCAGACAGTAGAAAATAAGAGTGGATGGGATTCTGCTTTAACTCTGCTTCAGGATGAAATATCTGGAGAAAACTTGAGTTTGGATGGACATCTATAGGTTTCAGCTATGTCAAAGTACTAAAAAAAAAAAAGAATAACTTTTTAGCATTTGCAGGATTATGAGTTGAGACAATAACTAACAGATTCTGATTCCGAGCAATTTAAGGTTGATTTAAGATGACAGATGGAAGCATTATATAAATGATTAATTCTATTATTCGTCAATTATAGACTAGGCTTCTTAAACCAAATTGTAGAAGCCGAGGATACAACATCCGTTATTTATGATGCTTAGTCATCATCTCTGTTTCTTGATTTAAGTATAATCCAGATTAATGAATCAGTACAGCATTTACAAGGAGTTAATACATTGGAAAGAAGCTCCCTGTCTTGATCATGTACAATGAAGCATCGTTTTTACTTCAATGTTTTCATTCCTGGTGAAGTCATATGTAAAAACAGAGAAATTGAGTTGTCCTCTAAAATAATTTATAAGAAGTTAATGCATTTTTGGTACAAAATACAGTTAAGAAGAATTTGATTGTTTTACGGGTTAACAATGTTGGAGTCAGATGAGTTATTTTAGATTGGGAAGCCTTGTGCCTCCATGTTGACCTAAGTGTGCCCTCCACAATTTTTTAGTTTCTTTAAAATCCTTTCAAATTTCATAAGAAATCTTTGAAAATTGTCTTGGTCAATGGTTTAGAATGTTCAAATTAAATTAAGTATATCATACAAGATTAGAAGCAAGTAGAAAGGAAATACAGGATAGGAAGTAATGAATTTTCCTTCCATGCAGGCTAAAGGCAATACTGTTGATTTACAAAAGTTCACTGAGCAAATCAAATGGCTGAAGTTTGACAAAAAAAAAAAAAAATCAAATGGCTGAAAATGTCTACAGACATTATCATGGTGCAAAAGCAGTGACTGAGGCATTCCTTCCTCCATCTACCTTCAACTTTCAGATTCGGGAAGAAATTTTCATTTGTCCGCAAAGGGTTGGTCAATTAAAGGCATTCAATTACACTTTTACCTGGAACGGATAGTACAATGAATAACCACTAAAAGCATTAGGAAGGAGTCAAATGACATCGATTTCCTCAGAATAGATGGGATAAACGAAATTGTACACCAATTTATGCAGGACTGAAAGAACAATTCTTTGGAATCAACATGAACTTGTACACCAATCAGCCTACAGTCTTTTTATCTTGGTTTCTGCAAAACTAACATGAACTTCTTCAGCGGGAGTCCTCCCAGTTGAAGAGAGAGCTCCTTGAGCGACCTGTCCTGTTGCCTTTGCTGCCAGAGGATGGAGTAGCTTGCCACCAATTCTCTGACAAAATGAAGGGTTCCAGCTTTTAAAAAGTGGTCATACGTACAATTAGTAGCATTTTATGGAATTCTCTTTGATATTTTCTAACATTTTTTTACCAGCATGTAATCATATCTTGCACCAGCATGCAAGTAGAAATTGATTTATATCAACAAAGACTTTTTTAAGAATTTGTACCGTGATTCTACATGGTTTAGACCACAATATAATTTGCATGGAATTCGTTCAAGTGTCAAATTTTTTCTAACATGATCACAATTGTAGATGTATTAGCGTTTGAAACTTTGCACCGTTACGACAGCCCTCTAGACACACTCATGCGATGTGTTTCTGCGTGAGCCCATTTCCAACTAATTGATTGTATATTGGCAATCTCAATGGACTTCGTGTATGTATCATTTCCTCGTATTGGTGATTCCACTTCTTTTTCCCTTTTGCTTTTTTGGTTCTTGATTCCTAATTCATCGCATACAACCAAAAACCTTTTTTACTTGTATAGTTGTAACACCAGTCTATAAATCCACTGTCTCTTCCCAATTTCCAATTATCATTTTAATATGATATCAGACCTTATAAGCTCTTACATATTTTTCTATCAAGTGCCTAGTAGCTGTTAACACTTAACACATCTATTATACTTAACGTGTAAATTATACAATTACATATTATACCTCATATATTTAAATATATTCTCAAATTAATTATACTTTTTTGAAAAAACCAACACCCAAAATCCTTTTTAACAAGTGCTCATTGGACACCCGTTAGCCAAACCGATTTCAAGATGTTTCTTATTTTATGAAATGTTCCTCCTTTTAATTCATGTCATGTTTATTCTTTTATCTTGGTAGTGTTCTCTCTCTCTCTCTCTTCTTTTTTTTTTTTCCTTTTTCAAGAGTGTTATCTTTCATGCCGTCATTATCAATCTAGTTTCCATCTCTTTTTATGATGTTTAATCACCTTCACGATGTTTTAACTTTTAGAGTATCAATTTCTTTTACAGAATCCTTTTGAGTGTTTATTCCCTTAAATGGAAAGGATTATACTCCTTTTTGGTTGTGATTTTGTCGATGAATTTTAGTTCCTTATGTGTATTTTATTCATCGAGTTACATTTTTTGTCAAGGGATTCAATAACTCTCTTAAGAGTTGTTGGCAAAATAAACCAAATTTTTTAGTATTTGTTTATTTATTTAGAATTAGATTTTTAGAAGTTGTGTGATTTAAAAATTTGTGTGTTATTTGATAATTACTTATGCAAGTGGTTTCTTACCTAAAAAGTTGGGTGGTTATAAATACGCATTGTTTAGAGTATTTTCTTAAGAGAGTCAAGAGAGTCAAGAATAGTCTGTAAACTTTTATCGCGGTGTGACGACTTTCTTCCATTGTTTTGATATATAATAATATTATAAGTTATTTATTTTCTTCTCTCCCACATACATATATGTTAAGTGATTGTATCATCTTTCAATCTACAATCTTGCACGCATCAATTGTTATTAGAATCCTAAATTTGGATTCTACAATTAGTATCAAGTGTTAGACTATGAGGTTAGTCCTGAGTATTTCTACTGTCGGAGTTAAGGCACAAAATTTGTCAGAAAGTATTTAGTTAATTGAATTAAGTCATGAGGTTGGTTCGGAAGTGTGAAGTTTGTGAAGAATCCTACCATAATATTGGTCCAGAAGCTATTAGATTGTTGCGGTGTTATGACAGAGATCAGAGAAATATCCTATCAGATTTATTGATTGCTACGGGTTGTCAGATTGAAGAATTTAATTGGTTAATAAGTCAGAAAGGCCAAGAAACTGGACAAAAAGTGAAAGAATTTGTTGATATACATGATTTATCAATGATAAATATATCTTGGGATCGACATAATGGTCAAAGGTATAGCATACTAACTCCCAAATATAAAAGTCAAGAATTATATTATTATTGGTTTCTAAGAGTAGAAAAATATCTCGAACAAGACGATTTAAATGATATTATCTATGTTGATGCAAGTGAATTGCCAAAACATGTTTTTAAGAAGAATGCGAGATTATTTTTTGAAGTCATGCGTAAAACCATGTCTAATTGTCTTTTCAAAACATTTGTTCATTGAACTAAAGTATCTTATAGGTTTTGGTTGGATATTTATTATATTTTGCAAACTGTTGAGTTGAATGAAACTTTTAAACTAAAATCTGGTTGTTGGACATGGTTAGTTGATTTTGAGAGTGATAGATTTATTGATGACATGGGTGATTTGGAAGATTTTGAATTGGTTGATAATTTTGATTTGCGTACATATTTTGGAGAAATTGGAAGTGATGATTTTGTTGAAGAAAAAGAGAATGTTAATTTGAGAGAGGAAGAAAAGAAAAATTTTAATATAGCAAGTAAAGAAAAAGAAATTGTTGTTGAAGAATTTATTGGCTTGAACTATCTTCAAAGTAATGTGAAAAAATTTGATTGGACTGACATAGATTTCATTGGAGTTGAAAAATATTTTGATCCTAAAGAGTTAGTTAACAAAGTGAAATTTTTGGTAATTCTGGTAGTGGAGTTTCTAAATTATTTGGTGGTGATCATTTTGGTAAAAGAGATAATCATGATTTTATATTTTTGGGCACTTATGCTGGTGATAAATATGCTGATTATGGTGATGAATAGGTATGCATCAATGACTATTTTGATCAAGAAAAAATTATTGAAAATTTATTTGCAAAGTATAAAGTGTGTCAGCTGCCACATGTAAAGATGAAGTTAATAACTAGTAACAAGATGGAGTTACATATCATCCATTCGGGGACTGAATTTTTAATAGAGATTGTTGCTCGAGATGAAATTGGACCAGATTTATTGGAGAGTTTGGTTTAAGGGAGATAATGTTGGCAAAATAAACCAAGCTTTTAGTATTTGTTTATTTATTTTCTAATCTTATTAGAATTCGATTTTTAGTAGTTGTGTGATTTAGAAATTTGTGTGTTACTTGGTAATTACTTATGCAAGTGGTTTCTTACCCAACAAGTTGGTAGCTGTAAATAAGCATTATTTAGAGTATTTTTTAAGAGAATCAAGAGAGTCAAAAATAGTTTGTAAACTTTTATTGTAGTGTGATGACTTTCTTCCATTATTTTGAAATATAATGATATTGTGAGTTATTTATTTTCTTCTCTCTCACATACATATGTATTGAGTGATTGTATCATCTTTCAACCTACAACCCTGCATGCATTAATTGTTATTAGAACCCTAAATTTGGATGCTATTCTTTCACAGCCTCCATCGGTGTGCATTGAATCTTTTTCTCAGGTGGCTTTTTTTCTTTATTTTTTGCAAGCTCCATATTTTCACTGATGAATCAATAAAGAGCGCACACGGCCGTATCCCTATCACTAAATAAGAAGTATATGCCGTCAAAACTATAAACATCTTGCCCATCCTTCTCGACAAGATACTAGTTGATATTGGGGCCTGACACTTGCGTGTCAGGTTGCCTACATTGGTTAACTGTGGTATTAAATATTTGTGCATTATTTTTGGTTTAATAAGTTTAGTTGTTTATTTTTGATTTAAATATTTGGAAAGATTTTAAATTTCTTTTCTTTTCCCTTCTTTTTCTCTTCAAATCTCAACTCGTAAACTCCTTTAAATCTCAAACCGTAAACTCCGCCTCATCGAGTTTTTAAATTTGGTTGAAGTTGTAAAAGAAAGCGGTAATTTTGTTGTTGATAATGGCCCAAGGTATATTGGTCGATTTGTATATTTGAAAGTAAAATTTGATAATCGTATATTAGACTTCGTGTAATTAGATATAGCATGAGGAAAATATTTATTAGTGCTATCTGTGGTTTTCTTTTCCAATGAAGTGTTTTATATTTACATGTCTATATACTGAGACCTTGTTTTGCTAAATCTGCAATTTGACTGGTGCAAAATTTATGTAATTTGTTACACGAATTTGCTTACTAAATAACTCATTCTCAACAACAAAAGATGGACCAGAAATAGGGGAGAATCGCTCGATCATTAAAAAAATAAAAATGAAAAGAAAAACCTTCACCAAAAGTATATCTGCAAGAAGGTCTGCACAAAGAACTATAACATGGTAACATGGTACAACACTACTTCTAAACGTAAAAAGCAAGATTAGTACAAATGGTTAGAAAAAGTAGTAATAATACTATCCAATCATACAATTCAGCCACATTTTGATGGGAAAATTGTGATACATTCACAAAATGGGGATTCTATGCTACATGCACAATAACAAAGGATATTATACATTAACATTTGTGTCATTCTATACCAAACACCTATTGCGCCACTTGCAAGTAGAAAATTTAAGGTGATATCCAGGCTCGACTTTTGTGTGCCAGATCTTTGACAGGACGACCATCTACAATTACTTCAATTGATGAGTTGCAGAGTCCTAACAATATTAGAGATGAGATAAGAGTACCTTTTGCGACGGTTGAAATAGAAAATACTCTTAATTATATTTAGACTTGAGGATGCCATATTAAATTTACTCCATCATTTTCAGCATCACAATATCAGAAGTCAACCTCATCAGGTACAATTACTAGAGGCTGCAAACGGCCAAAACACATGTTCAAGTACAGTCCATAAAATGAAAGGAGATTAAAGGCAACCAGCTAATCTCATTTCTTCTAATGAGGAGCGAAGTAAATCTTGAGAACGTAATTGTCTTTCTGGAATGCTTAACTTGCAAGACTACTCACGCAACAGATGGTTGTTTCTCTTTGCAGAATAATATTAGATGTTAAATAAGCCTTCCCTTCGATGAAAGCTGATTTGGCATCATTTATCAACACCCTCCTCTATGACATAAATGCATATGAGATTCCATATGAGCTGCAGTTACAAATAAGGACAAAGAAGAAGATATAAAATATCAAATGCATGTAAAAGTTGCAAAATTAAATTCCACAGGCTCAAAAATATTCGATTAATAAGTGGATAATCATGTAAAAAAGAAGTAATGACATAAGAAATCATGAAATCCAGGTAAAAAAAAAGAGAGAGCTGATTCTATGGTTAACTTCTCTTATCTCCCATTTCAGTTAATAATCTTTTATGCAATAATGTTGCAATCATATTTGTGACTTAAAAGATTCCACAGTCCATGAGAGCTCTCCGGCAAAATATAAGGCCAACTGAGATCAGTATGCTGAATCCATTTGTTTGAACACAGTAAATTTAGGATCACTAAACACTATCGATACATTCAGAGCCCTATATTCTAGTAATTTTAATCAGTGCCTATAAAATCTGGTCATCATTAAAGCATCAAATGCTGCACATGTAGGTCAACTAAAGAGAAGAAAGCATTAGAGTCAAATACATGAAAACCAAAGGACAAAACCTGAATTTCAACAACTCAAGAAACTGTCTTCAGTTGGTTGACATATCATAATGTGGTCATCGCACAAACAATTTTTTCCAAGAACACCTCAGAGTGTAAACTTCTACCCAACCACATGATGCCATCACTGATGAAGCCTCCTTCTTAATGCTAAAAAACACAAAAAAAATAAAAAAGAATCTTTTGATCAATGACCAATATGAAAGATAACGAGTGTTTGAAACTTTATGGAAAGGTTGTCTACGAAAGTAATTCAGGACCATGAATGCACTTTGCAGAATATGAAATTACAATTTTAAGCATACAACATAAGCGCCTTTATCAAGAAATCTTAGTTATTTAAAAGTGCTTTACATTTAAACCAATATCTTTAAAAGCATTTTTTAACTTGAATACTTCTAGACTAAAAGCACTGCCTCTCCAAATCCTTATATACAACCAGTAAAAGAAATGAATCGACCATCATAATGATCAGTACATCATTAAAAAATAAAACCATGCTGAGCTAGAAAAAAGAACAAAGACAACGTAAATGCATGCACATTGAGATAAACGTGCAGGACACAACTAAAGGTGCATTAGAGGCAATAACAGAACACAAGAAAACATCAGAATAGCAAAGCAGCGACTAAGTACGAAACACACAGCTAAGCAAAAGTAGCTAATGAAAGAAATCCTCAATTGACTTTCAAAAAGCAAAATATAGATTTACACCCTAATGCTTCTCAGAAGTTTGTCCATAGTTTAGGCAATTGATAGAACGAAATCAATAGGTAACTCCTAATACACTGGGTCAAACAACCAGAGCTGCTTGACCCAGGCTCCAATAATTTCATAGAAGTATAGTCAAATATCCAGCTATTAGAGTAGATCTCCAAGTCAATCAAACGATCAAGTACCTCTTACAGGTATCCACAGTCAAATAGGTCATGCTTGATTTTACTTTAATAATTCACACTTACACATTAATTGTTTTATCGTCTCCAACAAATTCACGTTTTCTTGTGAGATTTATCTACTCATCCAATTCACATTCTGAACAACACCATCAAATTCATTGAATGCACCAAAACACTCTTTTATTCCAGTTTTTCCTATAATGAAATCAGAATTGATGCTTTCTCTTCCTTTTAAGGGTGCAAAATCTCATTCAAAAACAGGGGAAATAGTTCCTTAACCACTGGGTTGATTGAATTCTCGATTCTCTCACAACAATTGTGAGAGATGCAACCGAAAATTTTTAGTAATTTGGCATATTACTCACTTGTATAAAAAAATAGTTCTAATAGAATATATGTGGAAAAGAAGAGAATGTTTGTGAATGAAGAAAAAGCAATGTTCAAGGAAGGACACCTTAAGAAGGCCTAACATAGTAGCATAGGATCTACATGTTTTAAACAAAAGAGTCTTTTACTCTTTGTTCATAAGCAACTTAGTCAATTATCAGAACAAAAGCCTTTTTGTCCACTACAATGGGGTGTAGAAAAACTGAAGATCAACAGGCTTTGACATAATGCAGTACTAAATGCACCAGAAAGCTAAAACATGTTAAGTTGCCGACCATGGGGTTCCATGCTCGTTTAATAACATCTAAAGGCTGAGCTGTATACTGAAGAGTAATGCAATGAGAGGAAGCACTTAATCTAAATCCAGCAAAAAGGACAAAATTTTATACTAAAACATATGATAGAAGCAAGTTATGAGAAAATGACATCATCAAACTTACTTTTCATGAAGCTATGGAGGGTAAGTCTTCTTTAGAAAACCAATTGAAGGAGATTCATATGTGCAAGCATCCAGCCATTCTACCAATATTCTCCATATACCTCCAGCTCCATGATGAGGACCTGCCACAAGAACAGACCTAGCTCCAGGAAGTAAAAATTACATTATCCCCAATAAAGGAGTAAGACAAAAAAATAATGTGCATAATCAACTAAAGAACCTTGTCCTCATTTAGAAATATCAGCGAACTACTGTGCTGCATAATTCACTGCATAATCCTTAAATTTATGCTAGTACAGTACCAAAAAAAAAAGAACAGAAAACCAAATTGCATTAAACATCAAAATCATCCTCATTAAACTAGATGATTGAACTAAACATAAACAAACCCAATAATCTAGAGATTCAAATTTTGCTAAAATTAGGTAGATTGATTCGGTCAATTGATGGATGAATTGCAAGAAACTATGCAAATTTATGAAAAGCCTCGAAAAATAAACTGAAACCCAGCTTTAAATTACATTGAGATTCTCTATATATAAGAGAAAAATTTACAATGAGATTTGCTATATATATAATTGACAACAATAAGAGGCTAAAATGAAGACTTTTCCTACCAAGGAAATTTACAGTGGATAAATTGAACAAGACTAATAAAGCAAAACCCTAAAACATTCATAGGTTGCAGATCATTTCTTAAAATTTCTAAATCATAAATAGAAATTATTTGAAAAAAAAAAGAAAACTTTTGATAACCTTATTAGTGATATTTTGGCATAGCCTTATTCTTCTTCTTCATATTGTGCTTATCTTCTTTTTGAACCTTCAAACTGAAGGACGAAGATAGATGATAAAAGCAAATGGACAAATATTGTTTTAAGTTGGTGAAATTGAACATTAATAAAGATTTTGAAGGCCACCTTTATACAAAGAATGAACTGGTGCACGACACAACGGCAAAGCGGTGAACAAATGACAAAAGACTGAACAAGCGGTGAAGCGGTGCAGCCACTTTTTAGAATAAAAAGACAATAAAAGCCTTGTTAAAGAACTAACGTCCATCCATACTTGAAGGGTAAAAAGGAATGGGTGACCATTTCTGTCATTTCACACCAGCCACAACTGACTCTCCGCTGACAGCTGTCACTCCCACCAACAAACAACATCCCACATCAGCAATGAACCTACAAAATGACTGAAAAGCCCTCTAAAGCCCAAATTACTGAAATTACCCACACAATAAAGGGGACGAAATTGGATTGCAGAATCCAATCACCGACCATTCCAATCGACAACTCGCCCTTCTATATGGTAAAGGATAGACCATACACAAAGAAATAGTTTCAAAGACACAAACAGCATTAGGCACTCCAAGTTTCCAAGTGCTCGACACAAGTCGACATTTTCTGCTGTTTTCCTCGTGTTTCTCCATCATGCAACAACTCCTTTTCACGTCCTCAATAGCTCGCTGAGTTATGACTTCCGGAGGATGAACTAAGGTTACGTTTGATAATTCAATTCAAGATTTAAACTTAATAGATTCAAATCTTAACACATTTAGATACGTTTAATAATAAAAAATAGAAGATTTGAATTAATTAAATGACACTAAATCTTTTAGATAAAACTTATTTCCAAAAATAAGTGATAAGTGAATGATAAACTATTCACTTATCACTGAATGTGATATACATTCAAATGTATTAGATTTAGTATTTAATAATTCAAACTTCAAATTTCAGATTTTAAACTTTAGTTTTATCAAATACAACCTAAGTTTAGAAATACTTGCTTGTTCCTGCTTCACCATATACGATAAACAGTGGTTGTAAATGCTATTCTTCTCACACAACATGCAAATGAATCTTTTGAGCAATGGCAGTCAACTCCCCTCTCCCAATCAATAGCTTTTCTAAAAAAGCACACATCTATTTTGAATAAATTCCCATATATAAACTAAGTATGGGGCCTATGGGCATAGAAAATAGAAGGGAATGATCCTCCAGGACAGAAGGTATATTTAGGATCTACCACAAGCTACTGGGAGCTGAATCTATCCTTTATATCTAGCATCTGTCTACAATCTGTTGTAAGACGTGTAAGTACCATACGTTATGTTTCTTTCCCTAAACAATTTTATACCATAGAACAGAAGGCCCAGGCCCAATTGGGACCACCTGAAGAAATGCAGACTTGGCACTATAGACCCTTATAGCATCACGCGTCCAAATAGCGGTTCAAAGTCATTGGGCCCTGGCCGAAACTGATCACGAGTTGCTTCAATTCATTATGGTAGTTCACCATTCTTCACTTGCCTTCAGGCCAATGCCATTTGTCACCCACAGTGGTATCAACCATAGTTGTTAGGATTGTAGGATCGTTACGATTCTATGATCTGGATCATGACTTTCGATTCCCAGTACGATCCTGATACAATTTTAGTATTTTAATTTTTAAGGGATTATGATAAAAATTTTAGTAATTTGACTATAATTTTGGCAAATTAGCATAATGAAAAGTCTTTAGCATTGAATTAATTATTTTTGTTATGTCTAATTGAGTAAGTAGTAGGCTACAATTTTAAACCCAAAATAGATGTTTTTGTCATAAATTTCTATTCTCAAAATTTTCTTCAATTATTTGTTTATTGTATTCTAATTTTTTAGCCAAAAACAATATATTTGAAACATTTTGTTATGTATGCATTATTTAGTTATCCTATTATATAAAAATGAAGTAATCATGTGAAAGCCAAAAAAAAAAAAAATTTCAAAATATTTATTCACATTTTCCTACTTTGGATTTTATTTAAGTTTTAATAATTTGGAAATCATTTACAAGTTTTATCACAAGTTTATAAGTTTTATTACTTTTTCTCATGTTTGCAAGAAAATGGTCAAGTGTATTTCTTGAAATATTTAAATTATGGAAGAGTAATTTTGGTAAAGATTTCATTGAAAGGATTGGAAGACAATTTGCATGAGATTATTCTAGAAATACTTGGTTTGGAACTTAATTACTTGTCACAATTTGCACCACAAATTTGACCAAGACAACATTTGACAAAGACCAAGACTAATTCTCTTTAAAACCAACTAAACTTCCATTTTAGCACAATTTTCTTCTTCTTTGAATTCCCTTAGCCAGTTTTGAGAGAGAGGAAGAGAGTGAAAGAAAAACAATTGGGGCAACTACTTCATCTTCAATCTTCCAAAGGAATTCTTGGAGGGAGCATCACTTGGTTACTTTCTTGTGTCAATTCCAACTCTAGTTTGGGGGGGGGGGGGAAGTGAGAGGAACTTGAGGGGTGTTCTTCCATGGTGACCTAAGGAAAGTTTGAGGAATCATTGAAGGGCTTTGTTCCATCTTGGGATGAAAAGGCAGCCAAGAGAGGGAGGAAGGACAAGATGACTGCTGGTTACTCTTCTACTTCCATTTTCAACTTTGTTTCTTGAAGGTTTTAGAGGTAACCTAGCTTGCACAACCCTTGAATCTTGTAGTATAGCTTGTGGTTGATGTTTAGAATGGGTTAGGATAGCTGAGGACAGATTTTGGATGGTTAGAATTACTTGGTAAATTCGTTTAGAAAGAGGACTTGAAGTGCACACCAACTGTTTGAACTTAAGCTCCAGATTTTTGTGTCCAGTTCCTCTGCGAATTTGACCATGTTAGAGTCCAAACCAGCTCTTTCTCAAAACATAAACATTTATGGAATTGAGTTAAATATCTACTGATAAAATTTCAGATCAATCGGAGCACTGTATCCTGATAAATGTCCAAAATACCCCTGACTGCTCGGCTCCCCTGTTTTACCCGACAGTCTCCAGTTTCAGCCAATTTGTCAGATTTTCTGGTATCAATTAGAAACTAAATAGAGTCTGATTTTTATACCATTGAAATCCCTATGAATCTAGTTTTAAACGCCACTGACAGTACTCAATTTTGATATTTCTACATTGAGTTATGGATTTTCTCCCGAAACTGCTCCTGCTTTCCTGACGTAACTCGACAGTTTTCTTAAGTCTTTGTAATTGCCATTTTTGACTATGAAATTGCATGAAGTGAATTTCGATGGCTTCATAAAAATTGTAGATCTATGTCTGAGCTTCGAAATGGTGTAAAATTCAACTCAATCCAATAAGCGTAGCTCTAGTTTTGGTCAAAATACCGAGAGGCATCAAAGCTGCCAAAGTTGATGTTTCTTTTTTATACTCATTCCTTCATTTTGGTTTGGTTCAAATACTTTTCTTGGTTCAAGATAACATTTTTACTCCACATGACACCTGAACCATGCCCTAGTATGCTTGTGGTCGTTTCCCTTAATTTGAGCCAAGGTCTTGTGGATTTGGAACTATGGTTTAGAGGTTAAAGTTGGACATGTTAATTGAGGATTTTAAGCTAAAGTTTCTCGTTTCTTATGGATTGGAATTTGTGAAAGCCTTGTTATTTTACTTGATCCCAGGACTTGAATGTGTCATGAAGATTAAATGGTGAATAGTGATTTATGTGGATGAGTGTGAAACTTGGTGAGTGTTACAACTTGTTTTAACTAAATGTTTGCAGTTGGTTTAAGGAAATAAATTGTGAAATGTTTTAACTTCTATACTATTTTGGATTTATTATTGTTGACAAAAGAAATGTTTATCATTAAAACGATTTCTAAAGGCATTGAACTGTTTTATCATTGATATCCTATATTGTGGTTTATTATGGATTATGCGAGAAATAATTTAATTTCTTAAATTGCTAATATTGAGGTGATGGTTCTAATTTGTTTTGTCTTGTTTTGAATTTTTTTAACTTATTTTCAAACTGGTTCCAATTAATCTTCAAATGAAATATTTGACTATTACTCTTTACAAATAATATGATTTTCTACTAAATTAAAAGTGTTTTAAGCTATTTACAAATGTTATGATTTACTACTGTTTTCAAATTAAATGATTTATTAAATGAATATCAAATGATCTACTACAATTTATATATGAATTCTAAATTTCAAAGATGCTGTACCATTTACACGTAAAATGACTTGTGAGGGTTCTTTGAACTTTTTCCTACATATTTTAATCTTGTTTTCCAACTTATTTTCACATGTACTATTTTGCTACTACTCTTTATAAATGTAAATGTTTTCAATTAATTGTGAGTATTTTAAACCGTATTTCAAAATACTTATAAACCGATTCACTTGTTTATAAACTTATTTGTGATGTGCTTGTTTTACATATTGATTTATTAATGTGCACAAGTGAAATAATTACTGTGGAATTAACTTCCATTTAATTTGCTATTACATGTGAGTATCTTGGAATATTAATTGCATGTTCGGGTGTTAAGTGTTATTTGTTTAAGTGTTATCATTTATTAGTTGAAATAATTACTTGTCTCCTTGATTGTTTGATAATGGTGTACCAAGGAGCATTTTATCACTTATAGTCCGATGTGTACTTTATCGCATCGACTGAACTGGGTCTCAAGACCCTTTGCTAGAAAGCCTATCTAAGACTTCCTTCTTGAGCGATCAGTGGGTCAAAAGCCTACTTGAATACGCCATTAGTGAGGTCGGCTAGGTTGGAAGCTTTATCTTAAAACAAAAAACTCTTTGGTCTTGACTGATTATTATTTGCGCGTGTTGTACGCCTTTGGCGGAACTGGGCCCTACCCTTGGTTGTTAGCCTATTCGAGCCAGAAACGGACTCGGTTGGGTAGGTTGGAACCTTGGGCACTGATTTGGTATACTCGAGTATTACCACTGGAGGGATAAGGTGATGGCCGGATGAAATGAGGGGATTGTTTAGGAGTTATAAGGTGAAGTGGACTAGTGAAATAGTTCCAAGTGAGCGCTGTATCATTTTATAACTGATTTAATGTTTATTAAGCACTGTTCTCCTAGTTGAGACAATCCGAGCAAGTCTCCTCGTGAGTACTAATCTCCGAGTCGAAGCGGCCCGAGTATTGTTCTATCTTAGTTGAAAAGTGTCCTGTGAGTGTGCTTGATTATTTGTCAAAGTGCTCGTGTGATGAATTAAATTATTTCGTGAATTGTTTTCGTCTTGCAAATTTCTAGTGAAAAGTACTTTCTCACGTGATTTCAAAGATTTGAATATTCCAATGTTTTCGTACTCTGATAAAACAGTTAAATTCTAAAATACTTGTTTTCTCGGAACCTCATTGAGCTTTAGCTCGCCCCAAAAATATTTATTTTCCCTCCACAGGAATCGAGGTGATCGGAAGCATGTGTAGTGGCCTTATTAGTAATTTTGGAGTATTTCTTGTACAATTGTAATTTTGGTTGAGTTGTAATTTATATTTTGGAGAACTTGGGTTGTATTTATTACTGGGACGTACTTGTGGATTTTAGCATTTTTGTTCTTTTTGAGTTTTAGAATTGTAATTATTATTTATTGGAGTTTTAATTTGTAATTAATTGAGGACTGTAGTGAGTCCCGGCGAGAGTTGGGTAGGCGGTCCGCTAACCCCTTTGGTTCGCCTTAGGGGAAAGTAGGGCTGTCACAAATCATCAATAAATGTTATAATGAACCAAATATATAGTGTTTAATTATCTTATTAATAAATACTTAAATGATTTATATCTACATAAATTCAACTTTTCCATCTATCTTATCCAGTAATTACATTTGGATTCAAAATAAGAAAGAACAGTAATTTTAATTTAATCAAATGCATTACAATACGTTACATATAGTTCCAAAATTTTTATTTAATTTTTAAACTACCCCAAATACTTTACATAGTATGATTTTAACCTTAATCAACAATACTATTAAATTGATTATACGTGAGTTGCATTATTTATTTTTGTACATGTGAATTGCAAATTTCAAATTTATAGTAGGACTATTTTTTACGTTTTTTGTAGATTGATCGATCTTACAATCCAATCCTGTAAAGTAAAAAAAAAAATTCTAGATAGAATCCCGATTTTGAAAACCTTGGTATCAACCTCTCTTGAATTAGCGGAGCACATCGGTTACACTCATTTCCTTAATTTTTCTTGCAAGGTCAGTGATATATTTACGCTCATATATTTCATGAGAATTCAAGGCACATTCAAGTGACTTTTTTTTTGTCATGTGCCCCAATGACAGATGTAAGCATATCATAAAGTGGATGTGATCCCATTATAAAAATTTAACATCATTACTCTCTCACTATACTTTAGCATTAATAATTAAAAATTTTTGCAAACAAGATAATACTCAGCTGGTTTTTAACTTTTTATTCTCTATCAGTTGAGTATGTAATGGAAGAATCCTACATAAATATTTGTCGATATATGTATTATTAGGCCACGTAGTAGAAGAACCATAGGTGAATATATATAGACGTATGATACACATACATAAATATTGAAAACTAAAAGGGAAGTTGATTGACAGAATATATATATCAAGTACCTATAAAGAGAATATACATTAGTGAAAAAAGAAAACAAAGGAACTCATTGGAGGCAAGTACTCAGGAATTGCATAGCCACAGGCAATGTTGTTAAACTTGGACCGGATAAGGATACTGCTATGTTATTGGATTAGGGGTCAACTGGTCGGATCGGTGAGACCATTCTAAAAAAACCCATTGACGTCAATATGATGTCATAATTATTTTATATTTTATAAATTTTTAAAAATATTGAAATTTAATTCTTAGTTATATTTTGATAAAATATACAAAGTGTTTCAAAATGTTAGGCTTATTATCAAATATACAACTAAATATTATAAAAATCTAAGTTCATATCTAAAATATATTCATTATCTAAAACTATTTAAAAAACTAAGGTCTTGTCTGGATTGCTTATTTTGGATTTTTCATAGAAAAATATACTATAGCGATTTGATGCATTTGAGGTAAAAAGGTATTTAGAAAATTTGATCATGAAAAATATAAAAATTTTTCTGTGGAAAACTCCAATCCAAACAAGGTCAATTAAAACAAGTTAAATCCAATTTGAAATCATTCTATTGGAAATATGGCTTTCTAATGTAAGGTGGAATCAATGATGATAAATTAATAAGATGATAGGGATGGAAACTTCTTGAATTAGAAATCATGTAAGAATGTAAGTGATTTTAGTTTTGTACTAAGTGGGTCAGGTTTTCTGTGACAGCCCCACTTCTCCCTAGGGCAAACCCAAGGGTATCGGCGGGCCGCCTGCCCAGCTCTCGCCGGGACTCATTACAGTTCCTCAATCATATCACAAATCTCAAATAATTACACCATAAGATCTCCAAATAATAATTACATTTCCAACTAATCCAAATACACCAAAAGTCCAACTGTCCAAGATTACAAATAGTACAAGAGATATTCCTGCCAGTCATACTAAGAAAGACCACTTCCTGCTTTCCTTCATCTCGAGCCCTGTGGGGGGAAAAATAAAATATTTTGGGGTGAGCTAGAAGCTCAGTGAGTATCCGGTGAAAATAAGTTGGCAAATAAGTAACTTAGTAATTCAGTTTATCGAACAATGATCAGGTATCAAATGAGTGGATTTTGTTTGCTCTGGTGAGCCAGTGGAGTCGTTGCACTCAAACACCCAACGCTCAGACAAATCACTGAACAGTAGAACACTAATCATTAACAGCAGAGCCGTTGGCTCAAGCGAGTCATTGCACTGGAAATCAAATGGAGCCGTTGGTGTCAAGTACAAGATCACCACATACTCACCGAGCCAAATCATGTGCAAATCATGTACACACATGTCATCATGAAGTGATGCAATTAACAGTAGAAACTTTCAATTTGAAACAGTTTTATGAATACTCACCAAACAGAGCTCATTTCACTTGTCCATAACAGATATCTCCATTTCAAGCCAAGTCCTAGAATCACAAATTAAGTAAGTCGGGTCACGACAATGGTGCATACGAGTCGAGAGGAATGAAAGAAACAATTGTGGCAAGAACAACAACAATCGACAGGTTTGCCACCCTTCAGTGTTTTAGTCATAACTATGGCTGTGGTTATCAGATTGGGGAAAATTTTATGGTGTTTCGAAGCTAAGACATAGCTATACAACTTTCATGAAGAGGTCAGATATCAATTCGTGCTTAATCACAGTCAAAATGGCAAATATCAGAGAAGCAAGAAAACTGTCGGAATAATTTCAGGCTGGTCGAACAGTCTCGGAAAAACAGTCATAACTCGACGTAGAAAAATCGAAATCAAGCTCCATCAGCAGAGTTTAAAACTAGGTTCATAGGGCTTTCTAACAGTATAAGGCTCGGATGCTAATTCATTTTATACAGGCAACAGTAACCTCGGGAAGTGGACTGATTTCCATTTCTGATTTCCGTGAAAATTTCCAGCTTTGAAGCAACTTCTTCAATCAACCCCTTAAGGTTATTTCCATCAATTGCCAAGGAGTTTAACAAGCTAAAACAGAAATTAATTCCATCATCAAAGCATCACAAGTCATTAAGCATTTCATCAAACACATGGTAACCAAAAATGAAAACCTAAGTTCTAGTTTTCAAACACAAGATTTCCTTCCATAATCTTTCCTTCCAAACAACCACAAGCACTTTAATCCTACCTAACTAACATCCTCCTTGAATTTAAAGCTCATTAAAGCATAAATAAGTAAGATTTTACCTTGCTAGAAGAGTGAGAAAATCCACCCAAGAACTTCACTTCTTGCAACAAAGCTTGAGGTTTAAGAAGTAATCTAGCCTAGGGTTTCACTCAAAGTAGTTTTTCCTTCACTAAAATAACTAATCCAAGCTCAAGGTTTTGTGGTTTCCTTGTCCATGGAGTTCGGCCAAGAGAGAGGAAAAAGGGAGGGAGTTTTGTTTGAATTTTTGAAGACAAGAGTTTAAATAGAAAGCTTAAGTCAAGGATTTGTTGGATGGTTGACAAGTGTCATCTTCTTGGCCAAAAATGAGATAATATCTTTGCAAATTGCCATCAAATCCCTTAATGTAAAATGTGATCCACTTAATACCATATAAGTTTATGTATTTGGCTACATGAAATATGTAAAATACAATTCCAAATTAATTTCGTACAATACATACAAAATAGAGTACTTAAGGAAAATAATGCACTTAATGAAAATTGTATGCTACCAATGTTTAAAGAAAATGATTTACACTTAAATAAATACAATGAGAAATAATTCATGACAAATTTAGGGTTTCTCGCAAGAAATATAAGCAAATAATTCAAGAAATTTCGGGTGTATAATTCAAGAAATTCTAGGTCCTCACATTTTCTTATTCCTTTAAATAAATAAAAATTTTACAATTTAGGTAACTTAAATCATGTTTGGAAAAAATAAGAAGGAAAAGTTTAAAAATCAGGTCAGCGAGTCAAATTGGATCACTGATTTTACTGGTTTTTGACAGATTTTACTGGTTTTTGACCAAAATGGTTTTGTACTACTGACCAACCTAAAAAGAAGGCCGTTTCACAGTCGAACCAATTCGATCGGCTTATCTGGTTCGGGTCTAACAATACTAGCCATAGGTGTTTGAGACAATATCCCAAGTATAATTGGAGACTCAATCTAACTCAAACTAAGTTAGTCAACTCTAGTTGAATTTATATTTTTATTCTTAAATAGGAAATCTCATAACTACTTGCTCACTTTCCTGAAGTTTGAAAGCCACATTTCTTTTAATTTTTCTCTATGAAGTATTTCTTCAATACAAGTGAGACAATAATGTTTTTTATATACAAATGAGGATCGCTCTTAATCACACTAAATGTCTCTAAAGAGTTTTACACTCTACGGCATCTCTTTGTTGTAATAGTTATCTCTCCACTCTCACACTTGAAGAATACTCTCACTCTTAAGCTCACCAAGAATACAATAAATTCTTAGTTAAACTAGTTTCTCTATGAACTAAAATAAGCACAAGCCACTCTTGGGCTATTTATAGGTGAAAGTTGTGCTGAAATTAGTTATTTTAAAAAGTAACCATTAGAGTACCACTAGTATATTTACCACTGCTACTAGATCAGCCAACTTGCAACTCAAATATCTCAATGACCAAAAAATCTTAGCTCAGCTACTGTTTTTAGGGGAAAACTTTATTATGGCAGAGAGAGCCTTTCAAACTTCTGAAATTTGTAATGGATAGACAACCCTTAGTTATTTTACATATACGCCTAACTATTAAGTACTCGTAGAATATACGTGCATATGTGATAGGGATTTTCTTTACTTCTCAAATTTTAAATAACCTTTATAACCCTATATTACCGCAAGTATACGGATCGTTTATTGAGTATAGGGAAATAAGGTGTCGATCCCACGAGGAAGAGTGTCAAGTACCGGTGATTTTCAAACTCCTCTATTATTTAGACTGCCACAACAAAGATATAAAGGGAGAAGGCGGTAAACCATCCTAAGGAAGAAGGATTAAGCGATTAAAACCGACCGCTAGGTGTCGAAGACATCCAATTGGCGGTAGAAAGGAAATAACAAGAAAGCATGTAAAGAGTTAAGATCCTAGAGTTTTAGAATCCCTTGTTAAGTTAGATTAGAAGTTAGTCAAGTTTATTATGTCCTTTCTCCAATGATGTGCTAAGGTATAACTTCCTTTTTTATGCCATCACTTTCGTCAATGGTCATGTGTAACACAAGCTCTCACTTAAGATGAGCAAGTCACTCGGAATCGCTTTCGCCAATTCCTTAACTCCTTGGAATCTTTCTTGACCTATTTTCATAGAGAAAAGAGAGAAACAAGATAAATAAGCTCAATGAAGTTATAGTATAAAACCAAAACCAACCAACTATATTCACTACTTTCGTGAGAATATAAGTTAGTGTTTAAGATCTTAGATCTTATTGAAGGCAAGTTTTTCATTGCTCATCAACATGAAATCATTTATAGTTGGTAGCTAATCAACCATAAAGCATAAGCACAAGTCTTAAACTAGCAAAATCATGGAGGATATAAATAACTCAAATACTTCATAATCACAATTACAACAAGTTCATCTTCACTCTAGGATTTGAGAGGCTTAACTAAACATAGTACTACTAACTATACTACTAAACTAATGAACTAGTGAAGACTACATGCCTCCTCTCTACACTTCTACTTCCTCTCTCCCTTTTTTTCAAATGTCTACAAGACGTCCTATTTATAGATGAATCAATCCATAAACTTCCAAAACTTTATCATGTGAATACAAAACAAGTTAAACTTCAAAAAGTCAAGGAAAGTGTCTTCATGAATCTTCTTGTCTTCATGCATTTAATCCATTGAATTTCAACATCAAATGAGTTGTAATGTTGAAGCAAATTGTGTTTTGGATTTGCTATGAGTTGTTTCTTCAATTTCACAAGATTCTTCACGCAGCTTTCATTGAAATTCTTTTGAAAATTGAGCTGGAAGTGAGCTGAAAAACTGGAATTCGGCTGCAACTTGCAGCCGTCATTTTCTAAGGATCCGCGAGGAAGAGGATCGCGGATCACATCGCGGATCTGCTTCCCCTGTCTTCTGTGAGAGGGATTCGCGAGCTATTTGAAATTTCCACTTGTTGGTTCGCGTATTGACTCTCGAATCTCCTTGAAACTTGCAATTTCTGAGCTTTTTGTCGTGAAATTGGCGCGTTAATTGCTCCGACTTTTATCCCTTTGATTCCTTGTTGATTGAATTGCAATTTTCATTTTCCAATTTTTCTTCCAAACTTCTTGGCAAATATCCACATTTTCATCTCATTTGATAATTGAACAAGCAATCCTACAAAAACATGAAGATTTCACCACATTAATCCACAAAAAAGCACTTTTCTATTTAAACCACAAAATGTAGAATTTCAATAGAAACCCTAGTTCATTAGCCATTAAACTGACAAAAACACACAAAAACTACATAATTAATCCTACTAAAAACATGCAAAATATTGACTTATCAATATGTATAATTGTAAAAAAATTCATATTTTATACATTTCAAAAATACTATGAAAAATATTCATAGTTTTCATATAACATTATGCAACATGTGATAAACTTCACCTATTATAATTCTTGAATTATAATTCAATTTCAAAAAAATTTATAATTTTCAAAATAATAATGACATAACTTCATAAAAAAGAGCACATATGTATATCATAATTTTTATAAATTGGTACCTGTAAATATAATAAGTTGATAAAGCTTTAACAAATTTAATGTCGGATACACAAAATAAGAGTTAAAATGTGGCATTAAAGTAACTTTCAAATATATTCATATATTCATTTATGCTAAAGTTTTAATCATATTTTTGGAAAAAAATTTATATAATATAGTACATATTGTGATGACCCGAAATTTCTTGAATTATACACCCAAAATTTCTTGAATTATTTGCTTATATTTCTTGCGAGAACCCTAAAGTTTTCATGATATATTTGTCATTGTATTCATTTAAGTGCAAATCATTTTCTTTAAACATTGGTAGCATAAAATTTTCATTAAGTGCATTATTTTCCTTTAAGTACCCTATTTCGTATGTATTGTATGACATTAATTTGGAATTGCATTTTACATGTTTTATGTAGCCAAATACATCAAACTTATAGGGAATTAAGTAGTTATATTTTACATTGAGGGATTAGTGGCTAAATGTGAAGAATTTACTCCAATTCATGGCTTAAATTGAGCCACTTGTCAACCACCTACAAAGTCTTGACTTAAGTCTTCTTATTTAACTTCTTGTTTTCAAAAAAATTGAACTAATTTTCCCTCCACTCTTCTCTCTCTTGGCCGGCCACATCAAGGAGGAAAACCACAAAACCCTAAGCTAGAATCTAGCAATTTTAGTGAAGAAAATCATCTCCAAGTGAAACCCTAGGTTGGATTGCTACTTGAACATCAAGCTTTGTTGGAAAACTTGGAGTTTTGGGTGGATTTTCTCTCTCAACTCTCAAGGTAACTAATCACTTATTTATGCTTTAATGAACTTTAAATCCTTAGGGGATGTTGGTTAGATGTCTTGAAGTACTTATTGTTGTTTGGAAGGATTGATTATGGAAGGAAATCTTGTGGTTGCTAACTAGGGTTTGGGTTTTATTTGTTGGTCACCAAGTGTTTGATAAATTGATTGTTGTCTTGTGATGCTTTGATGATGGAGTTAATTGCTGTTTTAGTTTGTTAAACACCTTGGCAAATGATGGAAATGACTTTAAGGGATTGATAGAAGAAAATGCACTCAAGCTGAAATTTTGCAGGAAAACAGGAATGAAAAACAGCAAACTTTTCGAGATTACTATTGACTGTAGAAAATTAATTAGAGCCTGAGCCTTATACCGTTAGAAAGCCCTATGAACCTAGTTTTAAACGCCACTGACAAAGCTTGATTTTGATTTTTCTACGTCGAGTTATGACTGTTTTCCCGAGACTGTTTGACCAGCCTGCAGCCATTCTGACAGTTTTCTTGCTTCTCTGAGATTTGCCCTTTTGACCCTGATTAAGCATGAATCGAAGTCTGACCTCTTCATAAAAGTTGTAGGTTTATGTTTTAACTTCAAAACTCCATAAAGTACACCCCAATCCGATAAGTGTAGCCACAGTTATGACCAAAATACCGAGGGATGACAAAGCTGTCATCATTAGTTCTTCACCCTTGCATTTCCTTTCTTCACTTTTCTTAGTTCAATCTTTCTTTTTTTTGGTTCAAATGAATATTTTCACTCCATATTGTACCTGAATCATTGACCTAGATTGTACTTGGGTTCTTCTTTGATTTCCACTTCCAATTCACTTTTGAACCTTGGCAACACTTTTGAAAACTAACCTGGGTAGATCTTAGTTCATCTAAGTTTTGATTGGCTAGACTCTAAATTCATCGCTAGATTCTTAGCATAATGCTGGATATATACTGTAGTACTTTGAATTGGTTATGCAACAAAACAAAAAAAGAAAATAAATCTTAAATTGGCATATTAATTGCAAACCAAGAATAAAAAAAAGAAACTTTGGTAATTCGTAATGCACCGAGCAAGCAACACCAATATAGCTTAAAGTCCCACAACAATCAGGAGAATAGGATACATTTCGAAACCTTATTTGATCCACTATTGATAATATTTTTATAGGTTTGTTGGCCATTTCTTTTAAACATTGTTTTAGAGAAAACACCTGAAAACATTTTTCAAGAAACGTTTTGCTGTCTCATAAATAAATTTATCCTACAAAATTGTTTTTAACGTCTCTTCAGAACTATACCATCTCCAATGGCCATGTTTTTCAGAAATTGTTTACAGAAGACTCTCAAACACTTTCTCCAACCACTTTTCCTTTTAATCTCATTTGTATGTTTGTCTAAACATGTGCTACAAAATATATTTCTAACAGTTCTCGAAAAGTATTCCTTGTCAGCAAAGCCCTAGAAAAATTAATAACTAGAATAGTTAATGGTGTTTGGACATCAGACTATGTGGTATCTAAAATTTTCACTTATTTTGAAAGTTGTTTAAGACACCTTTTCTCTTCGACTAACTTTTATTTATGTCCCTGAAAATGAAAACAACGTAATCGAAAATCCATTTTCTGCTTTTGGTTAATCTAGAAGACACTTATTTTTTTAACAATAACTACCAAATTCTGGGTCATTTCTCCCTTGGCTCCTGCTTATTCTTAAAATACCCCTCCTCTCCTGTTAGAAAAATAAAAAAGATAAAAAATGGGGACAACCTACATCTGAAGTCAGCAAATTATTAAATAACATATACGTTATAATTGGAATTTTCATTTGTCCAAAGAAAATTTTGCACCTTTTTTTAAATTATACATGGTTTTACTCGTGCTTTTAACAAAAAGTTAATTAGTCATGCATAGCAATTATATCTGTTGTTGTACTTTGTAAAGAGTTTTCCCCCCGGTTATCAGAAATTGGTGTACCGTGTACACATTCATAAAAAGTTGCATACATGGCAATCATATATACACCAAGCATACACAGTTTATACACACTACAACCGCACCTCTACTGCTGCCATTTGTCTACTTCTAACTAACCAAGAATATTTATTGCCACAGTTTGCACCTCTCCATCATCCGTACTGCTTGTCTATTCAACGGCCCTCTTGATATTTAAGCTGTTTGAATTTCTTTGTCAAGTCTGTTGTATCGTTTCAGATTTGCTAGGAATTTTCTTTGCGTTTTCTTTCATCCTAATGCCAGAAAATATATCCATTCATTCTCTTGATTAGCTAGAGACATCAATAAGGATGAAGGCAGGTAGTGCACTGACTTGCTGAAACCTTTGTTTCTTTTTTCTGGGGAATTTAAAGGAGGGTAGGGTCAACGAAAATCCCATCATCACTTGCTAAAACAGTAAAACTTATTGACTAAGATATACCAAAAGAAAAGAAAATGCGGCTAAATTTCCATGTACTTTCCTTAATAGTCTACCTCCCTATGTGTATGTGGCATCATGGCGTAGCAACTAATGATGTAAGGATTTAACACATCTAAATTAAATTTAACTTACCATTTTAATACACAATTAAAATTACTGCACTCCCGACATTTAGACTTTTTTTCAAATTAATTATATTTTTTCAAAAAATTAACACCTGAAACTACTCTAATAAGTCAAACCGTTGATTTAATAAGCTAAAATGTTGATTTAACAAGTCAAAAATTGTATGAGATGAAAAAAGTGTACTTTCTTGTAATTTCATCAAATAAATCTGCTGTAAAATACCAAGAAAATAGCAAATAACTGACTGCCAAGGAATAAAATGAAAATGTATCTCCATTCTCCAGTCAAATAGAAAAAAAAAAAACTAATTACTTTTGGGTTCCACATTTTTGGAATGACGTAAATCTCATTAAGGATAAGATAATCTTAACAAACAGCTAGCAGGAGTAAATGCTCCGAAGATTCACAAAAGTCTACATTGAATTCAGGAATTTCTTCCGATTCTAGTCAATGAAAACGCAAGAAAATTCTTTTTATGTCTTAAGTCCTGTGGGACAAGGAAAATGAAAGTGTACCCCGAGAAATTTTCAGCTCACTGACAAGAAGGTCCACAGTACTTAAGAGACTGTTTAGGAGAAAATGCAGCTCAATTTTCCAGTATTTTCCTGTGCTATCTACATCAACGTGTAGAACTACATATGGTACATGCAAGAAAACTCAATAAAAATAAGGACAAAAAGTACATAATATTGTCAGCTTACAATTAGGGATAGTAATGGACAAGTAGCGTGAGGATTTTTTTTATTTTATTTTTATTTTTTTGAGGGAAACAAAGAGAGAAAATGGGATCCTTATTTGGCTTCATATCTACAAAAAAACTTAAAACTAGTATGGAAATGACTTTTGTGCTATTATGTTAAATTGGCATATAAAAACATGGAAGGATTCCTGGGGAGGAAAATGAGATTATTTCCCTGACTTTGTCAAGCCAATCTAGACGATTTCCAACAATTTTGATAGTAAAATCTTTGCCTTTATTTATCAAGAAACAAGGGAGGACCCTTTTATTATTTGAGTTCGTGATCAACCAAAAAGAAAGGAGGCTTTTCTTCCTTTTATGACATATAAGTCGCTGATAACGCATACAATTATTGTTGGTTAGGCAAATTAGTAGCACCATGTTGATAATAGTAACGAAAGTATCGCTTAGGATGACAATTTTTGTACAGATACAAATTTAATGTGCATGCGTTGCATTTTACATCATGAATGCTACCAATCATTCAATCCCCTCCTAACCCCTTACCCCACCCTGCCGGAGGTATATGAAAAAATAATTTTCTTTCTTCCTTCTCTATAACTTTTTCTCTTTAATTTTCCTCCCGTCACAAACAGTACATCTTCCTTCTTAGGTGGGAGACCATTTTTTTTATTTATAATAAAGTCTCTTTTAGAGTTTTCTAGTGAGAGTTTTCTCCTTTATTAGAGAACTCTTCTCTCCTAAGAATATTTAGAGTTTTATATACTTTTTAAATTTCTTCTATTAGGTATGAGTTTTTAGATTTGGTTCATTTAATAGAACTGACTATAATATTTAGACTTGAAGTAGTTCATCTGCTAACATGACAATTGAAGCATGTATGGACATTATTGGGCTACAAGTTGTTGACCTGATTTTGAAATATTTTTAATGTTTTATGGTATAATTTTTAAAATTTTTTTAGATCTGTAGTATCTATTTTCATATATTTGGTTTCGGTGTATATTTGATGGTGAAATTTCTATCATTAGCACTAATGTTACTGAAATTATGATGTTTGAAAAAAGAAGAAACTAAAGGATGTGAATACACGAAACTGACTAAAAATTCAAAATTAAGGTCCTTTTAAATAATTGTTCTTCTTTCTTTTATGTTTTTAGAAACATTTACTGTGGTACATTTATAGGTAAATGTAAACGTAAGATAAGGAGGTTGTCAACCCTTTACAGATTTCGGTAAGTTTTGAAAAGATTTCTCTGCCATAACAAAGTTTTTCTCTAAAAACAGAGGCGCAACCAAGATTTTTTGGTCGGGTCAGGACTTATATGTCTATGTAAAGCTAGACTAGTTAATAACAAGTCGAAATTTATAGATTGATTAACTAATTTGCAAGCTTAACAATATTAAAAGAGAGATAAAAGTTCAAATTTTTCATAAAATAAAGGCTAGGTAGTGGGTGGCAATAAATTTTGTCAACGTTTTGGGGGTGAAATAAATACTCTCAACAAATATCTTCAAAATTTCTTAGGGACATGTCGAAACTTGGCGCTCCCTGAAAATGTTTTAAGAAAATGTACACATTCTGCAGTCATGTTTCTAGAAAATGTTTCTTTCATCATTATAGTTCCCATTCAGTTTCGCGTGAATTTTCTTTCTTCTTTCGCGGTGGCCCAAAGTTTGGAAATTTCACAAGTATTGGCCATTAATTTAAATCTGTAAAAGCTCAAAATGAAAAGGCAAAGAAAGAGAAGGGCTATCCAGCAACTAGGAAGCAAATATGGGAGCCTGCATCAGAAAGCCTCTTGCAAATCCCACATGCTCAATTTCATTTCATCTCACACAAGTCACAACTCCTCTTAAAATATATCGGCTGTAAAAAGAAGATAGCAAATAACTGACTGCCAAGGAATAAAATGAAAATGTATCTCCATTCTCCAGTCAAATAGAAAACTAATTACTTTTGGGTTCCACATTTTTGGAATGACGTAAATCTCATTAAGGATAAGATAATCTTAACAAACAGCTAGCAGGAGTAAATGCTCCGAAGATTCACAAAAGTCTACATTGAATTCAGGAATTTCTTCCGATTCTAGCCAATGTGAACGCAAGAAAATTCTTTTTATGTCTTAATTCCTGTGGGACAAGGAAAATGAAAGTGTACCCCGAGAAATTTTCAGCTCACTGACAAGAAGGTCCACAGTACTTAAGAGACTGTTTAGGAGAAAATGCAGCTCAATTTTCCGGTATTTTCCTGTGCTATCTACATCACCGTGTAGAACTACATATGGTACATGCATCGTGAGAAAACTCAATAAAAATAAGGACAAAAATGACAAAATATTGTCAGCTTACAATTAGGGATAGTAATGGACAAGTAGCGTGAGGATTTTTTTTTTAAATTTTTCTTATTTTTTTGAGGGAAACAAAGAGAGAAAATGGGATCCTTATTTGGCTTCATATCTAAAAAGAACTTAATACTAGTATGGAAATGATTTTTGTGCTATTATGTTAAATTGGTATATAAAAACATGGGAGGATTCCCGGGGAGGAAAATGAGATTATTTCCCGGACTTTGTCCAGCCAATCTAGATGATTTCCAACAATTTTGATAGTAAAATCTGTTAAATTGAGTTATGATTGATAGGTGAGAGTGTAAATTCAGGATTTGAATGTGTATCCATTAGTAACTGATAGGTGGATGTGTGTTATCTGTTAGTGGTTGATATCAATTAATGATTGATATCAATCAATGACTGATAGGTGGTAGAACATTAATTCTTGTAAGCCTATAAATAGGCATTTGTATCATTGTTTGCCAAGTGAGATATACAAGAGAAAATTCTCTCTAAACTCTCTCTATAGTTTCTCTCTCTAGATTCTTCGTCTTTCCAACATGGTATCAGAGCAGGGATTCTAGGATTTCTGCTCGAAGGGCTACTCTGATCTAGTTATAGACAAGAACCATGGCCGAATCATTTGCACTAAAGGAAAGTGGGAAAAGATCGAATGACACAGTTCTAGAAGACTTAGCCACGAGAATGGTGGAAGTCCTGAATAGGTGTCAGAAGCCCACACAGAGCAGTGATTCCTCAACCACTCAGATTGGCATTAAGTTAGATGATACTAACTGTGCCTTGTGGTCCCACATGATCGAGATGTATATCTCGGCTAAGGATAGATTGTGATACATCAATGGTGAGATTCCTCAACCTTCACCAGCAGATCCGGCATATCGACAGTGGCGGACTGAAGATTCTATCGTGAAGGGATGGTTGATAAATAACATGGACCCATCCTTGATCGGTACCTTCATTCGCTACCCAACAGCAAAAGCGGTATGGGATGCTACTGCTACCACATACTTTGATGGGGCCGATACATCCCAACTATATGATCTGAGACGAAAGGTGACTAGAGTGAATTAAGCTAGTAGGCCGATTGAGAAGTATTACAACGACCTATAGGGCTTGTGGAGGGAAATTGACTTTCGTCGGCCGAACCTGATGGAATGTGTTGCCGATATTAGTAGATATAACTCTCTCATACAGGAAGAGAGGGTATATACTTTTTTTGACGAGTTAGATGACCGACTAGACCAGATTCGCAGTGATGTTCTGCTGATGAAACCATTTTCATCAGTAGAAGAGGCATACGCCTATGTCCGACGAGAGGACAGTAGACAGTCGGTGATGCTGACAGGAGGAGATAATCCAATCGGCACCGTCATGGCGTTAAAGGGGAAGAAGAATGAGCTGATCATAGTGCCCCGGGTTGAGCCACTAATGGAAGGAGATAGCTGTACTCATTGCAGTAAGAAAGGACATACACAAGATACGTGTTTCAAACTGCATGGGTATCCAACATGGTGAAAAGAACGCAAAGGGCGAAATCGACGGGCTGATCGATTGGATGCTGCTGATCAGAATGGGAGCCCTGAAAAAGTGGCAGTTGTAACAACTGATACAACAACAGCTACCGTCCTTAACATTTGCTAGGTGCCTTCCAGGTCTTCTGACAATCAGCATCAAGGTACGAGCTATCCAAATCAACGTAATAGTAGTCGAATTGTCGATTCAGGAGCCACTGATCATATGACGTATGATCCTAATGATTTCTCATTAGTCACTCAGTCAAGACGGTTAAGGATTTCTATTACCAATAGTGTTCAGTATCCAGTTATAGGAGCCGGAACTGTTACTTTATCTCCATCTCTATCTCTACCAAATATTTTACTGATTCCCTCACTATCAAATAAGCTACTATTAGTAAGTCAAATAACTGCTGATCTTAATTGTGTAGCACTAATGTATCCAACCTTTTGTCTTCTTCAGGAAATTCTCACAAAGGAGATAATAGGTCATGGTACTAGGGAGGATCTATATTACATTGATGATTTCAGTCTCGGTAAAGCCAATCAGACGAGGAGTGCTGATAACACCAAGGAGCAAGAAATTCGACTATGGCATCAGCGATTAGGACATCCTTCCTTTGGGTACATGAAGTATCTATTTTCAGATCTCTTCTCGAGTATCAATACTGCCAATTTGAAATGTGAGACATGTGTATTAGCCAAGAGTCATAGGGTCCCATACCCTACTAGTTTATATAAGTCTGATACTCCTTTTGCTTTAGTATACTCTGATGTTTGGGGGCCATCCCCGATTACTTCATCTGCTGGAGTTCGTTGGTTAGTCACTTTCGTAGATGACTGTACTCGAATGACTTGGTTGTTCTTGTTGAAACATAAGAATGAAGTTCTTGATATTTTCAAAAATTTTTATTCCATGATTCGTACATAGTTTTCAACTACAGTCAAGATTCTTCGATCTGATAATAGTGAGGAGTTAGATAATCGGCCGTTACAAGAATTCTTTAATGCCAACGGTCTGATACATGAAACATCCTGTACCCAAACTCCACAGCAAAATGGAATAGTTGAAAGGAAGAATCGACATATACTCGAGACAGCAAGAGCACTACTAATCGGTGCAAATGTTCCGCGCCGATATTGGTCCGATGCAGTAACAACAGCAGTCCACTTGTTGAATAGGTTACCTTCCAAACCTATCAACTTTCAGACCCCGCTGGAAGCATTGTCTCAACATTTCACTCTGCCATCGGTCCTGATGCTTCCAATACGAGTGTTTGGCTGTGTAGTATTTGTTCATCTACACAAGAATCAACGGAGTAAACTTGATCCTTGTGCTATTCGGTGTATCTTTATGGGGTATGCAGTGCACAAAAAGGGCTATTGGTGCTATGACCTGACCACCAGTAAGATGTATGAGACAATGGATATTACATTTCTGGAATCGGAGACTTATTTCTCATCAGTATCCAATTCTTCCCTTCAGGGGGAGATAAGGGATATAGAAGAAAAGAATTGGTCAGAATTAGCGTGGCCATCTTGGCCATCTACTGGTGATAGGGTTACTATAGATTCTCCTACCGATAATGCTGATGATGCTGCCAATGCTGATAGAAGAACTATGAGTATGATGAACGTGCTGATGATGAACGTGTTGATGATGCTGCCAATGCTGATAGAAGCACTAATGAGCATGATGAACGTGCTGATATTAGTGGTATTGATGACCTACCATTTACTGATAATGACCTACCATTTGCTGATATGATCCCTTCCTCCTCGGTACCTGACCATACATCTCTTGAGAATATTCCTTAGGTAAGTACTCTTACCGCCCCTACTATTAATTTGGATAATCCTGCAAAATATGTATTACCTGACAGATCTAATCGTGACAAGCCACCGACTCGGTATTCTCCAGAAACTTGTGCAAAAAGATCAAAGTATCCTATTGCTAATTATATATCTACTCACAGGCTATCTGAATCTCTTGAAACCTTTGTGAATAATGTGTCGTCAGTCGAGATTTCGATTGATGTGCATGCTACGTTAAAGGATCCGAATTGGACTTAAGCAATTAAGGATGAAATGTTAGCATTGCAGAAGAATAATACGTGGACTTTGGTCTCACTACCAGATGGTAAGAAGACGGTGGGATGCAAATGGGTCTTCACAATTAAGTACAAAGCTGATGGATCAATTGACAGATATAAATCTCGGCTCGTGGCCAAGGGTTACACTCAAACTTATGGGATCGATTACCAGGAAACGTTCTCACCAGTGGCTAAATTGGACACAGTCAGAGTACTATTATCTATTGCAGCAAATTTGGATTGGCCATTACATCAGTTTGATGTGAAAAATGATTTTTTACATGGAGATCTTGAGGAAGAAGTCTATATGGATATTCTAGTAGTGTTTTCTACAGCACCAGAAACAAATGTGGTGTGCCGATTACAGAAAGCATTGTATGGACTCAAGCAGTCACCGCGTGCTTGGTTCGGTCGATTTACTCTTGCTATGAAGAAATATGGTTTTCAACAGAGTAATGCCGACCACACTCTTTTCTTGAAGTATCGGCAGGGAAAAGTAACTGCTCTAATAATTTATGTCGATGACATGGTTATTACAGGCAATGATGAAGAGGAGATCTCTAGATTACAAGATCAGCTGGCTGCTGAGTTTGAAATGAAGAACTTAGGGAATCTCAAATACTTCTTGGGAATTGAAGTGGCAAGATCAGCACAAGACATCTTCCTATTACAAAGGAAGTATGTGCTTGATCTTTTAACAGAAGTTGGACTCTTGGACTGCAAACCTGCCGATACACCAATTGTGCAGAACCACAGGTTGAGAGATTACCCAAATCAAAAGATGACTGATAAAGAGAGATATCAGAGGTTGGTCGGTAAGTTGATCTACCTGTCACATACTCGACCTGATATTGCCTATGCAGTTAGTATGGTCAGTCGATTCATGCATTCACCAAAGTAATCAGCACATGGAAGCTGTGATGAGGATCCTCCGTTATTTAAAGGGTTCTCCTGGGAAGGGTCTTTTATTCTCAAAGAACGGCCATCTTAACATTGATGGCTATACTGATGCCGATTGGGCAGGAGATTCCACCAATCGAAAGTCGATTTCAGGCTATTTTACTTCGTCAGTGGCAATCTAGTTACTTGGAGAAGTAAAAGACAAAAGGTGGTAGCATTATCGAGGGCAGAAGCTGAATTTAGAGGCATGGCTAAAGGTGTATGCGAGCTTCTGTGGCTCAGGCGGCTAATGGCCGATATCGGCTTCTCTCCTAAGTCAGAGATGAATTTATTCTGTGACAATAAAGTTGCCATCGATATCAACCATAACCCGATTCAACATGATCGCACTAAACATATTGAGGTCGATCGGCACTTTATCAAGTAAAATCTTGAAGAAAAAGTGATACGGTTTCCGTTCGTGAGATCTGAAAACCAACTAGCCGATATACTCACAAAAGCCGTGCTGACTAAAGACTTCTACAACTCACTTGACAAGTTGGGCATGCATGACATCTATGCACCAACTTGAGGGGGAGTGTTAAATTGAGTTATGATTGGTAGGTGAGAGTGTAAATATCAATTCAGGATTTGAATGTGTATCCATTAGTGACTGATAGGTGGATGTGTGTTATCTGTTAGTGGTTGATATCAATTAATGATTGATATCAATCAATGAGTGATAGGTGGTAGGACATTAATTCTTGTAAGCCTATAAGTAGGCATTTGTATCATTGTTTACCAAGTGAGATATACAAGAAAAAATTCTCTCCAAACTCTCTCTATAGTTTCTCTCTCTAGATTCTTCGTCTTTCCGACAAAATCTTTGCCTTTATTTATCAAGAAACAAGGGAGGAACCCTTTTATTATTTGAGTTCGTGATCAACCAAAAAGAAAGGAGGCTTTTCTTCCTTTTATGTGACATGTAAATCGCTTACAACGCATATAATTATTGCTGGTTAGGAAATTATTAGCACCATGTTGATAATAGTAACGAAAGTATCGCTTAGGATGACAAGTTTTGTGCAGACACAAATTTATGTGTATGCGATGCATTTTACATCATGAATGCTACCAATCATTCAATTCCCTCCTAACCTTCACCTCCCCCTAGGGTGAGCAAATTCGGTACGAACCGAATTGAAAACTAAATTCGAAATGAATTTGGTAAACTGAAAATGCGTATTCGGTGTTTGGTATGAATTCATTACTTACCAAATTCACTGAACTTAAATATGGTATTAATTAGATAGTGAAATTTTGAATATGATAATAACTGATTTCGAATTCGAATTTGAAAGTGAAATTTGGCACCGAATTACCGTTTTTAAATTACCATATTAGTATACAAAATTATATAATATAGTAAGATACATATATTAATAATAGATATTAATAATATATTTTATAGGTAAAGCCAATGACTACTAATAGATGCCATATAGTTTTATATTATATCATGTACTTGTAACAATAATAGTAATATGTAATTTTTTATAATATACTATCTTAGCATTTGTAATGTGACTATAGTAATATAGATATATAATAGTGAATAATAAAAATACTTATCACTTTATATATAACTAGAATTAGATGATAAGTACAACATATTAGTATATTAGCTGTCACTATTGAAAGCAATCAATTCATTTACAAATTAAACATTTAATTTAAAATTATGTAAGAAGTAAGAATAAATATAAGTGTAATGCATTGTGCATTACATAATTTGTGAACTATAAGTGATTAAGTGACATATAACTAATCATTATTTATAATGTATTATCTTAGTATTTGTAATATGACTATATTAATATAAATATACAATAATACATAACTATAATATTTATCATTTTGTACATAACTAGAATTAGATACTAAGGAGAAGTGGACTACATATTAGTACATTAGTTTTCATCTTTGAGAGCAATCAAGCCATTTATAATTAAATATTTAATTTTAAATTATGTAAGAAGTAAGAATACATATAAGTGTAATGCATTGTACATTACATAATTTATGAACTATAAGTGATTAAGTGACATATAACTAGCATTGTCCATTACAAGATCACATTATTTGTAATTTGTAAACCATAAGTGTAATCACTGATTCATTATAAATTTTAAGTTTGTATATTATAAGTTGTAATTCACTTATCATTAATCATTGTAAATTGTATCTATATGTAACTTGTATTTTAATTAGAATTAACCACTTTTTATTTGTTCCTTAAATCATAGATCATTAGATCAAGAACAAGGAGTCAAACTATAAATATGTACAGGGGATGAATATGAAATGATTTGGAAATAAATTTTCAATAAATGGAATAGGACTAATATGTTAAATAGTGAATAATTTTAGGGTTCAAGTTAGAAATAAAAATTTTACTAATGAGGAACATAATGAATGCATGACAATTTAGATTCCTAATATGGTAAAAAATTAGAAAATGCAATGTACAATTTAGAGTCCCAATATAATTTTGCAGGAATTGAATTCAGTCTTAATGCGGTTCTTCCAAATTCAATTTGGTAACCAATTCCATTTTACCGTATTCAATTCGAAATTGGAACCAGTTTAGACCTCGATAGGTAAAATAACCGAATTACTGAATTCAAATAATCGAATTACCGAATTTGCATTTAATGCTCACCCCTACCCATCCTGTTGTGGGTATATGAAAAAATAGTTTTCTTTTGTTGGAATACGCAACATGTCCTATAGATTTTTCTAGATTTTATTAGATAGTTTTTGGAATTAGAATAAAGTTAGTTGCTGAATAAATGCTGTTGATAAGATATTTGTTAACCAAAAATCATGTTGGTTGTTAACAAATATTTTAGGTAGGATTTTTTAAGTAGAAGATCATGTTATCAAGTAGGTTTGTTGAGATTTTTTAGGATAATTGTTAGTTGGAAATTATATTATGCACTTCATGTAAACACTATAAATAGGGTATTTATGAATGAATAATATAAGCTGAAACAAGTTCATTTTCAGATGCAATACAATTTTTTATAAGCTATTTTTTTGCAACATCAATTAAGGTGTTGTTTATTTGTTTATGCCCTAAAAAACCAACATCTTTCTTCCTTCTCTATAAGTTTTTCTCTTTTATTTTCCTCCCTTCACAAATAGAACATCTTCCTCCTTAGGAGAGAGACCAATTTTATTTTATTTTATTTGTAATAAAGTCTCTTTTAGAGTTTTCTAATGAGAGTTTTCTCCTTTATTAGAGTATTCTTCTCTCCTAAGAATACGTAATAGGAGTTCTATATTTGTTTGGATCGTTGTTATTTGCCTAATAATTTTTTGCTTACATCATAGACACAAATTTCAACCACCTTTTTATCTCATATACGTTACATCCAAAAAGTTCTAGAGTATTTTTTTTTCAAAAAATTATCCCAAATAATCAATTAGATATGAGTTTTTAGATTTGGTTCATTTAACAGAACTAAATATAATATTTGGACTTGAAGTCGTTAATATGCTAATATGACAATTGAAGCATGTATGGATGTTATTGGGCTACAAGTTGTTTACCCGATTTTGAAATATTTTTAGTGTTTTATAGTATAATTTTTTAAAAAATTTTAGATCTGTAGTATCTATTTTTCATATATTTGGTTTCTGTGTATATTTGATGGTGAAATTTCTGTCATCAGCACAAATGTTACTGAAAGTATGATGTTTGAAAAAAAAAAAAAGAAACTAAAGGATGTGAATGCACGAAACTGTCTAAAAATTCAAAATTAAGGTCCTTTAAAATAATTGTTCTTCTTTCTTTTGTGTTTTTAGAAACATTTACTGTAGTACATTTATAAGTAAATGTATACACAAGATAAGGAGGTTGTCAACCCTTTACAAATTTCGATAAGTTTTGAAAAGCTTTCTCTACCATAACAAAGTTTTTCTCTAAAAACAGAGGCGCAACCAAGATTTTTTGGTCGGGACAGGACTTATATGTTTAACTTTAAAGCAAATTTTCTTGATATAATAGGTTAAGTTTTAACAGGTCTATGTAACTCGTCGTGGGTGAGATGGCCCTGTGTACAAACTTCAGTGCTATGATCAATAAAAACTCTATTTTTATTGCTAAAAAAAAAAAGGTCTATGTAAAGCTAGACTAGTTAATAACATGTTGAAATTTATAGATTGATTAACTAATTTGCAAGCTTAAAAATATTAAAAGTGGGATAAAAGTTCAAAATTTTCATAAAATAAAGGCTAGGTAGTGGGTGACAGTAAATTTTGTCAACATTTTGGGGGCGAAATAAATACTTGCAACAAATATCTTCAAAATTTCTTAGGGACATGTCGAAACTTGTCACTCCCTGGAAATGTTTTAAGAAAATATACAACATTCTGCAGTCATGTTTCTAGAAAATGTTTATTTCATCATTATGTAGTTCCCATTCAGTTTCGCGTGAATTTTCTTTCCCTGAAAATGTTTTAAGAAAATATACACATTCTGCAGTCATGTTTCTAGAAAATGTTTCTTTCATCATTATGTAGTTCCCATTCAGTTTCGCGTGAATTTTCTTTCTTCTTTCGCGGTGGCCCAAAGTTTGGAAATTTCACAAGTATTGGCCATTAATTTAAATCTGCAAAAGCTCAAAATGAAAAGGCAAAGAAAGAGAAGGGCTAGCCAGCAACTAGGAAGCAAATATGGGAGCCTGCATCAGAAAGCCTCTTGCAAATCCCACATGCTCAGGTTCATTTCATCTCACACAACTCCCTCTTAAATCTCTTCTTTTCCTTCAATTAATTCATACAAATTTAACCAATGATTGAATATGAAAACTCGGGCTCTTAAAATTTCCTTTCCTTGCAGTCATGAATTGCAATACTTTTTCGTACTAGTATGCATCTTGGTCGTGTAAAGCGTATATATAACAATTGCCTTTCACTTCTCTGTTTAGAAAAACATCATCAAGTAGAAAAACGGAAGAATCATACAAAATACGACGGACACAACAACGTTGTTCAAGAGGGTATCTCGCCACCTGGTTATGGGCCAGAGAATGCTGCTGCTATTAAACAAAGTCGCGTATTTACCAGCTTTAACTTGAAAATGTTCAGTTTGGCTGAACTGAAGACCGCTACAGCAGATTTTGGACCAAAGACATTGTTAGGGGAAGGAGGTTTTGGATGGGTTTTCAAGGGCTGGGTAGATGAGAATAGTTTTGCACCATGTGATTTGGGGGTGGGAATAGCTGTTGCAGTCAAGAAATGCAAGCCAGATAGTGAACAGGGTCTCAAACATTGGCAGGTTAATTCCTTCACTTATCCCTCTTATTTTCTTGCTTGAAACAATATTGGGTTAATCTTTTTATTTTTATTTTTATTTTCTATTGATAGTGTATAAGCTAGCATGTTTGAATGCATGCTGTGCATTCCAAATTTGGGGTTTAAATTCAAACTGAGATTATGGGACATACATTCACATTTGTTAATATATATAGAGTCAATGTATCAAAGATAAATATTTAAATATTCCTTTGATTAAGGTAAAAAAAAAAGTCAATATCACTTTGTGTTAATCTACCATTTCGGAAAGTTTAGTATCTCAATTATTTCTTTTCGTCACTTTGAATTATGATGCTGAATTTTAGTTTGTTTTTACACTATAATTATTCTACTATAAATGGTGCACTTAGTGTACTTGTTTCAGTGCAATTAGTGTACTTGTTTCAGTGTATTGTATAAATGATACAAAATTATCTATTCCTATGGTATGTACGTGAACTTGAGATATTTTATTTATGTATACCATTTCTCTTTCTCTGATACTAGAGTACTAGTTTTCAATAAATGCATTATATATGGTAGGACAACTGGTAGGACCAAAGTAGCAAAACTCAAAGTTGGCGTATTAAATGGGAGTAACAAATTAAGGGAAGTTAATAATGTAAAAAATGTCATAATCGAGTCCTTCAAGGTTGCAAAATGCTTTTCGCACTGCATAGGTTTCTCAAATGAAAGACACCTCATAACAGGTTTTTTTAACTCATTCATTTATTAAACAAGACATCCTATGTATTTCTTGGTAGCCAAACGCTGCCCCATAAATGACAACATCCTGATAAACAGAATTGTGACTGTTATCTTTTCTTTGTTATTTGGGAAAAGACATGGTTTAATATGGTTAGTACTTATTTTGCTGCAGGCAGAGGTAAAACTATTAGGAAAATTTTGTCATCCCAACCTTGTTAATTTATTGGGGTACTGCAATGAGAACTCGGAACTCCTCCTCGTCTATGAGTACATGCAAAATGGAAGCTTAGAAAGACATCTTTTCAACGGTAAGTAAGTAGTGTTACTTCAAGATGTTGGAGCTGCTGAACTAACAATGCCAACTTGTCCTCTAAATTCATAGTGATGGATATTTGGATATTGTCATGCCACAAATTTCAAATAGGATTTCATTTTGGCCACATGCCTTGAATGCCCTAAATGATGCTAAGTTACACACGTAAATGTCATGGGAATGGATGAAACACAAAGGCCATTATTTTACTGCTTTTACTTTAAAGCCTACTTATGGTAGTACTCTTTTGTTCTTCAGAAAAACATGTGATGTTTTTAGTCAAAGTGTCCAAACTTCAAAAATTAATTTTCAAAAGCACTTCTAAAAGTTATTAGAGAAATTAATCCTTCAAAACTAAGTGTATAGTACATCTGGAAATCCAAAGATTTGAACAGGTGCTATATATTCTGGTTAATTTACACCTTTGCAGTTCTGATCACAAGTAGAAAAGTCATCGAATATCTAAAACCCTTGACAAAATGATTTTTAGGCTGTCGTAGTAAACTCGAAGTTAAGGAAGAAATGATGCTTCTCATACCAAAAGGGAGTTAAAATCCCTTTTTAGGCTGTACGTTGAGAATTCAAACATTGTACCCAATAGTTCAAAAAATTTAAAAAGTGTCTCAGAGCACTCCTTTAGTTTATATGGGCTTGTCTTTCCTCTATCCCCCTAATATAATCCAGGTAGAGTTCCCCTTCTCCTGTAGAATATGATAGTATAAATGTTGCCGATTGGCCAAAACCAAAAAAGTTATTATAACACAAAATCTTCATTTGGAAGATTAATATAATAAAAAGCCAAATAATTATAGATAGTCAGGAATAGGTCATCAACTATAATTAGTAAAGTTGCACAAAAATGTGAGTAATTAGCATAAAAAATGAGTTCAATTGTAGAAAAAAATCAGCTCAAGTGACAAGTCTAATATGACTCAAAACTTAATTTTGTTTCTCACCTCATCATATTAAACTTAATTTGCCATTTGTTATACAATCACAAAATTACATATCAAATTTAATGGATATTTGGTTTACTCTAAATTGCTTTTCTCATGTACTTGCAGAGGATGCAGACCCGCTTTCATGGGAAACACGGCTGAAAATTGCAATAGGAGCAGCTAGAGGGCTTACTTTCTTGCACACAACAGAGAAGCAAGTTATTTACAGGGATTTCAAGCCATCAAACATATTGCTCGATGAGGTAAACAACTTACCTAATGAGCTATCAGTTAATACCAATCATTTGCTCTCCAGAATACTTTAGGACAATAATTGCATAATGGAAACTGAATTTTTTCAAAGACATAACATAAACTTCTAAAATTTTAAGAAATCAGGAGATTATTAACTTTTCAGGGTTTCTATTCAAAATTTAGAGATAATGTTAGGATAAAATTGAGAACTTAATTTATATTAAAACACTATCAATGGTTTATACACGTAAATACAACGTCTATAATCTTGGTGTTTTCCAATGCTTTATTGCTGCTTAAGTTTCATGATGATTCTATACAAAATGGGTAAATTATTTCCCAGTCCTTCGACTTTAGAAAGAAAAAGAAAAGAAGAAAAAATATTCGCTTTGGCCTTTGAATTTTTCATTCACTCACTTCAATCCTCAATGTTAGAATTTTCTTTAAAGTTAGAATTTTCTTCCTAGAATGTACGCCACGCATCCACACATGTTTAAAATATCTTTACATTGTCGGTGTTAAAAATCATTAAACTAAAATAATTATCTAACATGTCTGATATACTATGTCCACATAAAGCGTGGTACACTTGGGAAATGATCTTACAATCTTAAAGTTTAGCTATGCACATCAGGCAGGAAATGACATGATTGTCACTAATCAAGATTTGGGATATTACAATTGTTAGGGAAAGGATTATTCAGATATATTAAATGTGTGAAGAATAAATTTACTTGTAGTTTTAGCTGTAATATACTCTGTGTGATATTGATACAAATATGTCTATTAGACAAAAACACTTATATATTTTAGAGGGAAACCTCGTATATAGAGAAGGCATATCAGTCATTAAATTTTATTAATAATCTGAAACATTTATAGTAAAGAATGGGGTCGAACTAGACCTCTTGAAAAATGTACAACATGTGTCCTAAAGCTTATGAAAATTTTATGATTTACATTTACGAATTGTTGGAAACCTAACCTATCTACTCAATGTTCACCTCTTGCTATCCGTGAAATACTCTGTTCAGAATGAAAGATAGTATATATGCAACCCAAACAGCCTGTACTAACCAACTCATCAGCTACCTCATGACCTGAGCAATGATTAACCGAAAGAAATAATCCCAAAGGCCGAAATAACTCTTGAATTTCCCTTGCAACCGACCATGGACACGCTATTTGCTTGCAAAGGATTTTAACAAGCACCTGTTAATCACATTCCACATGAAAGACGAGAAACCATGATGCAAACATTAACGAACACCAAACAATAATATTAGGCAAAAATACTAATTGAAGATGGCTTGGCATAATATTTCTTTCCAATACTCTGTTTCTTGCTCATCTTTTTTCCAATTATTCAAATGAGTGTTATATGATCTGGTGCGACACAAACTCGCAATTCTCAAGATCATATTTGTCACTCTATGTTACAAAAAAAAAAATTAATAATAATAAGAAAAGAAAACTCCATGTAACAGGATTTCAATGCAAAACTATCCGATTTTGGACTGGCCAGGTTTGGTCCAGTGAACGGAAAGTCACACGTGACAACAGAAGTCGCAGGCACTTACGGCTACGCGGCTCCTGAATATATTGCCTCCGGTGAGTTGTTGTTGTTGTTGTTGTTTTTCTTTCCTCTCGTGACAGGTGCTTGATATTACATATAACTTTCCTTTTAGTTTTAAACTTACATACAAATGTGTACATATATTTATGTAGAGTTTATACATACATACATTATACATTCTTCTGTGCTCTAATAGTCAAGGGAAAAAAAGTGACTTAGTGTTATCTTGTTTGCAAAAAGTTAAATTAGTGATGCTAAAGTATACTCTATCTAGGTATGGGACGGTAATAACGTTAAAATTTTATAGTGCGCTGATCATATCCACTTGTCAATATGTTTACCTATGCCGTTGGAGTACCAAACAGAAAAGGTCATTTATATATGCTTCGAATGCTCATGCAAACAAAATATTTGGGTGTAGAAATATTACTAATCTTGCAAGAATAAAGAAATGAGTATAACCTAACTACCAAAATAATATAACACGTGTTTGGACTGATGATTATTTAGAAACCTTTTATTGTATTGTTCAATGTAAAATATCTTTCGTTCTTACAGTATGGAAAAAAAAAAGTTAGAAGGATAAAAAGATAGTTGAAAATTATTTTTAAAAATTATTAAAAGATATTTTGAATAACCTATCATGCAAACAAACCTATACAAATGGCCGACCATAAGATAAAAATGCGGTTGAATAATGTGTTTAGCTATTAATAAAAAAAATTCTAAATGATCGACTATGCAAATGCACCTATATCAATGGCCGATGAGGAAACTACCAGGCCCAAAAAAAAAAAGCTCATCCTTTAAATTGAAAGTTTAATTCTTTGATTTGCACACGGGAATGTCAAGTATGGAAAAGTCTTTCCACCTAAAATACCTTTTTATTTAGAACGATAGAGAGAGAAATTTATTATTTTAGTGTCAGGTATATACATCAGAGTAGAATAATTCCATACAATTGTTCAAAAATCAATAGGTAAATTATCTAGAAACATTTGTTTGCTACTAAAAAAGAAAATTTTATTTTAAACACAAGAAAAAAATTATTTATTATGAAAAATTATATTCAGTTATTCATTGAGCTCACAAATATCCTAAAACATGGTGATGCAGTAAAACGACTTATAAAATATAAACTTGGCATCTTAATATTTTGAACATTATACAATAAAGTTCAAAAACCTTTCCTTAAGTTTGTTTAAGGAATGAGGATTCTACAAAAAGGTTGGAACTAGCATTCTAGGGGAAAAGGGTTTTCCTATCTACATAATCTACATGAAACTTAAAATGGGACGGACAAGTTGGAAAAATTTTCTTTTCATGCCATTCCTGCGTACCAAAGGTGGGAAATGTAAAAAGAAAACCTTCTTGTTAATGTATCCATTGAAACACATACAAAATTATAACTAATGTGCACTGATCACTGGAATGATGCATCACCATTTCTATTTTGTTGCAAAAGACTGAGTTTGAATCCACAAATAGGACATGTTCTCATTCTGATCTTCATTTTACTAATTTAATGCATAAATCTAAGATCCAGATATCTATTTTGTATGTGTTCAGGTCATTTGTACGTGAAAAGTGACGTCTACGGTTTCGGGGTTGTGTTACTGGAAATAATCACAGGCTTAAGGGTAGTTGATGTGAAACGTCCAGCAAAGATGTACAATCTAGTAAAATGGGCAAAGCCTTTCTTGGACAAGAAGGACGTCAGCCAAATAATGGACCCAAGACTTAAAGGGCAGTACTCTTCTTGGGGAGCTTCAGAAATGGCAGCTCTTATAGCGGACTGTCTTCCACCTGATCCTAAAACCAGGCCATCCATGGAAGAAGTCCTAGACAAACTTGAAGAAATAAGAATTGAAGCAGATAGAGAAAGGGGAAATCTGGTTTGGAGAATATTCTAAGTAAGGATGTAAATCTGGTTTGGACAATATTCTGAGGATGTAAATGGACTATGGATAAAGTACATGTGAAAGATGAAGTATATCTCATATACATAATTACTATGTTGAAGTTTCTTAATATTAAGTTTTCTTATTTATATGATTTGAATTTTATAGCTGTCTTTTGTATCTCCGTGAGAAAATGTCAATGTTTTGTTGTGTGCTTCAAGAATGCACATTCACATATACTTAATATGGATAAAGTACATGTGAAAGATGAAGAATATGTTGCACACTTCATTTGCTTGTTGAAGTTTCATAATTATTTTTTTGTATGCACATGGTTTGACTTTTATGGTTGTCTTTTGTATCTTTGTATTTTTAATTGAGTTTGTGGTTACTATTTCCTTATATTGGACTACTAAAATCCGCAATTAGTTATAGATATTTATATTGGAGAACTGAAGTAATTATCTCCCAAAGCAAACAATGCAATTTTCTTTTTAAAGGAACCTGCAATTGTGGATATACACAATCAATAAAATAACAGTGGATTTTTCTTTTTTTTTTTTTCTTTTTTTTTGGTAAGGGGGAGGTCCTGAATCCAAGACCTCCTACTTACAATCCCTCCCACTTTACTACTTAACCCAACCTTTCCCCCAGATAACCTACAAATAGTGAAGAAACCAAGAATTCTTTTTTTTTTTAAAAATTTTTCTGATAATAGATCATAATTTAAACACTAATTGCAAAAGTTAAATCATCAAATACACAAAGATACCAAAGATCTAAATGTCTATAAAAAATCTCAAGAATAGATACTACAAATATGAAGAGCAGATAAAGATTACAGCCTAAAGTTCCAAAATTATTTCAGGAAATATAAAAAACTTGCTTCCTCAAGAACTGGACATGCTTCCAATTGCTAGATCCTCTCATTAACTTCTTCACGTCCAAAAGCATTATAGTGAGATCTGTCGGATAGATCTAAGAAATTTCAAATTTGACAACTACGTTTGAAAAAATTCAGATCTAATAAAAAAAAAATTAAAAAACTACATAAACTCCCACTAGGAATCCTTAGAAGAGGGGAAAAAAAATCTCACTAGAAAACTTAAGAGAGAAAAAAAATTCTCACTGGGCAATTTTAAAAGAGAAGAAACCGTCATTAGAAAATAGCAAAAAAAAAAACTTTATTGTATATAAAAAAAGAATGTCATGTGAAGGAGACGTTTTGTCTACAAGTGAGAAAAGTTAGAGAGAAAAGTTGGAGAATATTTTTTATAAGTTCTGTGGACTATTTAACATGAAAAATGACTTAGTGTGTGAAATGAGAGTCATGAAAAGTTTGGTAGCTTATAACGGACCTTACCTTTAACATTACATACCTCTCGAACATACATCCATATACCTAATTACCAGATGCGTCAAAATTAAAAGGATACTATAAAGAAAAATTAATTAAACAATAATCAAAAGATATATGTGCTTTAAAAAGAGCCTAGTTATTGGCTCACCAATTTAATGGATTTATCGTCTAATGCATTCATGTAGTGAAGCCAATGAGATACCCATAGGTGGCTATACTTTTCATCTGTTGCATTTTAAGAATAATTCATATATTAAAGATATTTGTTCATATAATACTGTTTAATGTGGAAAATCTTTTTCCTCTCTATCTCTTTTCTTCTTCAACTTCCCTCTATTCTTTTTCTCTTTTAAAGGATGTGATCTCCCTCCTATGAATTTCTGATGTGGACCAGGACACCGGCAAATTTGTGCACAAAATAGACCGTTTGAAGAAGGGAAAGAAGCAATATGTTTGAAGTCAATTCCACAAAACATGACCTCCTTGTGCAGCTACGGTCGCACTTTTTCATCTCGCGTTTTCAATTCAATGGACATCCGGTGTGGCAACCCACAGCATAACCAGCTAGACTTCATCGGATGCACTTTTCCTTATTTTAGTCATTTTTCCTACTTTAGTTATTATTTCTTTTCCTAGGGATATAGTGGGGCTTTGTTATTTAGACTTTTGACATTATTAATCAAATATTTTTGGTTTTTACCAATTTTTCTCAAGTTCCTCAAGGCTCTTGTGATTTATCTGGAGTTTGATCATGAATCACTCCCTTTGTTTTCGGGAATCCTTCATGAAACAATTCCTTAGACATGCTTCCACATTAGTTGGGTATCAGAGTAGAATTTGTCTGTTCCTAAATCAATAGTCTAAAACAAATCCAAAAATGGTCTTCTGCACCCTACGAACGAGATTTAGGTTGTGAACAAATGCATGAATCACTTGACCAAATGCATGAATCGTTTAGCATGGATAGAATGAGTTGCAGACTCGAATGGACCACATTCCGACATCTGTGGATTTACTGATACACGTGATTAATGGGAACCCCAAGAATTATACATTTTATTTTATTTTATTTTTATCTTTCTAGTAATAGTTAGCTGCTGTCAGAATTAGTTAAATGGAATCTGCTGATGTCAACAAATAACCACCCACCGCCTTGAAGTAGTTTAAGTAGCTGGCCCAGAGAGGAAGGGGGGCATGCAATTTGTAATCTCGTTTCTTCTTCCTGTTATTCTCTGAGTATCAATACTATCATCTTCCCTATCTTTCGATTTGCTTTCTGCTATTATAGCAATTCCTGAGTAGGGACTGGAGATCTCCACTACCTTGGCCATCAGTGGTATCAGAGCTGGGTTAACTCCAGCTCAGGTCAGCGATGGCGGAGGGCACTAGGTCTCAAGATCACCGGAAAATGGAAGCAAATTTCCGAGCTATGTTGAAGGAGCAAAGGGAACAATTCGAGAAAGAAATGGCAGCCTTGAGAAGCCTGGTCATCGATCTTCACACACAGAGAAACCAATCTGAAGGGTCATCCCCACATGGACCAGAAGCTTCGCCGCGGAATGGGGAAACTACCAGATTCCGATGAGGTTCTCCAGGCTTGATTTTCCCAAATTTAACGGAATCGATTTGAGAGGATGGCTATACAAGAGCGAGCAATTTTTTGAAGTGGATGAAACACCTGAACTCATGAAGGTTAAGATCGCAGACATGAATATGGAGGACAAGGCATTGCAGTGGCATCAGATCTACATGAGGTCCAGACTAATGAACGGAGTTCCAACGTGGGAAGAGTATGTGAGAGCTCTATCTTCTCGGGTTGGAAACTTTCTATACGACGATCCTATGGGTGAACTGATGAGCTTGAAACAGAAGGGCAGTGTACAGGAATATCAAGATCAGTTTGAGGAGCTGCTCAATCGAGTGGATCTTCCAGAAGATTACGCCACCAGCTGCTTCTTGAGTGGGTTGAAACCGGAGATTCAACTCGCCGTCCGAATGTTCATGCCAAAAAATGTCCATCATGTAAGGACTCTAGCAAGGATTGAGGAAGCCAAGCTGAGCATCCACCAGCTTGGTAAGTCTGTCAGTAGACCCTCGTTTAGCTTCCAACACGTTACTAGTAACTCGTCTAATCAGATTGGTACCCATGGAGCTAATTGGAAGAAAGATAATAGACCCTTGCTACCTAAACCTTCATTACCTTCACTCCCTTATGATGAAAATCTGAGGGAAGGGATGGGTAAGCGACCCTTTAGAAGGTTAACTAGAACTGAGATGGAGGATAAAAGGTCTAAGGGTCTATGTTTTTGGTGTGACAAAAAATTTGTGACGGGCCATAGATGTGGGGAAAGCCAGCTTCATAAACTGGAAGTTTGGGATGAAGTATTAGAGAAGGAAGAAGCTGGGGAGGCAGGAGTCTCAGAAGAGGATGGAGAAAATCTTGAGGAAAATAGAGAAGGAAATCTGGCCTATATCTCTTTCAATGCTATGTCCACCATGGCAGTACCTACCTTCAGAACCATAAGAGTGACTGGTCATGCTGGTAAGCAACTTATTAATGTTTTTATTGATTGCGGAAGTTCTCACAATTTTATCCATCCCAATGTTATTCAGAAATTGGGACTAAAAACACGCAAAGTCAGACCTTTGGTGGTGGAAGTTGCAGATGGAAACAAGCTAACTACTACGGAGCTGTGCCATGCTTTTTCTTGGAAGATGCAAGGACAAGAGTTTAAAGCTGATTTGCTTGTCTTACCTGTGGGGGGATGTGAGGTGGTACTGGGTATGCAGTGGTTAACTACTCTGGGAGAGGTTAGGTGGAATTTTGGGGAATTACGGATGGAGTTCATGCAGCAGAATAGAAGAGTGGTACTGAGAGGAGTCAAGAAGACAGGCCTACAGTTAATCAAGAAGAAAAAAATGTAGAAGATGCTGCAAAAATCTGATCAAATTGCCTCAGCCCAAATATGCTTGATTCGAGCAACACATGAGACGGAGGAAGAGGTTGGTCAACTTGATACCCTCACCACCCCCGAAGAGAGTTTACCAACAACTCGAAAGCATACCCCTGATCAACCGCAGAGGACTCACGATGATCTGCTCAGAACCTCTACACGCCACCTCCTAGTAGACTCCATGACCACGTATTCTCCTCAAGGAGGGAACTCAACCCATCAATGTAAGGCCTTACAGATATCCCACCTTCCAAAAGGGAGAAATTGAGAAGCTGATTGCAGAAATGCTTGATTGTGGAATTATCCGACCCAGTGCTAGCCCCTTCTCATCCCCAGTGGTGTTGGCGAAGAAGAAAGATGGAACATGGAGAATGTGTATCGACTATAGGCAGCTCAATCAAGCCACAGTTAAAAATAAATTCCCTATTCCACTGATAGATGAGTTGCTGGACGAGCTATTTGGAGCCAAGTACTTCTCTAAACTCGACTTAAGGTCGGGTTACCATCGATTCGTGACGTGGCCGATGACATCCGTAAGACGCATTCTAACTCATGAGGGTCACTATGAATTTTAGTCATGCCATTCGCTTGACTAACGCGCCTTCTACATTCCAGAATTTAATGAACGATGTCTTTCGACCCTTCCTCAGGAGATTTCTACTGGTATTTTTTAACGACATTCTTGTCTACAGCCATGACTGGGCTGCTCATATGATGCACCTAACAACCGTATTTGACACCTTAAGAGACCATTCTCTAAAGGTGAAGAAAAGCAAGTGTGTCTTTGCCCAACAGCAAATTGACTACCTAGGCCATGTCATCATCGCCAAGGTATAAAGGCGAATTCTTAAAAGATTCGGCTATTCAATCCTAGCCTATACCCAAAGAATGTCAAAGAGTCGAGGATTTTGGGACTCACGGGCTATTATAGAAGGTTCGTTAAGGATTATGGGAAAATAGCTCAACCCCTGACCGAATTGCTGAAAAAGAATAAGTTCCAGTGGCATGATGGGGCTACGCGAGCTTTTCAGACATTGAGGTCAGCTATGGTGCAACCACCAGTGCTGGCTCTACCGAATTTTTCAAAAGAATTATTGTAGAGACAGACGCCTGGAGTGGTAATGGCGGTGGCCGCAAGAGAAGAAACCAAGGCCTCTTCGAAGGCTCGTCCCCTGCTCACCAAGCTTATTCGGTATACGAGAAGGAGATACTAGCTGTAGTTGCCACAATCCAAAAATGGAGAGCTTATCTAGTGGGTCGACATTTCACTATTAAAACGGATCACCAGAGCATCAAATATTTAATTGAACAACCGATACATACACCCCTACAACAGAAGTGGATAGCTAAACTTATGGGGTATGATTATGAGTTGCATACAAGAAGGGGGTGGAAAACGTGGTAGCAAATGCCCTATCCAGGAGGCCCCATGCGGAAGGTCAACTAAAAACTATGGTCACCATCACCTCTCCTTTGATAACTGACATCCAGCAAAGTTGGCGAACAGATAACCAGCTCCAGGAAAACATTCAGAAATTGCTAGCAGGCAATTCTGCAATTGGTCAATACACTTGGTCCCAAGGGTTGTTGAGACGGAAAGGAAAACTAGTTGTGGGCAACGATGCTGACCTCAGACACAAACTCATCTCTTTATGGCACGCAAGCTCTCAAGGAGGACATTCGGGAATTGAGGTTACGTATAGAAGGCTCAAACAGGTCTTATATTGGAAAGGCATGTTCAAGGATGTGGCTACATTCGTCTCTGCGTGCGATGTTCGTCAACGACATAAGACAGACAACTCAGCCTATCCGGGCCTACTACAGCCCCTACCTATACCTCAGAAGGTGTGGACTAACATTTCAATGGATTTTATAGAAGGCTTACCTTTATCAAAGGGAAAGAAAGTCATAATGGTGGTGGTCGATCGGTTGAGCAAGTATGCTCATTTCTTAGCATTGAGCCATCCATACACGGCTATCTCAGTAGCTCAGGTCTTCCTAGATCAAATTTACAGGTTCCATGGAATGCCTCACTCGATAGTTAGTGACCGCGATGCCATTTTCCTTAGCAATTTCTGGAAGGAACTATTTCGGATGCAACAAGTCCAACTGAATATGTCTACTCCTTACCACCCTCAAAGTGATGGCCAAATGGAGCTAGTAAACCGATGCATTGAGAACTATCTGAGATGCATGGTTAGTGACCAGCCACGAGATTGGTGTGCCTGGCTTCCCTTGGCAGAATATTGGTATAATACCAATTACCATTTTGCTACTAAATTCACACCATATGAGGTGGTGTATGGGCAACCTCCTCCTCTTCACATTCCTTATTTACTGGAGGCTGCAGTGGTCGAATCTGTAGACCGAAGCCTTGCAACTTGGGAAAAAATCATTCATCAGCTTAAGCACAACCTCCAGAAGGCACAACATCATATGAAGCAATTGGCAGATAAACACCGGACGGAAAGACACTTTGAGGTGGGAGATTGGGTCTATGTTAAGTTACAACCTTATAGGCAGCATTCCTTAAAAACTCACCATTGCCAGAAGCTCTCTCCTCGCTACTTTGGCCCATTTCAAGTGGCAGCTCGTATCGGATTGGTAGCCTATAAGTTAAATTTACCCGCCCATGTTCATATTCATGAAACCTTCCATGTGTCAGTTCTTAAGGGAAAGGTGGGCAATGTTCCGGTTCAATCTCATATTCCAGCAGGCATCACAGACCAAGGGCAACTCATGATGGAACCATTGGCTGTCTTGGACCGTAGAGTCGTTAAAAGAGGTCGCACTGCAGCAACACAGGTCTTGGTTCAATGGAGTAATTGCTTTGCTGAAGACGCCACATGGGAATTTCTGTAAGATCTCCAGTAACAGTTTCCCCATTTCCGCCCCTGAGGACAAGGACTCTTTGAAGGAGAGGCAACTGATACACGTGATTAATGGGAACCCCAAGAATTATACATTTTATTTTATTTTATTTTTATCTTTCTGGTAATAGTTAGTTGCAGCCAAAATTAGTTAAATGGAATCTGCTGATGTCAGCAAATAACTACCCACCGCCTTGAAGTAGTTTAAGTAGCTGGCCAAGAGAGGAAGGGGGGCATGCAATTTGTAATCTCGTTTCTTCTTCCTGTTATTCTCTGAGTATCAATACTATCATCTTCCCTATCTTTCGATTTGCTTTCTGCTATTATAGCAATTCCTGAGTAGGGACTGGAGATCTCCACTGCCTTGGCCATCATTTACTTCACAGTATATAAATTGTAGCATCTTGGGGGATAGAATCAATAAGGTGAACAGGGCGGGAGAGTCGGTCCAGACCCACACCTTGTTAAATTGGGTCAACAACCACCAGTCAAGGTCAAACTAATCAAAATCCTTATAGAGGACAGGAATTTAAAGAGGATGATTTGTCCCACAATGAGACAGTTCTTGCTTTTGGCTGTGATAACCCTAATCAAAGGGTTTTCAACGTTAATAGCGAGATCCAAAGGAATTCAAGTTTAAGGTGGATGTACCCTCCTTTAATGGCAATTTAAGCATTGAGGATTTCTTCAACTGCCTTAACAGAGATTGGCAGGTTCTTTGACTACATAAAAGTTCCTGAGGACTGCCAAGGCAAGTTGGTGGCCTACAAGTTAAAGGATAGAGCGTTGGCATGGTGGAAGCTGTTGTAGCACCAGAGGTTGTCAATAGGGAAAACAACCAATGAGAGCATGGTTGAAGACAGAATGCCTTCTCATTGCCTGATTCTTACCCCCAAATTATGAGCAGTTCCTATTTTCCCAATTCCAACACTGTGTTCAAGGTAACTGGATAGTTCATCATTATCATGCTGAATTCTTGCACTTGTTGGCTAGGAACAACATGATGGAGACAGAGGGCCAACTTGTTTCAAGGTCAACATGATGGATTGAGTCGTAATGTGTGCAAGGAGATTGGCATTTAGCTAATACCTATACCGTCTAATGCACACAACCTAGCTCTTAAGACTGAATTGAATTTGGCCCGAAAGAGGATTATCTGATATGAAATTTTGCATAGGAACTTTGACTCGAACAAGTCTAATACCATGGACAATCAAAGAGACAACTAAGAGATCCGAGGAGGCAGGTACGATGATGATAAGAGGCCTATGGTGGAGAAGCATAAGGTGCCTAAGAGAGCCTACGAAGCAACCCAGCCTACCAACACTAGAAACCCAAGACCATATGCAAAATTCATGGGAGACAAGTGTAATAGGTGTAGGAAACCAGGGCATACCTCCAATAGTTGCCCTGATCGCAGGCATGTGAACCTGATGGAGCACATAGTAGTTGTTGATGGTGATGGCATTGAGGATTCCATGTGCGAAGCAGAATCCGGGGGAGATGAAGAAGAGGAGTTCAAACTTGTTACATACGTGATTCGAAAGCTGCTATTGACACCTAAGAAAGAGAAGGAGACTTAGCATCACAAAGTCTTTCAAACTAGATGCCACATTTCCAATAAGTTTCTTGATGTGGTTATTGATAGCGATAGTTCTGAAAGTATTATATCTAGAAAACTTGTTGAGAAACTTAAATTGCCCATTGAGAAATGCCCTAAACCATATAAAATTGGTTGAATTAAGGGGGTAGAATCTGTTAGGGTGGTAGATAGGTGTAAAGTACCTTTCGTTGTTGGCTAGTATTTAGATATTGCCATCTGTAATGTAGTATATATGGATACTCGGCAATTATTATCAGGATGGCCTTGTCAATATGATGTAGATGCTATCTTCATTTGTAGAGATAATGTCCATAAATTCATGAAAGATAGTAAAAGGATCACTTTGTTACCTAAAAATCAAAGTGAACATCCTAAGCATGTAAAGGAGACCAGCAGTAGCAATGAGATTATTATTATTGTGAGGGCCCGGAAAAAAAAAAAAATTCCTAATCTATTTTAAATGTATTTAATTTTTGTAAGTAGAATTTTATTTCTTTTAGCATGTATATAAATTATTTTTTTTATCCTAAATTTATCCCGGAGACTTTAATCGAATAAGCGTAGAAATTATTTGGGGTTCTAGATAAAACAAGTACCTAAGAATTGGGGTCAAATTGGAAGCATTTTTAACTTCATGCAATGAAACAACAAGTGGCAACTTCCTTGTGCCATTTGTCAAAAATCTTGTAAAAAGACCATTTTACCCCTCAACTTCAAACAAATTACCATGCAACCAATGCCACTTTCAATAAAACCACCCAACATCAAGACAAAACCATTCATTTGTTAGTTGTTGTCTTGCCATAGAGAGAGAGAGAGAGGAGGCCGAGAGGGAGAGAGCAAGAAACCAGAAAAATCTCTCCATTTTCTTCTTCCAAAAACCTCCAAATAGCTAGCAAAAATCACCAACAAACTTCACTAGTCTTTGCTTCTACTCTTGGTTGACAACTTGGTGTTTGGTGTGGTGGATTGTGGGCTGAGTTGGGGCTGTTTTTCTTCAAAGTTTCTTGTTCATTAGAAGGTATAAGATGCTCCTTACTCTCTTCTTGATGATACAATAGAAGCATGTTGATTTTGAGTTATGATCTAGCCTAGAAATGACCATGCATGTTGCTGAAATTTCATTCTAGTAAACTTCCAGCTTTCTTATGTGTTAAACCTTTACTTTTCTTACAAAAATAAGCTGGAGTTATGGCTATTTAGTGTTGAGAATCATGTATATTTGATATATATTGAGTATGGAGGCTTGTTTATGGATATTAGATGGTTGTTGATGATGGTTAAGGCTTGAAAGAAAATCCTCCTTGAACTCCCGTAGTGCTGGAAGAAAATTCCAGCAAAGCTGAAATTTGTAAACATCTCATTTTCTTGCATGATATCTCTGTTTTGAAGCTAAAATTTTGATGACATCTTGTGTGCTCAAAGTATGATAGAAATCTGAGATTGCATGTTGAATTTTACTGAAAATGAATCAAGTTTCATGGCTGGAATTTAGTTACTGCACTCTTGTAAGCTGTTTTGAGTTTTCAGCCTTGATCCATGGCTTGAATGTGTTGTTTGAGTTGGATAAATGTTTGAAAATGAGCTGGAATCTTGTTGCTAAGACTCTAACCTACTGCATGAAGAGTTTAAGCATGAGAACTTGCAATTTTAGCTAAGGAAATGACATGCACAAGGCTGTTTTGCAGCTAGCAGATTACTGCTGAAAATTTGATGAAGAACCCCAAAGCTGTTGAGACTTATTTACTGCTTTGTGCTGCTGTTATGACTTGTATCTTATATATATATGTATGCATGTCAGTTTTGGGTTGAAAATATAAGGTTTTAAGGGAAGAAAGACTGATTTCCTCCAACTATGTAACGTTCTGGATTTTCGCAGACTGCTTGAGCAGTCTGGGAAAACAAGCACAATTTGATGTAGAAAAACCTGATTTGAGCTCTGTTTGTTGCTGGAAACTACATTCAGAGAAGTTTAAACCCCATAAATTTCAGAGTCTAATTCAATTTTTAAAAATCCCAGTAAATCTTCAAAGTTGGCTGAAATTCAAAACTGTTTTCATTCTCAGGTTTTAAAACAAAACTTTGAACCTATTTCACTCGAGCATTGTATTAAAATGCTTCTTGGCAGCCTATTTTGACTTGATCTTGCATATCTCCAGCTTTTCATGAATGCTTGATGAACTTGAATCACTGGACCAAAAGTTGGAATCTTGAATTGATGAGCTTGAGCTTGATATTTCACCGCTTGGTTAATACTTGACCGCCTATTGCTATTCGTGCATGCCTTGATGTTTAACTGATAGTTGATGATGATGACCTAAGGTTTGATTTGCTGGGAACCAAACCAGACCTTTAACCACGTGGCTAAGTATTTAGAATTTCACAAAGTTTGCTCAAAGCTTGCATTTTTCCAGAAATCAATGAGCAAATTGGACCAAAACAGAATGCTTGTATCTCACAATTTATAAGTCCAAATCAGGTACTATTAGTGGCATTTGAAACTAGACCCAAAGAGCTTCGATTCGTACCCCACACGCCATAACTCATTTTCTACGCCTGGCATAACTGATGAATATTGCTGAAAATCAAACCTGCGAATTTTCTGGAAATGATGGTTTCGAAACTTAATGGCCAAATTTGAATGATTTCTGATCTGAATTTTTTTCGATGTTCTCTGAGAAAATAAAGAACTGTGAATCTAGTTTTTAACGGTTCCAAAATCATGCAATTCGCACGAGTAGAACTCCCGATTCGATTTTGAAAGAAACTGTAAAACTGGTTTTACTGATGCACCTTATGAAACTTTCATTTACAACATTTGGTCATTTGACTAAAACTTTAGCTTTTACAAACTCAAATTCAGACATATAAAACTTGTTTTAATCCAGAGGTATTGTTCATTGGCAAGACCAAAACGGGTAAAACGGAATCAAATTGTCTCTCAAACCATTAAAATTATGAAAAACTCGCTTTGTACTATGACAAAAGAACTAAACCTCCTAGTCAATTTTCTAACTAAGGCAAACTATTTCTAAATTATTCAAAGGTGATACATTACGTTATCAAAACTTTTAGTGTATCAATTACTAAATTTGTTAAACCCGAATTTCCCAAAACTCAAACTTACTCATATTCTGTTAAACCTAAATACATCCTTGCTTTTCATAAAAGAAGTGAATTGGTCAAAATTGATTTTATAATTAGAAATTGATATAGTAATTATGTACCCTGACCCGCCGGTGATACAAACGAGAGCTTTGAGACCAAGGATTTCGATTCACCTACTCAACCTTGACCAAACTAAGGTGAGGGTTCCTATTTGTTGCTACTTGATCCTTGTTGCTAGGTATTACTTGTTATTGTATGACTGGTTTCTAAATGTGATTTATCGTTAAATGATTGAAACTAGGGTTTTATGTAAAGTGAGTTTTATTGCTTAATTTGACTCAACGTGTTTAGGTGGTTTAGTATGTTTTGTTTTAAAACAATAAAACTTGTTTTCTTTTTGAGGTTTGAGGTGAAGAGGGTCGGCCTTCAAGGCCCCTCGCCTCTAAAGGGGTGCACCTCCCAAGGGCTCGAGGTTGAAATTGATTGTCCGTCCCTCTAAAATAATAAACCAACCACTGCACTGCTTGTGCATGTCAACTGCATGACCTGGGTCAGGGATCCCAAACCCCAGAGGCGAAGTCGGCCTATTCCAGCCGCAAGTAGGGCTTGGTCAGTACGCCGGACCCTGGTCCCGCTTAAAGGTTACCTCGAGTGTACACCACCTCCTCGCTTGTTTGGTTTCTGATCCGGTTGGGTGAAAGGGGTTGAGAATGAAATAAAATGACCGTAATGCACTCGCTTTCTCCGAGATTGATACCGCCGTTGATTGTTTGATTAAGGCTATGCCACGCTCGACGGGCCACCTCTAGAGCCGCACCAATCCATTGTTATCGCGGATCGTTCCTCGATTGATTGGCTCAATGAGCACCATGATTGTTATCGCTTTGAAACCCGATATTTGGAAAAGAAACCATGCTTACGACTTTCCTTAATTGGAAACTTTACCGCACTTGAAAACCCGGTCCTATATGAACATTAATGTTTTACTAAAGCTTGTTATGTCTATGTGCTTAATTGCTATGTGTTTTGGACTCTCACCGGGCTTTAGAAGCTCACCCATATATTTTCCCTTCTTTCGTGGTTTTAGATCGCGAGGCCGAGACCGATCTAGTCTTTTGAAGTTTGTTTGGTATAAAAATCTTTCCAGCTTGATGACTTTGGGAAACAATTCCGTGAATTACCTTTGGATTATTATGTTAAGGGTTTGTAGTATGAACTCGGTGGTTGATTTGATGTATTAAGTTGAACCAATCTCGATGGTTGTATCTTTTAACATAAACCATGGTTAGAATGAATTTGACCGAACCGAAGTCAAGGTTGCTCAATAATCAGCCATGTGTGGCATCGAGCTTAGGCTTCGGACTTTGTAGAGTATCCTAGGATTAAAGTTTAGGATGCCGGACTGTGGGATCGGTTTGACAGTTTTGTGAATGCTTGTGATAGATTGTGGAATCTACTTAGTATGTCGCGTGAAACGGAGATTGAGTTGATTTACCTCGGTGGCCAACCATGATGTGAATTGATTTTCTTCTTGTTTTGGTGCTTGAATACAAAAAAAAAAAAAAAAAAACATTTGTATCTTAGTGTTGGATTTCTTGATCATTTGGCTTCAGTATGAAGTGAACTAGGACCATTACGCTTAGCCCTTTGTGTGAAGGAAATAGATTGGGAACCTTGCTTTGTTTGTCCTGACATGGAATGTGATCTTGTATGTTTAACGTGTTCTTGTGTAGTCCATGTGTTCTTGTGCTTGGCTTGGGTTACTTACTCCAATAGTGATGGTCAAGACATGGAGGATCTTAGTGTTGGCCCTGAAGTTGAACTGTTCGAGGAAATTAGATCTATAAGTGCTATCATGGACTAGTCTAATGGATACCCGGCTAGGGTTTTCTATAGATGGTGGCTAGATTTGGACTTTGATGCTTGTCTTGAGTGTTTGAGTGTTTAATATGCTAAGTACTCCAGACTTGTTTAATTTCTCTTATAAATGTTTAGACTTGTTATGTGTTTGTACTTTGTCCAATTGTGATTGACTTGAACTAAGTATGCATTTATCTTGTGATATTAAATAAATGTATTTTATGCGTATGCATGACTATCATTGCATATATCATTAGTTGATCCCTATCCTTTCCTTATATAGGCATAGACTTGTGTGAGAAATGGAAATTGGAGGAAATACATCATAGGTATAGATCTAAACCACCCAAGGTTGACAGGAGAATGTATACATATATATATGGTTTGAGAATATGAAATACTACCATGATTTAGGTTGACAAATGAGGATGAGGTTTACTTTAATATATGATATGACTAGGTGTTAGCAATGCTGATTTGGGACTAAATTAGGTTTGAACATAATTGTGCACATCTAAAGACAATCGTAGCATAGGAGTTATAAGCTTTTTACTTGTGTGGTAGTGATGGATCTCTCAGTACTGTGCTTAGTAGTTAAGGTTTGATGATCCCTAAGTGAAGGGAATGTAAGATATTTTCTTAGAATATTATTGGAAGAATTATAACCTATCCTCTTCAACAGAGCTATTTTCTTTTATTTTACTTAACTCTTGGAAAATCTTTGATACTCCCTATTTGAATCCCATAATCATGTTTTATTTGTTGCACGTAAAGAATTACTCAAAGATTTAACTTAAAGGTTTTCAAGCTAACATTTCACTCCATCATCTTTCTAGAAAATGATATTTAAAGTTGATAAAATTCTTGCCTCTGGAAACAACTTTAAAAAAAAATTTTTTTTTAGAAGTATGTGATTCGCACTGAAGTGAAATGTGAAGTAAAAGGATTAATAGTTATAAATTGTGATTGTAGGAATGGAAAGAAATGGTGCACAAGGGCTACCTCGAAGGCGACTTCGTCCTATTATGTTTCAGACAGGATCCGTGAGCCATTTCAGCAATTGGCCCTGTATGAGGATGGACAAAAGCAGGATTGTTGGATGACACATTCATATCCCGATCGAGTGGTGTTAGCTATAGTAGATGAGAGGCGAGGCTAGTCACCGCGAAATGCAAGAGCAAATAACCAATTCGAGAGTTGAGACTAGGTGCTTGAGGAGCAAGAACAAACCGATATTTTACGTGAACAATTACAAGAAACCAATAATCGCTTGGTTCGATGGCACGCACAACTAAGGGAAAGAGGTGGAGAAAATTGTGGTCCTCAAGATCCTAACGCTGGAAATGAAGTCGAACGCTAGAGAACAGAATCTTTGGCTCTAATTAATCTAGTGAAACCCTAAGTATTGAAAAGGAGTAGGGATTAGAGCAATCGGTTTGTTTTCTTTGGTATTTACCGACTTTCGTATTGACTTCTTTGAATTCTTGTTTGATGAGCTTGAATTTAGCATGTATTGTAATTGACTCAAACTTAAGACATGATTTGAAAAAAAAAATAAAAATAAAATAAAAATAAAAAAAAAGATCGAGTTTGAGTTGCAATTGATTATTGTTGTTGTTTGTTTTTATAATTGCCCATATTTCATTCAAACAAAGACTGATCGTGTAAATTTGAAGTTGAGATTTACGTCGGAGCATTGTAGGATGGGATTTGAATGATGATTGGGTACTAATCTAGATGATTTGGTATGATTGACAGGTTAGTGTTGGGAAACTAAGTGAAACAGGAAAACGAAAAATTTGGAAAAGATGCAAAGAAACACCCGAAGTTACTTGTAAACAAGGTGATAATTTCGGGAGGACTAAATTCTTTTAAGGGGAGAGAGTGAGGTCTAAAAAAAAAATTTCCTAATCTATTTTAAATGTATTTAATTTTGTAAGTAGAATTTTATTTCTTTTAGCATGTATATAAATTATTTTTTTATCCTAAATTTATCCCTAGACTTTAATCAATAATTAGAAATTATTCTGGTTCTAGATAAAACAAGTACCTAAGAATTGGGGTCAAATTGAATCATTTTAACTTCATGCAATGAAACAACAAGTGGCAACTTCCTTGTGCCATTTGTCAAAAATCTTGTAAAAAGACCATTTTACCCTCAACTTCAAACAAATTACCATGCAACCAATGCCACTTTCAATAAAACCACCCAACATCAAGACAAAACCATTCATTTGTTAGTTGTTGTCTTGCCATAGAGAGAGAGAGAGAGGAGGCCGAGAGGGAGAGAGCAAGAAACCAGAAAAATCTCTCCATTTTCTTCTTCCAAAAACCTCCAAATAGCTAGCAAAAATCACCAACAAACTTCACTAGTCTTTGCTTCTACTCTTGGTTGACAACTTGGTGTTTGGTGTGGTGGATTGTGGGCTGAGTTGGGGCTGTTTTTCTTCAAAGTTTCTTGTTCATTAGAAGGTATAAGATGCTCCTTACTCTCTTCTTGATTATACAATAGATGCATGTTGATTTTGAGTTATGATCTAGCCTAGAAATGACCATGCATGTTGCTGAAATTTCATTCTAGTAAACTTCCAGCTTTCTTATGTGTTAAACCTTTACTTTTCTTACAAAAAATAAGCTGGAGTTATGGCTATTTAGTGTTGAGAATCATGTATATTTGATATATATTGAGTATGGAGGCTTGTTTATGGATATTAGATGGTTGTTGATGATGGTTAAGGCTTGAAAGAAAATCCTCCTTGAACTCCCGTAGTGCTGGAAGAAAATTCCAGCAAAGCTGAAATTTGTAAACATCTCATTTTCTTGCATGATATCTCTGTTTTGAAGCTAAAATTTTGATGACATCTTGTGTGCTCAAAGTATGATAGAAATCTGAGATTGCATGTTGAATTTTACTGAAAATGAATCAAGTTTCATGGCTGGAATTTAGTTACTGCACTCTTGTAAGCTGTTTTGAGTTTTCAGCCTTGATCCATGGCTTGAATGTGTTGTTTGAGTTGGATAAATGTTTGAAAATGAGCTGGAATCTTGTTGCTAAGACTCTAACCTACTGCATGAAGAGTTTAAGCATGAGAACTTGCAATTTTAGCTAAGGAAATGACATGCACAAGGCTGTTTTGCAGCTAGCAGATTACTGCTGAAAATTTGATGAAGAACCCCAAAGCTGTTGAGACTTATTTACTGCTTTGTGCTGCTGTTATGACTTGTATCTTATATATATATGTATGCATGTCAGTTTTGGTTGAAAATATAAGGTTTTAAGGGAAGAAAGACTGATTTCCTCCAACTATGTAATGTTCTGATTTTCGCAGGACTGCTTGAGCAGTCTGGGAAAACAAGTACAATTTGATGTAGAAAATCCGATTTGAGCTCTGTTTGTTGCGTTGGAAACTACATTCAGAGAAGTTTAAACCCCATAAATTTCAGAGTCTAATTCAATTTTTAAAAATCCCAGTAAATCTTCAAAGTTGGCTGAAATTCAAAACTGTTTTCATTCTCGTGTTTTAAAACAAAACTTTGAACCTATTTCACTCGAAAGCATTGTATTAAAATGCTTCTTGGCAGCCTATTTTGACTTGATCTTGCATATCTCCAGCTTTTCATGAATGCTTGATGAACTTGAATCACTCGACCAAAAGTTGGAATCTTGAATTGATGAGCTTGAGCTTGATATTTCACCGCTTTGGTTAATACTTGACCGCCTATTGCTATTCGTGCATGCCTTGATGTTTAACTGATAGTTGATGATGATGACCTAAGGTTTGATTTGCTGGGAACCAAACCAGACCTTTAACCACGCATAAGTATTTAGAATTTCACAAAGTTTGCTCAAAGCTTGCATTTTCCAGAAATCGTGAGCAAATTGGACCAAAACAGAATGCTTGTATCTCACAATTTATAAGTCCAAATCAGGTACTATTAGTGGCATTTGAAACTAGACCCAAAGAGCTTCGATTCGGTACCCACACGCCATAACTCATTTTCTACACGCCATAACTGATGAATATTGCTGAAAATCAAACCCGCGAATTTTCTGAAATGATGGTTTCAAACTTAATGGCCAAATTTGAATGATTTCGATCTGAATTTTTTCGATGTTCTCCGAGAAAATAAAGAACTATGAATCTAGTTTTAACGGTTCCAAAATCATGCAATTCGCACGCAGTAGAACTCCGATTCGATTTTGAAAGAAACGTAAAACTGGTTTTACGCTGATGCACCTTATGAAACTTTCATTTACAACATTTGGTCATTTGACTAAAACTTTAGCTTTACAAACTCAAATTCAGACATATAAAACTTGTTTTAATCCCGTAGAGGTATTGTTCATTGGCAAGACCAAAACGGGTAAAACGGAATCAAATTGTCTCTCAAACCAATTAAAATTATGAAAACTCGCTTTGTACTATGACAAAAGAACTAAACCTCTAGTCAATTTTCTAACTAAGGCAAAATATTTCTAAATTATTCAAAGGTGATACATTACGTTATCAAAACTTTAGTGTATCAATTACTAAATTTGTTAAACCCAATTTCCCAAAACTCTCGAAACTTACTCATATTCCGGTTAAACCTAAATACATCCTTGCTTTTCATAAAAGAAGTGAATTGGTCAAAATTGATTTTATAATTAGAAATTGATATAGTAATTATGTACCTCGTGACCCGCCGGTGATACAAACGAGAGCTTTGAGACCAAGGATTTCGATTCACCTACTCAACCTTGACCAAACTAAGGTGAGGGTTCCTATTTGTTGCTACTTGATCCTTGTTGCTAGGTATTACTTGTTATTGTATGACTGGTTTCTAAATGTGATTTATCGTTAAATGATTGAAACTAGGGTTTTATGTAAAGTGAGTTTTATTGCTTAATTTGACTCAACGTGCTTAGGTGGTTTAGTATGTTTTGTTTTTAAAAACAATAAAACTTGTTTTCTTTGAGGCTTGAGGTGAAGAGGTCGGCCTTCAAGGCCCCCTCGCCTCTAAAGGCCGGTGCACTCTCCCAAGGGCTCGAGGTTGAAATTGATTGTCGGTTGTCCCCTCTAAAATAATAAACCAACCATCAGACTGCTTGTGCATGTCAATGCATGACCCATATCAGGGATCCCAAACCCAGAGGCGAAGTCGGCCTATTCCGGCAGTAGGGCTTGGTCGGTACGCCGACCGGACCCAGGTCCCGCTTAAAGGTTACCTCGAGTGTACACCACCTCCGCTTGTTTGGTTTGGATCCGGTTAGTGAAAGGGGTTGGAGAATGAAATAAAATGACCGTAGCATCAGACTGCTTTCTCCTCCCGAGATTGATATCCGCCGTTGATTGTTTGATTGGCGGGCTAAGTGCCACGCTCGACGGGCCACCTCTAGAGCCGCACCAATCCATTGTTACTGTGGATCACGATTGATTGGCTCAATGAGCACCATGATTGTTACTGCTTTGAAACCCGATATTTGAAAAGAAACTACTGCTTACGACTTTCCTTAATTGGAAACTTTACCGACTTGAAAACGGTCCTATATGAACATTAATGTTTTACTAAAGCTTGTTATGTCTATGTGCTTAATTGCTATGTGTTTTCGGACTCACCGGGCTTTAGAAGCTCACTCCATATATTTTCCTTCCCTTTCTGAGGTTTTAGATCGGGTGGGCGGGGACCGAGACCGGATCTAGTCTTTTGAAGTTTGTTTGGTATAAAAATCTTTCCAGTTGATGACTTTTGGGAAACAATTCCTGTGAATTACCTTTTGGATTATTATGTTAAGGGTTTGTAGTATGAACTCTGGTGGTTGATTTGATGTATTAAGTTGAACCAATCTCGATGGTTGTATCTTTTAACATAAACCATGGTTAGAATGAATTTGACCGACCGAGTCCGGCGAAGGGTAGCTGCTCACGATACCCCAGACGCCCTGGGAGAGCCACAATTATTACTAAAATAGGTTCTGAATGCGTTACTGACATCAAGGAGTCACAGGAGGTATTAGCTGCAATTATGAAGGAGTTTTGCATTATTGAGACAAAGACAGAAATTTCAATGAGGGATTGTATCTTGCTAGTGGTTGATTCTTATTCCCTACAATAAAAGAATGGACAGCTTAGACGTTGAAAGGAGTCTCCTAGTTGCCCCTAAACTTTGCCTTTTAAATAGACAAATAAACATTTAGTTTGCAGAAATATACATTCTTAAAAAATAATAATAATAATAATGCACTGTGAAGACCATCTAAACATACAAATGGACATTGCCACGTTTCCGCCTACCAAAGAAAAAGGTAAAAATCAAAATTACTTTCAATGTTAAAAATATACTCCTCTATGCTTTTAACCTCTGTTATTCCTCTCCCACCAGAAAGTCCAATGACATAACTGCAATACGTGCTCAATCACATGCCAGTTTGTCAACATTAAATCTGTTCATCAATGTTTGGTGCAAAATTAACCCAACTAAAGAATCATAGAATTGAACCTGAAGTAATACACACCAAGCATCAATTAGATTGAATTACCAATTAAACCAAACAAACATGACCAAGAAAATTGCATTACTACCAATTAATTTATTATTTCTTTTATAGAGTATTCCAGCATTGTTAAGATATGTCATCCAGGGTAATAAAAAACCTAACCTTTTCCACTCAACTGCTTGTAAAGAACATAAGACACTGCAACCACCAGATCTACTCTTTAAAAGTTTCTGATGCACAGTGCATAATGAAAGTACAACCTGACAAAGCCACTTTCGTTTTTTGAGATATAAATTTGGTATTCTCAAGAAACCAAACTGAACCAGGAAGGGCAACTATAATAAATAATTATCCAAAATGGAATTCTCAAGAAAATTATCCAAAAATTAAGCCAACTTAAAGAGTCAAAAGAATTGTCTGCTCTACAGCTATATTTATGTGCATAAATCTTTATTGCCCTCATTGTTACAAAAACTGAACACACAATGATTGAAGAATTTAGCAGGAATAGGTACTAATATAGTAAAATTTTACTAGAATGTTTCTAGTCTAGAAATAAATCTGGCTAACAAGAAATTTTTCTTTAGAATAAGTATGATTCATTATTTCACATGTATCAGATTGCTACTGGTTTATACACAATTTCTGGAACCAAGTCATAAGGCCAAAGTAAATTCAGTAATAGCACATTACCATAGAAAATCAAGTAGGCAAGGGTAACTTTTCATATAATTCCAAAATAAACTAATAAACAGTATACGCCTAAAGGTTTATAAGCACTTCTAAATGTGCCAAATATGCTATAAGTTGTTCCACACAAAAGCTAACACCACAAAATTCCTGTTCCAAAGTGACAGCAAATGCAACAATCTAATTCAACGTCACATTGATGAAAACCATCACCACTATTAACCATAAGTAACGTAAGATGTTCAAGTGCCAGAAAGGTAAGGTCAAGTTTGTCAGATCACTTACAGATGGAAAAAAAGTATCTCTGCTCCGATGATTGAAATCAGTGCCACCAGATCCTTTGTAGACATCTACCCAATGCTTATACAATCTTGGCTTGAGGCCATACATTTCATTCATGTCAATGTCCTGCACAAACAGCCATCAATTATACGTCCTGCTACTCTTGGAACTATACTCAACAAGTTCTTTTATTATTTTAGAGTCTATAAAGGAGATAAAAAAGATCTCAAAAAGCAAAAACAGAAAAATTGCGGGGTGCACCAATAAAGACTCCATTAATTTGCCTTTGCTGCAACATCAACGACATCCAACTAGCACAACATTTTTACAGAGTCCATAGAGCGCTAGAATGCGGAACCAGCTCACAGAAACACATAACAGAAAGGAAGAAAGAAGGTTGTAAATGGAGGACAAAGCACTCTCCTCCAGTACCAAAACAAAAGGCAGAGAAGATAGTTTAAATTTCAATAAAGTTACCTTCCAAAAAAAAAAAAATCACTGTCCAAGATCATCAGATGATACCAAGTGGGTAAGTTCAACAACAGCGAAATCGTAATCTATAAACACCATGTTGTACATCTTTATCTTTCAATGATTGCTAGAGGTAAAACATACTAATGCAACATGAAATATGAATGAACTCAAAACATTCACGACTCCTAGATAAATAGGGAAATGAGCTCGGGCTCAAGCATATTGACTGATGATCATATTGATGCAGAAAAGACAAGAGCAAAATTGGCTATAAAAAGTCAAGCACTATGAGAAATTTAAAAAAAATGCTCCAAAAGAATAAAAGTAAATGACTAGCTTCCCCTAAATCCCTTAGCCAATGCAACATGAACAGAGGCAATAAATTGTGTATTGAGCTTAATCATGTCACCATCTAAGAACTAGATCATGAAATACAACTGTAGATGACATTCAGAGATACTCTAAATGATAAGCGCTGCCATAACACACTGCAAATAGGACTTAACCTACAAAATTCTCTCCCCATGCAAGCAAACAAAGACTATTTGGCGCTAATAAGACCAACTAGTAGGACATTACCCTAAATCTTCCTCATCCACCCCCAAAAAATAGGCCATGAATTTTAAAAGAGTTGTTTTGCTTCAGGAAAAGCTGATTTTTTGAATGCTTCAGGGAGGGAGGGTCCAACTGCAGCATAGAATGCCCAAGACTTGAAGTAAATAAGCACAATGGGCTAACAGACCCACAATAATCCACATCAACAACCACTAGGCTAAAGGAACCAGAATTACAAGACAATAACTATTACAACAGTTAGAGCTCTTTACATGCAGAAACTCATCATAATCAACCAGCAGTTGTAAGTAAAGAGATCTACCTTCAAAAAACAGTCTCCAGTTCCTCTCCATTTGCAGTTGGGTGCACGAAGAGCAGGAATTTCCCATTTGTAATTCCATTTCCTCTAGAATAAGTTGTCAACCTCTCCTTGAGATGATTTGTATTCCAAGTGACTGCTGAATGTACTACAAATTCAGCAACCTCGAGTTAAGTATACAGACAGTTCTTGTGTCCCAATTAATTTTGTTGGGGGGAGAACATGCAAACAAGGTACTAGAATGCAGAACAGTTGTTCCACTGGTTCCAAAAGGAATAGAAAAACATGTTAAAAACGCTAAAGATCATCTACATTGAAAACCATGTTAAAGATCGCTCATGAAATTCAATACTTGTGTTTGATTAATTTCTTAATCAGTTATAAATTCCTTGCAATCATTGAAACTCAGAAATTACAAGGTTTCTCATACAGTGCAAAGTTTACAACAAAAACAATTATAAGAAAAGTCGGTTGTAGAAATGTGAACGGAAAAAGAACAATCTCAAAACAAATTTATCGCTTTCTTTTGAGATTTCAATTTCTAAAACAAAACTGCCATGATGCACAGTAAAGAAGCACCTCCATATCATACCCTCTATCTTTTGTGGTAAACTAGTCGAACTAGGTACATGATCATTACATGAACATGCCATTGAAAATTCCATTAAGAAGTACAACAAAATAAAGATCAATGATCCAAATGAAAAACAAAAAGAAGGCAATGAGCAAATTTGATAATGACAACAAAAAGACTCCAGAATGCTCGCATTCAAGTACAAGAATGCATCTATCACTTCCTTGGTGGGTAAAAATTAGATTACAAACAACCTAAGTTTGTCCTTGCTTTTTAAGAACATAAGTTGATTTCCTTTTAGCTTTACACATTTGTCCTTTGGAAAATGGACGATTATTTGTTTTGTAAGAAAAAAAATGGAATCCCAAACATGATAATAGGAAAACTAATGCAATTTATGCCATCTCAAAATACCTTCTGCTGGAAGACTCCTTGGTATTGGATTCAACCTTTGTTCTCAAATCATGTTCTACGTCTGAGTCAGACGCACCAACCTCCACATCATCTGATCCAAAACCTTCACTGTTTTCTGTAGAACCCGACACCCATTTTCTTTGGCACCATTTATCATTTCACTTCTTCTAGGAGACCCAACAATACTCCCTAATTCAATAAAAAAATCAATTAATCAATATTCAACAGTCAACTAACCAAGCAGCTCACATTACAAAATGACATAACAAGTTGATTGCATCATTTTTCTTAACACTCCATAAATTATTAACATATCAGGCAAGATTACTAATTCTTTCAGGTGGAAAAATGTAAAAGCAACAGCGATAGGGTTGTAGTAGTCAATTGAGCAATTAAAGATCATGCCTTCCTTAGTTTTTCTTATTTCGGGTTTTAGTAGTCAATTCAGCAATTAAAGATCATGCCTTCCTTAGTTTTTCTTATTTCTTATTCCTTGTATAGTTATGGTTGCTTATTTGAACAGTTGTGCTTCTGAGGTAATACCAGACTATAAGCAAATGCTTATAACGTGAATATTTATGCAATTCTTCAACTGAATATTTTGGTGACAAAAGATATACCCAAATGATTAATGATATCTAACCACCAACTTTAACGTGATAACTCCCGATATATGAACAGACTTACACATGTTGCACATAAGAAAAGAACAAAATCACTTTTTAACCCATTTGTACCAACATATTAAAAAAAATACTAATTCCATCGTACACGAAGTGTTCTATCCCGATGATGAGGCAAAGATGTTTAAATCTTACATCAAGGAAAAGATGTTAAAAAAAAAAAGAACAAAAATCCGTTTTTAACCCATTTGTACCCACATATTAAAAAAAATACTAACTCCAAGACACAAGAAGTGTTCTATCACACTGATGATGCAAAGATGTTTAAATTTTACATCCAGGAAAAGATGATTAACCTTTATTTTCCATCTCATGTATGCACCAAGGCAGTAGGATTAAAGCATAATAGTTGGACTTTTTTCCAAAATTATTATAATGCCAAGTTTTAAATACAACAAGTTTAAAAGTTTCGCCCCCAAAGAATCTGAAGCAAGACATAATTCCAATTCTTCACATAAGTAAGCTTATGTTAGAATTCATGATGAAAACTTGTGCTCTAAAAATTTCAAGCTACAGTAACTAGCGGGCGAACTCATTACCACATGTTTTCACCTAAATAGCATAGTGGACTGTGTAAAAACTTTCCATCTAAATCATCATTGTGCTTGAAACTTATAAACAAGCCTATCAATTGAAAACATAGAACTCTTCATCGGACCAAGAAACCCAGTACAATCTATGATGGAGGTAATAATCAACACATAGAATTATGGGTCAACTAGGCAAAGCTCAGCAAAAGCATTCAAGGAAATAACAATAATAATGTGATGCATCGAAGTTTAAATTTTAATGAGAAAAGAGAATGAAAGGCATTATGCTTCCATGTAACCAAAAACAAGATACAAGTTCTGCAACTAATTCATAAAGAGCTTATTATCTACCTTCATTGTCATCTTCAAGTTCATCTTCTGATTGATCGTCTTCTGTATCACTTTTCCCTTCTTCTTCTCTTTTTCTATTCACAGGAGAAACACTTTTCTTATGTAAGTTTTTACAGGAGGACTAAATAAATCAACATCATGAATTCTTGACGCAACTAGAATAGTTAAAAAAAAAAAAATCAGCCAACTGTCTACAGCAACATGGAAAATAATTTTCCAGAATAACAATGATTGATTTGACTGACCTCCTAACCATGAAAAAAGTAGTGCATGAGAATACTAACAATTCTTATGCAGTAAAACACATCAGTTACACTATTGAGGTGACAAAACTTATTCCAAGAACCATCTGTGTGCCTTATCGTAACAAGAACAGTTTTCAAGGACCTATATTTTATAACTCGCATGCCCCAGAATCAACATTAAACAGTTCACCCTGTGCTAGTCACCACTTTGACTAGATACTTGAAATCAACCTTACTGAAATAATTTCCATCCTCTGTAACTCCATTTATGATTTCTATAAGTTCTTTCATCTTTGTTAAAGCACAGGCTCTGATTACCAGGAAAACAAAACCATATATCTTCCGTAAGCAAAAAATGTTCATATACCTTATACAAACAAAATAAATTAAGAATTAGCACCTATGGTTTCAGAGAGAGAGATTAAAGACATCATTAAATCTCTTTCTCAACCTCTTTCCTCATGATTTTTTGCCATTACCATTGATCATCAAACAAACAATGTAACAAACCAATCAATGGAGAAGAAATTAGTGATTTTAACATCAACAAAATCCCACAAAAATATCATTTGACACTTCAACTCCACAATAACAAAGCAATCACGATTATCTTACAAGAGAAAACATAACAAACGCCAAAAACACCAGTGGAAAGTCGCTATAGTGCACCTTAATGCTGTAGTTCTTGGGAACCCCCCCAACCCCCCACTCATAGCACTATCTCAAACATACTCTTGTATAACATGTATTCCTTTTATCCATAGAGTAAATCAAATTTATTTCCAGAATGGCTATTATAAACCTCACGCAATGCGTTACATACACCAAAAACAGCACTTTCTACATCAAAATTGCCAATCGTCTAAGTCACAGATTCCAAGTGATCAAATTCCAAAACTAATGAAAGTCCCACAGGTTCAATCAGCAAATTTTAAAGACATGAAACCATTAATAGGTAAATAATTAACCAGCAAAATTAAAAGGGGGTATACTACACATAAAAATAAAAACATGTAATACATATAACATACTCTTATAACATGTATTCCTTTATTCGTAGAGTACATTGAATTTATTTCCAGACTGACCATTATCAAACTCAGGCGAACATTCAATGCACTGGAAACACCACTTTCTACATTAAAACTTCCAATATAATCATCCCAGACATTATCCAATGATCGACTATGGTCAATCAGCAAATTTTGCACACATAAAACCATAAATAGGTAAATAATTTACCAGCAAAATCAATAGGAGCTACATTTCACAGATTAAGAAAAAGGGGGACAGAGATTTTGTAGCACTAAAGCATTACCTTTGCTTAAAAGCATTTGCAATTAATTGACTACTTGATCCCAACTTCTTCAATAAATTGTCATACATTGTTGGCTCTCTGTTAAAAACAATTTCCTCTTCTACTTCTTCTTCTTCTTTGGTCTCTAATTCAGCCTCAGAATTTTCATCAGACCAATCCTCTAGAACATGTTTTCAAAAAACAACAAAAAAAAAATTCACTTATAACAGAAAACAAATCCGAGAAAAGATCTAAAATGTAATATTGGCTTGCCTGAGTCATTTTCTAGAGGTTTCTTAGGTACATGTTTTTCTGCTTCGTGATTCAGCTTCAGATTTTTGAACTTCTTAAATGGCTTTGAACCGTTCATTCTCTTCAACCCTATATAAGATATCCCTATTAATAAGCATAAACGAACATTACAGAGAAAACTAGGGTAAGATTTACCTCTTTTTCTTGCAAATCTTGGATTTCCCATTGAAACTTGATTCTTCTAGCTTTGTTGGGGCTCTGGGGAGATTAATAAGTTAAGAAGGAGAAAAAACCTTTAAAAAATCAAAGCTGCAGGTTTAGAAAAAGGGTGTTATATATAAGATCGAAAAATAGTAGCAGAAGTTATGAGAGGTGGCGGGGGTAACTAGGGGAGGAACAAGTGTGCTACTTCAGGAAACTTTGAAAGGATCCATTTATTACAGGTTCTTCAATGACCTCAGCATTATACAACCACATGTATCCAAAACAGGAATACCACAGGAATATTGCTTATTTAACAGGATTGGCATTTTTTTAACTAAACAACTAATTGGCTTCGTCCCGCTCTTCACTCAGGGTTGCACGTAATTTGCTTATGATATATATATATATATATATATATATATATATTTTGTACATGTTTCATGGTGGCAAATTCCTCAAAATAATGGTAAAATGTAAAATTATTCTCACTTTATGGCTTCTTTTTTTTTTTTTCCCAATCTAGCGCACATCCAATGTGCGGCACCAGAGGGAACTTTTTTTTTTTCACGTTTTGTATAAGAAATGAAGAGGGCCTTGGTTGCAAATTTTGGAAATAATTTGTTAATGGTGCTGCACATGCCAGTAATAATTGAAATAATGTTACTAGTGCCGTACATGGTTTCAATTGTTTTTGGTGCCACACATCTCAGTGGGGAATTTTTTTTTTTTTCATTTTGTATAAGAAATAAAGAGGCCCTTGGTTGTAATTTCAGAAATATTTTGTTAAGGAGTTAGGATTAGGGTTTTGGGTTTAAAGAAATACTCTATAAATAAATTCATATTGGAAGGAAATAAAAAAAATACTTTAAACTAATAAATCAATCTAAAATAGGAAGATTTTTATTGAATTGATAAACTCGAAAAACCGAATATATTTGAAACTCCTATAAAAAAATTTAAGTTATATTAGAGAAAAAGTTTTGTGTAAGTGGAATATAAACATAAAAGTTACGATATATTTAGACTGAATTCGAGTATTTAATAAACCAGTGCTAGTGAAATTAGGTTAAGGTTAGGTTTAGGGCGGGTTTATGGTTAGGGCTTAGGGTTTAAGGTTAAAAAAATATTCTATACTAATAAATAAAAATGTGAAGGAATCTACATTGTGAAATAAAATTTGTAGATAACTAATACATTAGAATAAATCTGTTGCTACGTCCAAAGCAAAAGTCTTCATCAATTTAAAGGCAATAGGGCAGTAAAATATATGAAAAATTTATTGGTAATTTTTATCAATATCTTTCGAATTTCGTAATTTTTATAAAAAATTTATTGATCACATGTGCAACACCAAAACTTTTTTGTCTAATATAACCAAAATTTTTTCTACACGAGGAATATAAAAGTTATGATATATCTAGGTCGAGTTTGAGTGTTTTATTATTATTACTTTGTTACATCTTGAAGCATCATATAACATTGATCCTCCAAAGTGAACTATTTTTCTATTCCAATACAACTGAATTACTAGGTCATAACTGTCCGACATTTATAAAAAAACTCCTAACTGTCATTGAGGTACAAGATTTCACGTCAATTTGGAAATTAAATTACGTCCTATCCATACCTAAATTTAATCATCCTCCTTGAAGACAGAACAAAATTTATTGCAACTCTCTTTGTTTAAACTTTAGTAAAGGAATTTTCAATTTTTTTAAAATGTGAACACAAAAATTTATTAAAAACTGTAGTATACTCACCACCAATCATTTATTATATATCTAGTATATCGTATCTTTTATATTCCTCTTATAGGAAATTTATTCTCTATTATAATCAAAATTTTTTTTTAGTGTTTTCAAATATTATCGGTTTTTATTTTGCTTTTATGAGTTTATCACTTTAATAAAAAATTTTACCATTTTAGTTTAATTTAATATTAAATTTTTTCCATTTTCATTTATTAGTATAGCATATTTTTTTTAATCCTAAACCCTAACCATAATCCTTAAACCCTAACCCTAACCCTAATTTTTATCGGCACTGATTTATTAAACACTCGAACTCGATCTAGATATATTGTAACTTTTATATTCCACTTATACAAAACATTTTTTCTAATATAACTAAAAAAATTTTATAGGAGTTTCAAACATATTCGGTTTTTTGAATTTATCAATTCAATAAAATTTTAACAATTTTAGTTTGGTTTATTAGTATAAAGTATTTTTTTATTTCCTTCCAACATGAATTTATTTGTATAGATTATTTCTTTATATCCAAAATCCTAAACCCAATGCCCTAAACCCTAACCCTAACCCTAACTCCTTACCAACATATTTCCAAAATTACAACCAAGGGCCTCTTCATTTCTTATACAAAACGTAAAAAAAAAAAAACTCACATGGCATTTGCGGCACCAGTAACAAATTATTTCTAAAATTACAACTAAGGCCCTCTTCATTTCTTATACAAAACGTAAAAAAACAAAAACAAAATTCCCCTAATGTGCGGCATCATTAGATTGAGAACCAAAAAAAAAAATAGAGCCACAAATTGAGGATGATTTTCTATTTTACCATTATTCTGAGAAATTTGCCGTTTCATGGTATTAGGAGAAGTGTAAATTGGTTATGTTAGTTGGATAATAATAAAATTTAATAATATTAGTGTGTAGTATAAAGAATGAGTATGCGTATGAAAAATTTGGGTTGGAATGAAATTTTATGTGTAAGTAGTATAAATATTATTATTATGAGTAAATGTATGTTTTGGAAAATGTGAATAATGAACATATTGAGTGTTTATATCAAGTATGGTTATGTGGTAATAGATAGGTACGTTAAAAATTCATTTTTTGATTTTTATATTAATATATATACATTTAAATAAAATATATTTCTTATTTAGTGAGTGTTATTAACCATAGTTATGTATATTGAAATTAACTTATGTTATTAGTATAATTAATATTTGTGTAAGAAACAAAATAGATAAAAATGGAAAGGAGCATTTAGTATTAAAAAAATATATTGTATTGAATGAAAATTTGTAGATGACATTCTTAAATTAGTATTGGCAGAGAATAATGTATAAGAGAAGTAGGAGAAAAGCAATCTGTGAGGAAGATAAATATGTGGATTTGATGAATTGTTTATAGTAAAAATATTTAATTGGAACTTAGAGAAATTAAATTTTACATTTTGTGAATATAGATTGACAAAGGTGAGCTGAATAGAATGGATGAAAAACTTGTTCATTGATGTACAGATATAGTGCAAATCATATAAATACATTTATACATTGATAGATTGGAATTAGTTGCGGATTACAGCGGGTAGATCTCTACAGGCTGGTCATCGAATATTTGCATTTGGTATTGATTTTAACCTAAATGTGTTATTATAGTTATATATCCAAGTCTATGATATTTGAGCATCTTTTTCCATCCATATGTGAACAGATTGTCATGAACTTTGATATCCCAACTTTTGTGACATCAATGGATCACAATAATGTTATTTTTATTTGGCAAAATGCATATCATGTCTTCTAGGTGTAATTCCTGCAATATCAAAGAAATTGTTGTCATTTAAATTTTTAATAGTAGTGAATTGTATAAGGATTGGAGTATGAAGCTTACTGAATATTTGATGTCTTGAGGCCTGGGCATTTTCTATTATCATTATTTTTTGGCCATTTAAAAATTATTGAAATAATTGAAGTTCATGATAATAGAAAAGATATTTCCGGCTTTGTTTGGATTTGGTGTTTTTCCTCCTATTTTTGAAAAACTATTTTTTACACTCCAAATGTTACAGTAAAAACAAACCCAAATACAACCCCAAAAACAACACATTTGTTTTTCACAATATTATATGTTTTTTTCTTTTTCCTTTTCCTTTTCCATTTCTTTTTCCTTTTCCTTTTTTTCTCTTTTTTCCTCTCCTCCTCTTCCTCACATCCTCTCCTCCTCCACACTCCTTCTGCCTCTCATTTCTCCTTCCTCTCCTCCTTCTCCCTCCTCCTCCTCCTCCTCTCCTCCACTGTCACGACCAGAGGTTCAGAGCACGATTGAAGGAATTTCCCCTTTTACCCTCCTGAGTTTGGCCCACAACAGAACTCAGCCACAAGTGGCATCCTGCCACATGTACTAATCCGTACCGAGGCCCACGTAATCGCACATTATCCTTTGAGTAAGAGGTGCCGTAATAGTGGAGGATGATTGGACATATCACTGGAAAGACATACTCTGAATCGGTCATGTGTTCGCCATGTGTCATATATGAGCACTGCACTTTGCCTGCATTGATCGAATGGGATTGTACCGATCTTGATCGATTAGGAGGGAGAGTCTCTGTACCCACTTTAAGAGATTCGATGTAAATGTCGGGAAGGAGATCTTGATGACCTGCGATTCCGAAGAAACCTGTCCTTCGAAGACCTTGGACTTGTAATAGCCGACGATGGAGTGATCGGCCGGAATTTCCATTATCACTGTTGCCCTAGCACTCAATGAGGATGAGGAAGACGAACCCCTGATTGTGTGTGATGTGAATGGGATGGTATCGTTTTATGGAAATGCGATGTCGTTTGCTAATGACTGTAGCAATGGGTGCTCACTGTAACAAGAGGTGCCGAAAAAACTATCGCTATATTGGGTATATTGGGTACCCTATATAGTAACCACCACGTGGCCTCCCGAACGTCTTATATAATATTACTAAGATGCTCGGGGTTGCCACGTGGACAGATGAGATTGAAAGATGGGGAATGGACGGTCAAGATCATCCCGTAGGGCTGATTGAATGGCCCGCATAGCGGGCCCCCCATCCCACGTGCTGTTAGGCACGTGGGCCTCGGTACGGATTAGTACACGTGGCAAGATGCCATTTGTGGCTAAGTTCTATTGTGGGCCACATCTCATGTGGCCCTGTCCCCCACTATGCCGACAAGGCATGGTGGCCGACAAAAGTACTACCAGGTGGCAGTATGTCATTGGCGGTCAAGGATATGTGGGCCATGTATCCATGCACGAAAATTAGTGGCAATGAGTACTTCAAAATTTGAATAACGGAAGAGCAGTGTAGAGGCACTGTATGCCAACTGTAAAGGTGGCCACTATTGTTGAAACACGTGTAGTAGTAGGACCCACCTAAAGAGTGCGTGTCCAGGAAGCTGTTGCTGTATAAGTAAAACCTGTTCAGTTGGGTGGTGAAGAGAATAAGAATGAGATGGCAGATAGAAGGGACTACGAGGGCTTTTTAAGAGTTGTGCTGCGAGATGGAATGGAGCTTGCTGTTTACATGGGGATGCATGCAGCAGTGAGTTCCGAACTTGAAAGGTTTGTGAAGGAGTTAGGAGAGCTCTTCCGTGCAGTGGATCAAGTCAAGAAGATGTTGATGAATGACAGAGAGGAAGAAGACGAGCTCAGCTCATCTGGGAGTAGCTCAAGCGCAGAAGCACAAGCATAGTGCTCGTTCTATAGAAGAAATGGACCCCACAATGTAATAGTGCCGTAGAAAAATACATGTACTTGTATATGCACACAGTGCATAATGTAATTCACTTTATTAATAAAGTGGGACCCATTACAGCTCATCGTGGAACTTAAGACACTCGTAGTGAAAAGTAACGTGATCACAGTTAATCTAAGTACTAATAACAGAATTACACGCTGCTTCTATTACAATTGGACTGATAATACCGCAATTATTAATATAGCGCATTATGAGTGCGCGTACTCTCCTATTAATGACATCTGCAGGGACATCTTGCAATTTAGCATAAGTCCAGATCTTGACCCTTGGACGCATTGCTCTCAGTCTGAGAGCCTTGCGGAGGTTATAGTTTGCTCGTATTAACACTGACTAGTTGGTCGTGTGGTTTGATATGTGAGAAAGTGAAGGGGATCCTTCTGGAAGTCCGAGATGAAGCATCCTCGTGACATTAATTGGGAGAACGAAATGTTCATCCCTGCATCCATTACTGTGTATGACACAGCAACCGCAGCAAAACTTAATCAGCTTCCTCCTGCTGCTCCTCCTCTTGGACCTGCGCCTGCAAGAAGAGAGGTTGATCGATGAAGCAGAACTCAGCATTCTGTCTAATCTAGTTGTATAGATCGGATCGATCTATGGCATTTAAATAGTCATAATAAGAGCAATTCGGACCAGGATTGCAGAGCACGATTGAAGGAATTCTCCCTTTTACCCTCCTGGGTTTGGCATATTTACAATTAGATACCCAGTCATGCTGGGCCCTAATGAACTCCTTCCAGTGCTTGAGGAACTGTGGATTGACGTCATCAATGACATTATATCACGCGTTATTAGAATGATGGGCCAGGTCAATATGGCTCGCGTAATAGTTATGGGCCTGCGGATTAAGATTTCTGGCCCAACAAGTCTTTCCTGTTCTACTTGGGTCTTCAATTATTATGGACTTGGACCTATGTGACCTGTTCTCAAGCCCACATACATTCTTTGAAGCTTACTAGACCAGAGCTTGTAGAACATTTTGGAAATTGGGAAAGTGCATCTGGTACGGATCAGATGGCCTGTGAAAGATGCGATCGAGATTACTGGACATCCGGTCATAATGTATGACGAAAGATCGAGGATCGCCCTTCTTGATGATGCCCAGAGCTACTCCTTTATCCTCTGAGGCTAGCGCAGCAGCATATACCTCATCCCCATTGTCGGCAGCTCGTCTGCTCCGACCATCGGATCGAAAGGTCCCCCATTCTGTGAAATTTCCATATTTGGAGATGTAATCCCTAACTGCAGATGAAATCCTCGCACCCTGTACGTTGGGATAAAAGATAGAAATGTCGAAGAATCTCTGGTTCTTCGTTCTGAATTTAACGGAGAACTGCAGCAAGCAGTGGAGATGCGGTGTTCCGTCCTGGTGCTGTTCTGCAGCAACGCGGATATAGATCGGAGGAATTGGTAACTGTTTCTGCTAGAAAGAATCAAGTACCTCCTCCTTTGTGACTGTGCATCTAGGATAGGTTAGGAAGATGTTGTTTGCGTTGAGGAAAAAGGAAGAAGGAAGTCTGGGCATGATGAACTGTAACAATGGGTGCTAACTGTAGCAATAGGTGCTCACTGTAGCAAGAGGTGCCGAAAAAAGTATGGCTATATTGGGTACCCTAAATAGTAACCACCACGTGGCCTCCCGAGCATCTTATATAATATTACTAAGACGCTCGGGGTCGCCACGTGGATGGATGAGATTGAAAGATGGGAAATGGACGGTCAAGATCAGCCCGTAGGGCTGATTGAATGGCCCGCAATGTGGGCCCCCCTCTGTCCCACTTGCTGATGGGTACGTGGGTCTCGGTACGGATTAGTACACGTGGCAGGATGCCTACGCGGGCAAGTTAGTGCACTGTAGTTGCGCCGTACAAAATTCAAAATTTGAATTTTGAATGAATACGGGCTTCAGTCCCTGTTGATGTCTTGGAGAGAGGGAAACACACAGTGCAACTGTTTATGAAGAACTGTTGCTGATTGACATAAAGTTGATTGTCGTACAATCTCTACAGGAGCACGTGGTGATAAATGGAAGAAAAATCGATGAAAGGGAACTGTTGTCGTTGTTGTTGTGTAAGAAAATGGGAAGTCACAGTGCTAAGAGATACCTCCAAGAAACGGCTCCAAACATGGTGTCTGGGAGGACTGGGAGGGGGGAGGAAGGGAGAGAGGGAGGAGGAGAGGAGAGGAGAGAGAGGGAGAGGAGGTGAGGGATGGGGAAAGAGGGGAGGAGGATGGAGAGAAGCCAAAATAAAAAAATTTCCCGATGGGGTGCAGAAGGGTAGGATGAGGGAGGGGAGGGAGAAGAAGAGGAAAAAAAAGAAAAAGGAAAAGAAAAAAGATATAGAAATTAAATAAAAAAGGAAATAGAAATAGAAATTCCAAAAATAACCCCAAATACATCTACAGTATTTATTTTTCGCTACAGTAATGCTACAATACTGTTTTTGAAAAACAACCCCAAAATCAGCTAATCCAAACAGACCCATCATTGTTATGTCATTGTAGTAGCGAATGTGTCCAAAGGGGATTACGGTTTCATTTGAGATTGCGGTGCTTTTTGTAAAAAGGCACTTTTAAGTGTTAAAAGTATTATTGAGACATCTGATAAATACTATCCCATTAAATTAGGAGTGGAGCTTTTGGTATTAAAAGCACTTTTGGCAAAAGCTCAAATTTAGTACTTTTAGAATAGCTTTTATATTTTTAAAAAATAAAACATTAATTTTAATCTTTTAATCCTATATTATAAACTAAATAAAGAGATAAATACATTTAAAAAAATTTCAAATTACACATTATCCTATGTGGTAAGTTCTTATTGAACTATTTATCCAAACAATCTACGTAAAACTACTTAAGACCTTAATAAGTGCTTTTATTAAAAACTCTATTAGGTAAAGTGCTTTTCAATAAGTTACCGAAACCACAAATGGGCTCTAAATAAGTGTTTAGTCAGGAGAAAGGGATCCTTTAAAATTTTTTTTGGTTAGCAATATGGAGAAATTTGGAGCAGAATCATATCAAAATATTAAACTAAATTTGAACAAAAAAAGCAAGCTGAAATAAGGAGTACAATTTGTCTTGAAATTTTTTTTATCCCATAGTGCTTATTCAAATGCTCAATTAAATTTAAATAGAAAAAGAAAGCAGAAAAATCGGAAATGCAAAGAAATTTAAAGCAAAATTTATCCTAGAATTTTTTGTTACATCATGTTTATTAATACAAAGTAGCCTAGAGAAACAAACAACAAAATAGTAAATTCTGCCTTACATCTTCTTTATCTTGGCAATTTCTACTATTACTATTTTTTGACTTTTATTATTCGTTGACTATTAAAAGCTTTTCTAATAACTAGAGCTCACCATACCCAATACAAATGGCATCATTATTGTTATGTTATTGAAATCAAAGAGTGAATAAATGATGTGTACAAATAGTCATAGTGAATGTGGCCAAAAAGCATTAAATAAGTATGTTATCAAGAGATCCCTTATTTTTTTGACCAGTAATATAAAGGAATCCGGAGCAAAAGGTTAAGTAAAATATTAAATTAAATTAAATAGATCCTTTACCTTGTTTGTTAGTAATATAGAGAAATCTGGAGCAAAACTCTATTAAATTAAATGGATGATCTTTTACTTTATTTGTCAATAATGTAGAGGAATTTGGAGCAAAAATGATGCAAAAACATCAAATTAAATCTATTAAATTAAAGGGATCTTTTACTTTGTTTGTCAATAATGTCGACAAATTTGGAGCATAATTCATAAAAAAATATTTAATTGAATCCAAAGCAGAATCCATACTAAAATGTTAAGTCGAATTTAAAGAGAAAAAGCAAGGAAATAAATACTACTAAAATCTTGAATTAAACTTGGAGCAAAATTCACACTAAAATGCTAGATTAAATTTAAGAATAAATAGTAAATAGAAAAATTGTGACAGCCCCACCTCCCCCTAAGGCGAACCAAAGGGTTCGACCAGCCACCTGCCCAACTCTCGCCGGGACTCACTACAGTTCCTCAATTCAATTGCGAGCAATTACTTCACATAACAAAATAACTTTAATATTCTCCAGTCAAATGTAACATTTAAACCCCAAAGCTTCCTTAGCGAACCACAACGGTCCCAAACTATAATTACAGATACAAAAGTTTATCCATTCAGAATTTCATAAGTACAATTCAAAATACAAGGATTACATCAAAATACAAGCTTAAGTTTCCAACCAAACGACTTAATGCAATCCTTGGAGGCTCTCGTTCTCAAACCCTACTAAGGAAAACAAATTGGGAAGGAATGAGCTAAAAGCCCAATGAGCAATCTTAAAACATGCAATCTCATATAGTAGCAGCGAAGAATCCAATAATAATCAGTTAGGGAATTTATCACCAATAAAACACGTAAAATAAGAAAACACTCAGTTAAAGGATACGGTGTCCACTGGGAGCAGTTGCAATCTATCTTATCAGCCGGTCAATCAACCTCCTACTCCTTATAACACCCAGTGGTAATACTCGAGTATACCGTAACAGTGGCCCAGGGTTCCTAACCTACCCGACCGAATCCGCTTCTGGCTCGAATAGGGTAGTAATGATGGGCAAGGGCCCAGTTCAGCCAAAGGCTTACACTCATGCACAAACAATCAAACAACAGTCAATTAATCACTTTAAACAGTAAAATGTCACATTTGACTAGGTCGAGTACGATAAAGTACACACTCGTCTAACAAATGGTATAACGGAGAAAAGTTTCACATTTGAGCAGTTTTAGAAACACTTAACACTTAAACAAGTAGTGAACATTCAAGGAGCACATAAAAAGATCATTCAAGTCACACACATGCAAAGATCACTCACCTTCAAGCAAAGTAAATCCTATGCGTCCGTTCTCAGATTCCCTTTGTATCCGCCTTCCAAGTCTAATAGCACACAAGATATGAGATGTTTAGGTTTGAATAGGGTTTAAAATGAGCCACAAAATTACCCAAATAATCACTAAGATGCCAAAACAACACTTAAAAACACTTAAAATAGCAAAGAGAGCACATGCATGGGTGCTCGAACGAAAACGGACGACGTTAGAATCAAAATGGAAAACACACACTAGAAGGTGTGAAAGGCAGATTTGACACCTTGAGCCATTTTGATCATAACTCATGGTACGAGTGTTGAATTTAAGTGCACGAGGTGCCGTTTCGAATCTAAGAGAACAAGATATAACTTTCATGAAGACCATTTCTACCCAGATTCACTCATTCTGGGTCAAAACACACGAAAACAGCCCCAGAAGTTTCAATCTCAGGTTCACTGACAGGCCAGATTCAAATGACCATATCTCAGTGCACAAAGGTCCAAATCAAGAAATTCCAAAGGCATTGGAAAGCTGGTATACAAGGTTACAACTTTCGTGTTTTGGCCAAAAGCCAATTCACAATGGATCGACACGAAAAATAGAGCCAAAGTAGCTGTTCCAGCCTCCCTTGTTTTCTGTTTTTGCGCCCAAACAAATGCAACTCACGCGCATGCAATTCAAATGACTCGAGAGTGATATTAAACATGCAAATGCAGCTTTTCAAACGTCCCAACCTCCTACTCGAACGGCATATACCTCCTATCCATCTACCACATGCTCATTACTACGCCAAATTGCTTCCAATTTAACCAAATCATTTCTCATCAATGTGCACCAATGCACTACTAATGGATTAGCAACCATTCAATGAAGTGATCAAAGAAACTCATTAGGTCCAAGATCATCAACCCCTCACTAGGGTTTCAACCATTTCATTAGCAATCTATCAACCAAACTATCAAACACACTTTAAATAACAATCAATGCATACCTTAAACACTCATTTAGACACTAATGGAAGCAATTATAGAACATTAAGCCAAGAACCCTAAGTTGATCAAGCTGGCCGAAATTTACAAGGCTGGAAAACGGAAAATTGACACCATTAATTCACAATTTTGAGCAAGAACAAGCTCTAATTTATTCAAAACAATAACATAAACATTAATCCCCAACATTGAATCTTGAAACTAATGAAACCCTAACCTAGCTTCTTGGCCAAAAGCATACACACTAAAATCAACCAAACCAATCCATAGAATCATCTCAAAAGCTATAAATGATCATGAATTAAGCTAAAACAACAACAAAATCCAACAACTTCATCAACTTAGATCAAATTCCAGCAACTTGGAGAAAAATTCCAGCTTTGATACCTTCAAGAAGATGAACTTAGGATGAAAACTCAAGCTTCCAACTCCAAGGATAAAGATTGATGGTTGCAAAGGGTTGAATCTCCAACTTTTCTTTCTTTTCTCCTCTCTTTTTCTCCTTTCTTTTCTCCTCTCCTTTCCCACGGTTTTCCTTCTTCTTTTTCCAGCCTTGCACCTGACTCCTTGAGGTTCTCAAATGACTAATAGTTCAAGCTACTTAGATATTTATTGCCTCTAGTCAAAGCTTTGTCAAGGGTCAAAGTTATCATGCCAATTAAACCTAACAACTTAGGTTATCTTTCACCCTTGCCGAAGTAATTTCCTTTCCTATCAAATTAGTCCATAGGTGCTCAATTCAACTTAACCTATCAAAGCTTAGTTACACCTACTTAGGCTACTAATCAGTCAAGAATCTTAATCACTTTTCTTAATCATGCATTAACACACATAAAATCAAAGAGATAACAAACTTGTAGTTGGACATAAAACTTAAATTCATTTTCAAAACTAGGGTTTAAATTTCAAATTAGGGTTTTCAAACTTGTAAAACAAAATAGTTAAATCAAAACACTTTAAGACGTAAAACAAACCATACAAACACCTTGGCAAACAATAATTACTATAATTAACATTATTTAATATTTTCCAAAAATTGAAAAAAATTGGGATCTCACAAAAATACTATGCATCCAGTAATATGGAGAAATCTGGAGCAAAATTCATATTTAAATGTAAAATTAAATCGTAAAGAGAAAAAGGAGGCAGAAAAGTACTACATACTGATTTTAACCCATTATTAAGTTTTTTATTTTAAATATATAAATGCATGGAAAAAGGGTAAACGCATATGAGAGGCTACTCAAAGGTGCCAAGTTTTAAACGTTTAAAATAGATTGTACAGTACTGGGTGGCAAAACAGAAATAAATTGGGCTTGCATGGGCCATTGAGAAGTAGTCGGAGCATAACAGCTGAAGAACACTCTAAAGGAAGACGATATAGTGACCCAATCAATTGCAGAACAAATACTCTCCAAAAACATCACCCATAAGATTCCTCCCAAATTACCAAAAAGTCGTTAGAACATGGGGCGGATGACATTTTCACTGCTCCTAAGGCTTCCGCACTTTTAAAAGGTAGTGATTAAGGGAAAATTACAAAGAGTCCACCCTAAGATTTAGGCTATTTTTCACTTTACCCTCTAATATTATATTTTTGGCAGTTTATCCCCTTGACTGGTAGTTAAAGTGTTGAAGTGGTAACAGCGTTGACGGCTTTTAGTGAAATAACAATAATATCCCTAGTTAAATAATCGATGGAAGAAAGTGCTTATGAATTGGCACGGGCAATAAATTTTTTCCAAAATTACCCTTCATTTAGGGAAAAAGGTGCTATTGTATTTTGCAAAGAAAAAAAGAAGAAAATTGCAAGGGAAAAAATGAAAAGCCATACGAAATTCCCCTTTCTCCTTTCCAATCTTCTTTCGCCAAACCCGCTAAACCTAATTGAGATCTCACCGTAAGAAAGATTGAGCATCGAGTGGATGGAGGTGATCTGATGCAAGAAGAAAAGAATTGAGTTTGCTGACTTCTACGTTTGCTTGTGAAATATCGAAGTTTTTGGAAGGAAATTAGCTAATCAATTCACTCACAGGTTTAAATTAGAGGTTAGTAAAGATATTATTGGTACATTTTTTGTTTAAAAAAGGCTTTTTTTTTTTTGTATTTGTATGGTTTTATAAGATGTTCAGCGTGAGTTTCTTCATCTGGGGAGTAACCTAAAATGTCATCAATGAATACCACCACAAAACAATCTAGTTGTGGCTTGAATACCTATTCATTAAGTCCATGACCTAAAACTCATAATGCCAATATCTTATATGAAATGCACTTTTATGGATGTCTGTAGCTTTAATTTTTAATTGATGATATCCCGATTACAGATCTATCTGAGAGAATGCATTTGCTCATTTCAATTGATCAAAAAGGTCATCAATCGAGGAAAAGAATACTTGTTCTTTATGGTTACTTGGTTCAACTCCCTATAATCGATGCATGGCCTCAAACTACCATCTTTCTTTTTAATTAAAAGTACCGGTATGCCCCATAGAGAAACACTAGGTTTGATAAACTTTTTATCTAATAGTTCCTATAGTTGCTCCTTGAGTTCCTTTAACCTAGCAGGAGTCATCCTATAAGGAGTTTTAGATATTGGGGTCACTTGTGGAACAATGTTAATTTCAAACTCTATCTTCCGATCTGGAGATAGGCCGAGGAGATCATCCAGAAACACATTAAGGAAGTCCTTCATTATAAGAATATTTTCTAACGGTGTCTCCTTCTTCTCAGCATCCTTTACATATGCCAAATATGCCTTATACCCCTTTCTTAATGCCCTATAAGCATTTAGAGCTGATAGAATTGGCATCTTACGAATTTTTCTTGCCCTAGTGTTCATTTGGCAGAGGAATTTCTGTAATCGTGTTCCCAGATTTTGACAATTACAAAACAATTGAAGTTTAATATTTTCCATTGAGTATATTGGCAGCTCAGGTGATTAATACAAATGGTGCAATTGAAGAACTCAACCAAAAGGAGCAAAGGACATTAAAACTCTGTCGGACGCTTGATAGCTTGTATCGGACGTCCGATAAAAGTTGAGAATACTCTATCGGATACTCAACTTGAAGCACCGGACGTCCGATAGACAGAGGGAGTATCAGACACTCGTATTGGACGCGTATCAGCATCATCGGACGTCCGATCGTATCCAAGAAAATTTCTGAGCTCTCTGGTCGCTGTTGGACGCAGGTTTCATCGGACACAGAAACCTGCATCGGCCATCCGATAAAGATCGAAACAATCTTTCGGACGATTGCATCGGACGCACAACATTGTATCAGACGTCCGACAGTTCTAACGGCTAGTTGACTCTTCAGCTGCCTTCTATCCATTGACATCTATTATCAAAGCACTTTTTTGTCTCCTATAAGTAGAGCCTTGTCTGATCTTCATAGTAACTTTTGTACAATTAGAATACAAGTTCTTAAGAGTGATTTTAGCAAGAAAAATACTCTTGGAGTAAGAATTGTAGTTCTTGTTAGTGTGAACTAGTGAGCAACCTTTTCAATTGTGAGTGAATTCTTCAATAGTGTAGTTTTGAGAGGGTTATCCTAGTGATTGTAAAACTTCCTAACTTGACTAAGTGCAGCATGGGGCAAGGAGGAAGTGAGCCTTCCATTGTACACGAGATTGGTTGAAATTCATCAAATTGAAGTTGCTTGAGTTGAGATTTGTTCTTCAAGCTTAACAGGAGCTTTGAAGAAAATTGGTTTGATTACTATCATCCTTATTAATAACTTACTTTACGATTCATCTATTGCTATATCTTCTACTCTTCTCGATTTCTATTGCTTATTTGTTTGACAATTTGATTGTGTAAGAGGTTACATTTGTTATTGTAAAAAGGGCCATTATAACTTGATTAATTTTTAATCAACCTAATTCACCCCCCTCTTAGGTTGCCTTTGGGCCTTACAATTGGTATTAGAGTTTGGTCTCTAGGATCAAACTTAACCGCTTAGAGAAAAGATGACAACCAACAATGTCATGTTTGTAGAAGGACAATCGGTTACTAGACCACCTATGTTCAATGGTTCGAACTATGTTAGTTGGAAAGAAAGAATGATCATCTTCTTACAATCTATTGATATTGACTTGTGATTTTTTTTGTTAATGAAGGTCCCTACACTGCTACTATTGATGATACCATTACTCATGTTCCTAGATTAAAAACAAGGAATGAATTGTCTCGTGAGGATAGGGCTAATCTTATCTCAAATGCTAAAGCTATGAATATTTTATATAGTGCATTAGATACAAATGAATCTATTAGAGTTAAAGGATGTAAATCGGCTAAGGAAATTTGGGATAAGTTGAGGGAAATTCATGAAGGTAGTAAAGATGTAAGAGAACAAAAGAAATCCATTTTAGTCACCAAATTTGAACCATTCAAAATGGAGTCTCATGAAAATGTAAATAAAATGTATTGTAGATTTAATGATCTTATCAAAGACTTAGAAGTGTTAGATAAGGAGTATACACTAGGTGAGAAAAATAGAAAAATCTTGAATGCTTTAACTAAAGAATGGGAAAGTAAAGTGACTACAATTGAAGAAGCAAAGGACTTAAACTCAATGTCCATTGAATCTCTCATAAATTCTCTAACATCTTATGAGTTAAAGTTCAAGAGTAAAGTGCAGGATAAAGAAGATGCTCAATGTCCATTGAATCTCTCATAAATTCTCTAACATCTTATGAGTTAAAGTCCAAGAGAAGCATTGCTCTAAAGGCATCCCAAGATGAGAAAGATTCGGCCTCATTGGATGATGAAGCTATGGACTGTGATGATAATGATCTCGCCCTCATCACTAAAAGTTTCAAGAGGATTCTCAATAAGAGAAAATTTAGAAAAGGAGGACCTAACAATCAAAACCCCAGCCAATTCAATACAAGATACAAAGGAAGACAAGATGCAAACAAAAAGTAAGGAGATAAATGCTTTGAATATGGACAGCTTAGACATTATGCAATTGACTGTCCAATGAAGAAGAAGAAAGAAATGAAGAATGAAAGGAAGCCAAGATTCAACAACTCCAAATCACTTGGAATGAGTGCAATTCGGAAAGTGAGATTGAAGAAGAAGAGGAATCTGGTCAAATAGCTTTCATGGTAATTGGAGACAATGAGTTAACATTTTATAACCCTCAATTTGAAAGTGATGATGATGATGATGATCTTGAGTCATTTGTTGGAAGATTACATGATAGTTTGAAAGAATTTTATGCTAGGAATAAAGAGTTAAAATAGAAAATTACATTTCTTTTGCAAGATAATGCAAATTTGTTTCAAGATAATAAAAACCTAAAATATGACAATGATTGCTTGATAAGAACTGAAATTGAGTTACAACATGAACTTGATTGAAAAACAAGTCTTTGTGAAATGTTTAAGGAAAAACAAAGGGACTTGAAAAGAAGAATGGATAGTCTAGACATGATTCTTCGAAATAGGAAGCAAAACTGTTTTGCAAGAAATGAAATGAAACCTCATTTTAATGCCTTTGAAAGAAAACTAAAATTTAGTGCAAATAAATTCACAATTTATAGAAAAAGAGGAGTAAGATTTATTAAACCAATTCATGTGAGCAATCCTACCATTATGTGTAGCTTTTGTTGTCAAGAAGGTCACTTAAAGCATGATTGTTATGTAAAAAGGAACATGAAAAGAGGCATGAAATGTATGTAGTTAGTTAAACATAATTCTAACCATTAAGGACCCAAAGATTAAGGGGTACCAAATTCTTTATACATTGTGTAGGTGAAAATGGAGAAAGCCATAAAGGAATCAAAGTTGTTCATAGATAGTGGATGTTCAAGGCACATGAGCGGTGATCCATCAAAATTCATCAAGCTCAAATCAAAATCAAGTGAAAAAGTGACATTTGGAGATGACATGAAAGCCAAAACAATAGGAGTAGGAGATGTTGGTAAGAATGGTGAAACATTTGTTCAGAATATTCTCTTGGTTGATAATCTAGGCTATAATTTGTTAAGTGTTAGTCAATTATGTGATAGAGATTTATTTGTTTTATTCAAAAAGCATGAATGTTTAGTTCTTGATTCAAAATTCAATATTATTTTCAAAGGAAAAACATTCAATGATATTTATGTTGTGATTCTTGAGAAAATCGATTCTTCTAGCTTTAAATGTCTTAAACTTTCAAATGAAGATCCTTGGTTGTGGCATAGAAGACTTTGTCATTTCAATATGGATGTATTAAATGAAATTTCCAAAAAGGAACTTGTTAGAGGCTTGCCTAAAATTAAGTTTGAAAAAGATAAAGTTTGTGATGCATGTCAATTTGGTAAACAAACCAAAGTTTCTTTTAAACTTAAAAAGAATGTTTCTACATCTAGACCATTGGAGCTTTTACACCTTGATTTGTTTGGTCCTACATCTATTGCTAGCTTAGGTGGTAAGAGATATTGTCTTGTGATTATTGATGATTATTCTAGATATACGTGGACTGTTTTTCTTGCTCATAAAGATGATGCATTCAAAAATTTTGTTTTCTTGTTTGCAAAAGTGTAAAATTTGCTTGGTTTACACATTGTCAAAATTAGAAGTGATAATGGTTTGGAATTTAAGTATTATGGCTTTCTGAAATTTTGTGATCACAATGGAATAACTCATGAATTTTTCATTGTAAAAATCTCCCAACAAAATGGTGTTATTGAAAGAAAAAATAGGACTCTTGTTGAAGCCGTAAGAACTATGTTAAGTGAAAATGAGTTGCCAAAATACTTTTGCGCCGAGGCCGTGAATACGGCATGTTATGTGATGAATAGAGTTTTGTTAAGACCAATTTTGAACAAAACTTCTTATGAATTAATGTTTGGTAAAAAGCCAATTGTTGGCTATTTCAAAGTTTTTGGGTGCAAATGCTTTATTTTAAATATCAAAGAACATCTTGGAAAATTTGATAAGAAAACTGATGAAGGTTTTTTCTTGGGCTATTGTGAAAACAAAAGAGGATATAGAGTTTATAATAGAAGAACTCTTATGATTGAAGAAACTATACATATTACATTTGATGAATCTAACGGTGATTCTTTCAAAAGTACTTGTGTAGATGATGATGTAGGTATTCAAAAAGAACTTGAAAAGCTTACACTCCAAGAAGAAAACAATGTTGAAATGGAGGAAAATTCGGAGGAAAATGGCACTCAAGGAAACCAAATGCAAGAAGAAGAAGACAAAAATGATGATCTACCCAATGATCTTTCTAAAGCTTGGAAGTTTATTCAAAATCATCCCAAGGAGATAATTATTGGCGATCCATCCGAAAAGGTAAGAACTCGGTCCTCAATAAAACCATTACTTGACAATTTTGCTTTAGTGTCACATTTAGAACCTAAAAATGTTAATGATGCCTTGAAAGATGATAATTGGATTGTAGCTATGCAAGAGGAATTAAATCAATTTGAAAGGAATAATGTTTAGACTTTAGTTGAGAGGTCTCAAAATCACCCTATTATAGGTACAAAATGGGTATTTAGAAACAAATTAAATGATAAAGGTGAAATTGTGAGAAATAAGGCTAGATTGTGGCTAAGAGATATGCTCAAGAAGAAGGTATAGATTTTGATGAAACATTTGCTTCCGTAGCTAGATTAGAATCTATTAGAATGTTTCTTACATTTGTTTGTTTCAAAGGTTTTAAATTATATCAAATGGATGTTAAAAGTGCTTTTCTAAATGGTTTTATTGATCAAGAGATTTATGTGGATCAACCTCCCGATTTTGAAAGTGATAAATTTCCAAATCATGTGTTTAAACTTTCAAAAGCCTTGAATGGTTTAAAACAAGTTCCTAGAGCTTGGTATGAGCGTTTGAGTGGATGTTTGATTGAAAATGGTTTTAAAAGAGGTATTGTAGACACCACTCTTTTTACAAAATAAAAATTGAATGATCTCCTTTTTGTGCAAATATATGTTAATGATATTATTTTTGGTGCTACCAATGAACGTTTGTACAAGGATTTCTCTACTATTATGCAAAATGAATTTGAGATGAGTTTGATGGGAAAATTGAATTTCTTCCTCGGACTTCAGGTTTTTCAAACTCAAGAAGGAACCTTCATTAATCAAATAAAGTGCACCGAGGAACTCCTCAAAAGGTTCGGTATGGAAGATTCAAAGCAAGTTGGGACACCAATGTGTACATCTACCAAACTTGACAAAGATGAAGAAAATACAAGTGTTGATAAGAAGAAATATAGAGGTATGATCGGAACCGCACTTTATTTAACCGCAAGTAGATCGGATATTATGTTTGCCGTTTGTTTGTGTGCTTGTTTTCAATTTTCTCCTAAGGAATCTCATTTAAATGCCGTTAAGAGAATTTTTTGATATTTGAAAGGAACTTTGAATTTTGGTCTTTGGTATCCTAAATGTCATGAATTTGTTTTATGTGGATATACAGATGCTAATTTTGATGGATGTAGAATTGATAGAAAAAGCACTAGTGGTTCATATCATTTTCTTGGTAATTACTTGGTATCTTGGTTTAGCAAGAAACAAAATGCTATTTCTTTGTCTATAATCGAAGCAAAATATGTTGCCGCTAGTGCATGTTGTGCTCAATTATTATGGATGAAGCATACCTTGAATGATTTTGGTTTGTGGTATGATAATATGCCTATTTACTGTGATAACACAAGTGCCATAAATTTGACAAAAAATCCCATTCAACATTCTAGGACAAAGCACATAGACATAAAGCATCATTTCATTCGTGATCTTGTTCAAAAGGGTGAGATTTGTGTGAATTATGTTTGTTAAAAAGACCAAACTGCTAATATTTTCACAAAAGTTTTGCCTCTGGATCAATTTATGTATTTGAGATCAAAATTGGGAATTTTAGAAAAGAACTCTCGAAAAATTTTTGCCAAAACTTATCGGACATCCGATAGCTGATGAACGGACGTCCGACAGTGTTCTAAGCTGTTTTTCAGAAAATTCTATTGGATGGATGTGTCGGACGCTTCACGTCATTCGGACGTCCGATACACCAACCGTCGCAGCGTATAAGGCTATTTCCTTTCATTTCCATCAATCAAATCTCATTTAATTCGGACGCACCTTCCCAACCACTCAGATTACAAAAACCAAAATTCACACTTTGACTTGAAACAAACTTCAAAATTGAAAGCACAAACTGGTTCACAAGCCTGTTGCAAACTGTGCTCCTTCAACATTTCACATCAACAATCACAATCCTTTCCAACCCCAAATCTTCTGAAAAACCCTAAAACTAATCTTTCTCACCTTTTGAGCAGTTCGATCACGACATTATCATCAAAATAGTAGTTTTAGTCCTTAGCATCTCATTTCTCATCTCACTCATCACACAAAACACACATACATCACAATGGTTCGTGTTCGGGGAGGATCATCGGCTACCAGACGCAAGCGTGTTCTCAGAGATGAAGAGGTGCAAACTCCTACTACCAGGCGGACTTCAAATAGGAAGAAAAAAGGTTCTGGAAGTACTCAAGAACCTCGTGCAACTCAGACTGATTCTCAGGTTTCTTCCAAACCCCCTCCATTGCCTCAATTTATTGATGATGAATCTAAGGAAAAATTTGCCTTGTTTTCACAAAAAAGATTCATCATTCAGAGATCAATAAATCCTTCTATGTTCTGTAAAATTGATCTTGACTTTGTTCTCAAGCTTTTTGAATTCCAGAAATGGTCTCACATTATCACTATGCCTAATGTCTATGATCCTGAAATGCTTTATCAGTTTTTTGCTAATCTAAGGAAAGGCAATGCTCATGATGAATTAAGATCACGTGTTAATGGAGTAGACCTTGTTTTTGATTCTGATATGGTGAATGAAATTGTAAAAACTTCTATTGAATTTGGCTACAAAAGTAAAATTGCCAACTTTTTCTCCTATGAAGAAAATCCAACTAGCATCAATCATTTTAATGCAGAAAAATTGATATCATATTTTCAATCTCCCTTTCAAACTCCTGCTGATGCTAAATTAGAGGATTTTTCTCCTAAAAATTTGATCATTTTCTCAATCATTTCAAATCTCTTGGTTCCTACTGATGGGCATCGTACTGATGCAAAAAAATGGAACTATATCTGTTTTATTGTTTTGTTGAAAAAATCCACATTGAATTTGGTTTTGTCATGTGTAAGTTTTTACTAAAATTGAGTACTGACACTAGAAGAAAGTTGTCCTATGAAAAATTTTTAACTCCTATTTTTGAGCATTTTAAAGTTCCCATCTCAGGAGTATGTCCTAAGGATACTTCTACTTTTGTTTTCACAAAATTTTATTTTGAAAGGAAAAATCTGAAATTTTTGAATGGTACATGGTGTACAAAAGAGGTTGCTTCTGGAAATCGTTCTAAAAGAGGCCATGACACTCCTATCACCCCTGGAACCTCTCAAACACTTCGTTTCACTCCTGGCCCCTCCATTCATCCAAGGAAATCTTCTTCTAAAACCAATTCCCCTCAATCTGAAGTTGTTGAATTACTCAAAGAGCTCAAGGATCATGTTACCCTTCTTGAACATGGCCTTATGCTCACCATGTCTCCTGAGCAACAGTATGAGTTTTTGGGTAAGAAAAATCTATTGTTTCCTCCTGCTATGGATGAGGATGCTTCACATGCCAAAGAACCTCGTCCTAATCCCACTCTTGGCACTCAAGAAGTGACGGACTCTCAGACCCCTCATCGTGATCCCTTCATATCTGAAAAAGGAAAGGGACAAGCCACTGATGAACCTGATGAGGAAAATGATGAAGACACCGAGGAGGAAAACCACTCTACCTATCGCATTACCAGAAGAAGGCCTGGATCTAAGGCCACATTCACTCTTTAGGCACGCTAGGATCATCTACACTTCACCATTAGGATGCATCTTTTCTATTTTTGTTCCCTTTTTACAATGGTTGAAGTGTGTAATTTACTAAGTACCTTGCTACTCTCATTGTTATTCCTCTTTTATTGGATATCTTGCTCAATGTTGAATATCAAGTATTTTGTTTCAGTGGTATGTTATTGATAATTGTTGTATTGATGGGGCTGATATTATGTACTGATCTTGGTTCTTGAGGATTTGTGACGATGATATTAGCCTTGTTTTTGCATTTTGGTCTTTTCTTGAGCCATTGGATTTCTGGTTGAATGCTATATTGGCTAGTATTGGTACAGTGGATGGAATTATTGGCATTAGATGGTTTCTGATATGAGAAATGTGTAACACATTTAGTATTGAAGATTTCAGCTATTTGGAATTCTATTTGACTTGTGACACATTTGGTATTGAAGATTTCAACCATTTGGTATTGAAGATTTCAGCTATTCTTTCGGTTCTTTTTGGTATGGAAAGTGACAACTTGAGATTCTTTTTTGAGATGACAAAAAGGGGGAAAAGTATATAGCCTATTTGGCTTGGATGAATTTTTCGGTTTGGATTGGATGAATTTCCTTTGCTTGGGTGAATTTGATCAAGAATTTTTAGATTGGATGATTTGATAAAAAATATAGTTAATCCAGTAAGGGGGAGCTATGGATTGGATATGGTCAAATGGTTTAAATGCTCAATCTAAATAAATTATGCTCAAAGCACAAGTTGTGTACAATTCACAAAATGAGGGGGAGTTATACAAGTTTTTTTTCTTTATCAAAAGCTTTCATTTAATTGTTTTGTCATCATCAAAAAGGGAGAGAATGTAAATCGTGATCCCGGATTTTGACAATCACAAAGCAATTGAAGTTTAATATTTTCCATTGAGTATATTGGCAGCTCAGGTGATTAATACAAATGGTGCAATTGAAGAACTCAACCAAAAGGAGCAAAGGACATTAAAACTCTGTCAGACGCTCGATAGCTTGTATCGGACGTCCGATAAAAGTTGAGAACACTCCATCGGACACTCAACTTGAAGCACCAGACGTCTGATAGACAGACGGAGTATCAGACACTCGTATCGGACGCGTATCAGCATCACCGGACGTCCGATCGTATCCAAGAAAATTTCTGAGCTCTCTGGTCGCTGTCGGACGCAGGTTTCATCGGACACAGAAACCTGCATCGGCCATCCGATAAAGATCGAAACAATCTTTCGGACGATTGCATCGGACGCACAACATTGTATCAGACGTCCGACAGTTCCAACGACTAGTTGACTCTTCAGCTGCCTTCTATCCATTGACATCTATTATCAAGGCACTTTTTGGTCTCCTATAAGTAGAGCCTTGTCTGATCTTCATAGTAACTTTTGTACAATTAGAATACAAGTTCTTAAGAGTGATTTTAGCAAAAAAAATACTCTTGGAGTAATAATTGTAGTTCTTGTTAGTGTGAACTAGTGAGCAACTTTTTCAATTGTGAGTAAATTCTTCAATAGTGTAGCTTTGAGAGGGTTATCCGAGTGATTATAAAACTTCCTAACTTGACTAAGTGTAGCTTGGGGCAAGGAGGAAGTGAACCTTCCATTGTACACGAGATTGGTTGAAATTCATCAAATTGAAGTTGCTTGAGTTGAGATTTGTTCTTCAAGCTCAAGAGGAGCTTTGAAGAAAATTGGTTTGATTACTATCATCCTTATTTACAGCTTACTTTACGATTCATCTATTGCTATATCTTCTACTCTTCTCGATTTCTATTGCTTATTTGTTTGACAATTTGATTGTGTAAGAGGTTATATTTGTTATTGTAAAAAAGGGGTATTATAACTTGATTAATTTTTAATCAACTTAATTCACCCCCCTCTTAGGTTGTCTTTAGGCCTTACAATTTCCTTGGTTAGGGTCCACAAAAGGTACCTTCTTTCCTCTATAATCAATTTATGCACCATGCCTAGCTAGCTAGTCCATTCCTAAGATCCCATCAAAATCACTCATATTTATTTGCACTAGATCTGCTTCTAACTTTCTATTCTCCAACTCCACAATACAATTTGGATATCTAGTATGAGATACTAATACTTTATCTTTTGAAGTAGCCATTCAGTAGGGGTGGTCCATCTATTTGGATTTCAAGCACAAATATTTAACAAACCTCTTTGCAACAAAAGAATGGCTAGCTTCACAGTCAAATAGCACATAAGATGGTACAGAGTTTATCAGAAGCATACCTGTGACCACATTGCCAGATGCCTCAACCTCAAAATCAGTCATGGCATGCACCCGCGCATTCACCTTAGGTTGTTACCACTAGAACTTCTATTCTTATCTCCTCCTACCTTCTTATTTAGGCAATCCATCACCTTATGTCCCTATTGTCCACATTTGAAACATGCCCAATTTTGAATCACATTCTCCCAAATGCATCCTACTACAAGTCTTGCACTGAGGAAAAGTTTTTCTCTCAGCTATCTTTGGAGATGGCCCACGACTAGGGTTACAAATGAGCTGAGTCGAGCCAAGCTTTGGCCTTATCGAGCTCGGCTCAACTCATTTTTCATCGAGCTCGAGCTCGACGAGCTCAAAAAATAAAGCTCGAGTTTAAATCGAGCCTAATCGAGCCTGAAAAAAAATAATAAATAATTATTTTTTAAAACAAATAAATAAAATAATTATTTTTCTTAATAAATAATAAAAATATTAGGGATATATATGTAATTTCACTATTAGAATAAAAATAAAAAATAATATATACATTCGAGCCGGCTCACGAGCTTTCGAGTCTGAGAGAGTCGAGTTCGAACTCGACTCGAACATGAAAACGAGCCGCTCGAGCTCGACTCGAGTTCAATATTTTCGAGCTCGAGTCGAGCTCAAATTCGAGCCACTCGCGAGCGATTCGAATCGTTTGCAGCCCTACCTATGACCACTCTTCACTAAGCGAAATCATCTACTTGACTTCAGTTTCCCTGGCACAGCCAGTTCACTCCAGGGTCTTGGTCTCTTATTTTAGCTTCCTCATTTAGTCTTTTGCAATCTCCATCAACTTTTATACTGGTATCCAACATATCATTAAATGTAGGGATATAGGAGAAGTTAACCCTAATTTGGATTTGACTTAGCAACACTCATGTGAACTTATACTTTTTTAGCTCTAAACCCGCCATTGTAGATGGAACAAACCTTTCCAGAGAGATGAACTTATTATAGTATTGCACTATAGACATCCCTGATGTCTGTTTCAAATTTTCGAATTGGTCAATTTTCTACATCCTAGCTGCAGCTTGTAAGAAATATTTTAGAAACTCTTCCGTGAATTTCACACAACTGACTGGTAGGGTAATAGTAAGTTCAATAGTTGTCCACCATTTGTTTGCCTTTCCTACCAAAAAGGGTTAGATTATGAGATGCTTTATCTCCTCAGGTACTTGTAGTAGGGTGAAATTATTCTCGATCTCATCCAACCACTTTTCTGCCAAATATGGGTTGAGATTTCCATGAAAGGTGGGAACATGAACCCTTTCATCTTCTCATAATAAAAATGGGTTCCCCTCATCTATGGTTTTGAATTTAGGTAGCCTGAGTTTGAGCCAATAATGTTTGCACTTGAGCTTGCCCTTGTAATGCCTAAGCTACATTGCCACTGATTCAATGGGTACTATGGGAGCCCAAAAATTTAACCTAATTCGGTATTGATAATTGAAAATTTTCATGTGTCGCAATCACTTCCTTACTAATTGAATTGTGTGCTTAATTGCTTCTTGTATTTAATTAAGTGTTTAGAAATATTTTATATTAGTAGATAATTAAACCCTAGGGACTTAAAATTAGATAGAATAAGAATTAATAAGGTAATACTAAGATCAGTGAGATTTAAATAGGTTAGATTGTAATTATTTTGATATCATGCAAAGAATTAGGACAAGTGTCAATGATTTTTACCATTTGTCAAAAATCTTGTGAAAAGTCTAAATTGCCCCTCATTTTCCAAAGAATAACCATGCAACCAAAAGGTTTTTGATAAAACCAAAAATTCCAAACAAATCAATCCATTTCCTCCATTTCTTGACTTAGTTAGAGAGTTTGAGAGAGAGAGAGTCGAGAGAAAAAAAATTCTTGAGGGAAAATTTGAGGAAAAATTGGGAGAAAAGAAAGCTGCTCCATTCTTGTTGAATTTCATCCTTAAACAAGCTTTAGAAGGGGAACTACTAGCTGGAAAAATTTTCCAGCTTCAATCTCCTACAACTAAAGGTAACATTTCAACACTAAATTCTTTTCATTTCCTGAAAAATCTAGCCTACAACCTTTGTATGATGAATTAGAACTTGGAATGTTGAGTTTCATGGACAAATTTCTTGTTTTGGGTTGAGTTATTGCTAGAAAATTTTGTGGAAGCTGGCCAATTAGTTTAGGGTCCATGCATGTGGGTTTTTGGATGAAATTTTGCTTTGAAATCAAGCTAGATAACTTATATTTTGGATATATATGAATGCATGTTGAATTTTAGTTGAATAGCATGAGTTTTAGTGGAAGAAAAGTTTCATTTCTTCATGCTAAAAAAAATTTCAGCTTTAGAGCTTGTTGGAGATGGTTTAAATTATGGCTTTATACTTGAGAATTTGATGGTTTTTCTTTTCAAGAATCTAAGCTATATGATACCTTGCATGCTGGATATAAAATATGTGACAGCCCCACTTTCCCCAAAGGCGAACCAGAGGGGTTAGCGGGCCGCCTGCCCAGCTCTCGCCAGGACTCAAAATACACAACAGCCCCACTTTCCCCAAAGGCGAACCAGAGGGGTTAGCGGGCCGCCTGCCCAACTCTCGCCAGGACTCAAAATACGCAACCATGAAACCATTGAAAAGAAATCGACAACTTCTCATAAAGACAAACTCCAAATTACATCAAGATTACGCTGATACAACTCCAAAATACCACAAACTATCAAAGTCATCCGTTAACTTCAACCTTCTACAAAAGGAAAAGAAACTCCACAACACACTAGGGTCCTCGATTACTGTGCCCCACCTCCGGACCTGTTAAGGAAAACAAAACTTATGGGGTGAGAGGCCAAGAATTCATACACAGGCAGGTTAAAGCAATAACACGTTTTTCAGAATAATAAACAAGGAAATCAAGCAAGACGATATATAAAATGCATTAAAAGGATACAGGTTGCCGCCCACCATTCTGAAATATCCACACCCATCTCCAGTCCAGTCTTCATCAGGAACGTTGACACTCCGTCAACCACAATCTCACAGACCGTAGAAATCACTTTACTCTCACCCGTCTACTTACACCCCCTGTACCGGGCCCGCTCGTCATAATAGCATTATCATTAGACCAAGTCGGGATGAGCGACACCTCCCGCTCCATAGAGCGTGGTACATACTACCGCTTGGTAAATGAGTCGACGAGACTACGCTCCAATCGACTTAATCAAAATCTGACCAAAACGGGCGGAGAGGTACCTCCCACTCTCTTGAGTGTGGTACATACAACCGTTTGGTTCTAGCATGTCAAGAACAAGCACACGTACAAGCATTTAATGATTTCACGTCAAGTAAACTCAAGCAAGGGTGAGGGCGATAAAGTACACGCCCACCAAGTCCAACAAGCATGCTTTTAAATGAATTTCATTAAACCAGATATCCAAGCATTAAAACAACAGGCACTTGAACACTCACCAACAGTTGAGCGCAAACAAGACAATGTAGGCGGTTAAACACGATCTTCAACGTCCACAGAATCTCCTGAGATGTGAAAGTGCAAGCAAATTACTTTTTCGATTCCAAACTAAAAGGTTTGGCAAAATCCATTTCAAAGGTGAAATGACGCGTGACATGCAAATACTCAATGAATTAAACTCTCGAAAACCGCTTATAAAAACTTCATATAGTTAAAAGGAGCACACGCATGAGTGTTAGGACGGAAAACGAATGAAATGGAACGAAAACGGAAAACACACACTAAAAGGTGCAGAAGACAGTTTTGACACCTTACACGCCAATGCTCATAACTCAGGCTACAAGTCTCGGATTAGAGTATACAAGGTGCCATTTCGAAGCCAAAGAACAAGATACAACTTTTGTGAAGGCAACTTCTGCCAAGATTTTCTCTTTCTAGGTGGAAAATGTCGAGACAGTCTCAGAAATTTTCCCCGTCAGAATTGCCGACAGGCTACATTCAAACGATCGTAACTTGGCGCTCACAAATCTGAATCCAGAAATTCTAGATGCGTTGGAAAGCTAGAATGAAGGGCTATAAGTTCTGTGTTTTGGCCAAAAGCCAAATCACAACGGATCAACACGAAAAACGAAGCTGAAGTTGCTGGTTTGTCATTCCTGTTTTCAGTTTTGCGCCCAAACCACCTTCTATACAACTAAATCACACACATGCAAACCCAACGCCTTGAATGCGACAACAAACATGCATCTGCAGCTTCTCTACATCCTACATTGCTCCTAACACGTACACGTTACATATTTACGCATCGAATGCATTTAACGCGTTCTAACTCGTGCATTTTCCAACCATTGTGCATTAGTGCACTAGTAACGAATTATCAACCGTTTTACACCCTAAATGCATTACCCAAGGCAGCAACAAAGTCCAAGGAAAACATCACAACAACCACAACCTTCCATATCATGCTAGTGGGAATTCAAGAGCCCACACAACAATTCAAACAACTTGCTAGTGGGAATTCAAGAGCCCACACAACAATTTAACCAACAATGCTTCATCATCAACAAACACAAACATAAACTACCACAAGAAAACTTCAACTAAGAAACCCTAACCCTAGTTCTTGGCCAAAATTCAAGACAAAAAAAACAAGAAAAACTAAACCATGGCATCAACTTCTCAACTAACTTTGATCATCAAGAAGCTAAGACATGGGTAAAATTCATCATCTTCATCAACTTATCAACTTAACTACAATTCAGCAATTTCACTAAAAACTCATTTTGCAAAGTGTAAAATACCTCTTGAGCTTCACAATCAAGTGCTCCAACTCCCAAAGAAAGGTTGGATGAATGAATTAGCAAAACTTTCCCAAGGCTTTTCTCTTTTTTCCTCTCTTTTCCTCTCTTTTCCCTCACGGTTTTTTTCTTCTTCCTTTTCCCGGTTTTCCCCTCTTCCTTTCTTCCTTGTTTGGCCGATTGGTTATGTCTAGAAATAGCCCAAAAGATAACCTCTCATAGATATTTAACCTTAGTCAAAATTGAGTCAAAGTTATCATATTAATTACCCCTACTAACTTAATAATTCTACCCTTGCCCAAATGATTTTTCTTTCCTTTCAAACTAGTCCATAGGTGCACAAATTAACCTAATCTATCAAAGCTTAAACACACCTGCTTAGGCCACTAATCACCTAGAAACCCTAATCTCACTTCCTAATCATGCATTTACACACGTAAAATCTACAAAGTGGCAAACTTGTATTTGTACATAAAATTGGTAGTCATTTTCAAAACTAGGGTTTAATAAAACCAAACTTGGGTTTTCCGCCTTCAAATAAGAGTTTTATCAAAATTTAGGGTTTTCAAGGTATACTAGGGTTTATATGTCAATCTTAGGGTTTTGATTTGTAAAACAAAATAATTCACACGACGCACTCTGAGAGGTAGAGCATACCATAAAAACACCTCGACGAACAAGAATAATAAATCCACGTTCCAATAAAGTAAGCAGAAATATACAATTGGTATGGGTCCTCACAACCTTCCCCCCTTAAAAGAATTTCATCCTCAAAATTCATACCTGAATTAACGAATAGCTCAGGATACTTTCTCCTTATATCCTCTTCAACTTCCCATGTAGCTTCCTCGACGTCATGATTTTTCCACAAGACCTTCACTAAAGGGATTTGCTTATTCCTCAATTCCTTGGTTCGGTCCAAAAGCTTTGCTGTGTTTCTCTTCAGGTTAGAGCTTCATCAAGTTCTATATCCTCGGTTGAGTATATGAGATGGATGGATGATATTTCTTAAGAAACGACACATGGAACACGTTATGAATACGGGATAGGCTGGGTGGTAAATCCAACCTATAAGCTACCTTTCCGACCCGCTCAAGAATGGTGTACGGTCCCACATATCTTGGCTATAGTTTCTTTCCTTTTCCAGCCATCAAACTTGCCTTTAAAGGAGTAATTCTAAGAAATACTTGATCTCCTACCTCAAACTCCAAATCTTTTCTCCTATTGTTCAGAACTCTTTACGGCTTTGGCAGTTAAAATTCTCTGCCGGATTAACTTGACCTTTTCCCGAGTTTCTTCCATCCAAGGGATTGTAGTTGGATCTAGGGCTTTCTTCTCTCCTACCTCATCCCAATAAATCGGATCGACATTTACGATCAGAAGAGCTTCATCTGAGCCATTTGTATGGATGAATGAAAACTATTATTATAAGCAAATTCTACCAAGGTCAGATATTGACTCCAACTAGTCCCAAAGTCCAGCACACAAGTCCTTAACATGTCCTCAAGTGTTTGAATTGTTCTTTCTGATTGACCGTCAGTTTGTGGATGATAAGTAGTACTGAGATTTAGCTTAGTGCCCAACGTTTCTTGCATCCTTTGCCAAAATCTAGACACAAACCAGCGGATCCCGTCCACTATACTCACAGAATAATGCAATCTTATGACCTCATCCACATACAATTTAGTAATTTCTCCATTGAGTACCTCATGCTTATGGGTAGGAAATGCGCAGACTTAGTCAGACGGTCCACGATAACCCAAATCGCATCATGACCTCTTTGCATTCTTGGTAACCCCGATACAAAATCCATGGTAATATGTTCTATTTCCACGGTACTCTAACGGTTACTGTAATAACCAGGGGCCTCGATGTTCGCCATAACTCTCGGCATATCGCATGTTCCAACAAGCGGGCTATTTCTTCATGCCTTCCAGCGGAAAAGACTTTTCAAATCTTGGTACATTTTATTTCCTCCAGTGTACCGTATACTTAGATCGATGAGTTTCCTAATATTTCTCTTTGAGTTCTTTATCTTGGTACCACCAATCATTTGATACCTAAGAACTCCGTCCAGATATTGAATCAGCCTCCTTTTACGGATCTTCCCAACCACTACATGCGTGCGGATCCTTCTTGCACGCCTTTAATCCTATCCAATAGTGTAGATTTTAGTACAATGTTTCCTAGCACAACCTTCTCGATGTAGTGGGATTCCAAGCTAATCTCCTCTAACATGTGCATTCCTTCACCATCGCCAGCTACTTGTACCCTTCCTACCAAAGCATCAGCTACTATATTAGCTTTCTCAGGATGGTACTTAATTGTGCAATCATAATCCTCTAAAAACTCCACCCATCTACGTTGTCTCAAATTCAATTCTTTCTGAGAAAATAGATATTTAAGGCTCTTATGGTCAGTGAAGACCTCAAATGTTACCCCATCTAAGTAATGTCTCCACTTACGTAATGCAAACACTACGGCAGCTAATTCCATATCATGGGTTGGATAATTTTGCTCATGAGGTTTCAACTTCTCCGGCATGTAGGCTATAACCCGCTTATTTTGCATCAATACACACCTAGCTCCTTCCTTCGATGCTCTGTGAACACACATATCCATCCTTTCCATTGTGCCAACAGCGTGCCTGGCCAACCGCTTTCTTCAATTCTGAAACTCCTTTCACACTTAGTGTCCCATATAAACTTGCTATGCTTTTTGGTCAACTGGGTCATAGGTCCCCGCTATTTGGAGAAATCCTTAATGAACCTCACGATAATAACAGCTAAACCTAAGAAACTCAACTTCCTGGATTCTCGGGTTGTTTCCATTTCGACACTGCTTCCACCTTAGTTTGGTCTCTTGTGATCCCATCTTTAGAAATTATATGACCCAAATGCCACTTCCCCTAGCAAAATTCACACTTACTTAACTTTTACAACCATGTTCCCTCAGAGTTTGCAATACTATCCTTAGATGTCGCTCGTGATCCTTCCGAGTCTTAGAAAATACCAGAATATCATCAATAAACACCACTACAAACTGATCTAGGTAAGGTTTAAAGACTCGATGCATCAAATCCATGAATGCAGCGTTAGTCAATCCGAAGGCATTACAAGAACTCAAAATGCCCGTCACGTGAATTAAAGGCTGCCTTGGTATGTCCTCCTCCCGGATCCTTAATTGATAGTAACTCTGTCTAAGATCCAACTTAGAATATACCTCTGCCCCTTGTAATTGATCGAAAAGCTCATCAATGTGTGGTAGGGGGTATTTATTCTTAATTGTAATATCATTCAAACCTTGATAATCTATGCACAACCTTAGGCTCCCGTCTTTCTTTTTCACAAATAAAACTGGTGCACCCCAAGGTGAATCGCTCTCTTTAATAAAACCCCGTCGCTCTAGCAAATCCACTGGCAAGTTTCAATTCTTTCAATTCAAGCTGAGCCATCCTATAAGGCACTTAGAAATGGCGTTGTCCCTGTGAGTCACCTCAATTTTAAAAGCTATTTCCCTCTCAGGTGGGAGAGATTTTAGTTCTTCAGGAAATACATCAGGAAATTCTCTCACCACCGGTACGCCTTCCAACCGTAATTTATCTCCAGGGGTATTGATGAGAAAAGCTAGAAATCCCTTTGCCCCCTTACTCAACAATTTCCTAGCTCGAATTCCGGAAATGAGAGCTGAAGATGCCAATCTGCCCCGTACATCCAGCTTTAAAGTTGGCTCTCCCGGTATATACAATTCCACTATCTTCGTTTGACAGTCAAGTTGAGCATGATGATGGGCTAACCAATCCATTCCTAAAATAACGTCATAGCCCTTGATTTCCAGACTCATCAGGTCTACTAGCAATTTTCGCTCACCAACCCAAAGGTCACACTTCCTATAAACCGAGTTGGATAATAACCTCTGATTCCCAGTGGGTGTACTAACCTCGAGGTCATATGGAAGGTTGTCAGGTTTAACGTCCACGCCCTTCATGAAAGTAGGGTTTACAAAAGAATGGGTTGCCCCGGGGTCAATTAAAACTTTTGCTAAACGGTGAAACATGGGAATCGTACCTTCGATAACCTCCGTCGGATCAGGGACTTGATGCTGATCCATGGCATACACCTCAAGGCACCCTGACGATTGTCTCCTACACTTGATTGTTTAGTGGTCGACCTAGCAGATGACGACTGTGAACTACCTCCTGCACGCCGAACTATTGGACAGTTGGCAATTTGATGCTCGGTACTCCCACAACTTAAGCATTTTCCCGCTTTCCTCCAACAATCATCTGTGGTGTGGTTTGGTTTTCCACAATATCCACATCCTACCTGAGGAGTAGACATGGAACCTCCTTGTGTTGTGGTTCGAGTCGGACCACGCCCACTAGTAGCTCCTCTTGCCATAGACCCCTAGGCGGTTAATTTTCCTCACCTCTCCCGAACTTTGGGGCGACCGCGTTTCTATCCACCGGCCCTACACCACTCCCACTTGGGGCATTTCTTTTCTTAGCATGAAAAGCTCTCACTTGAATCCTAGCACTTTCCACCCTTTGGGCCTTTTCTAAAGCCTCGAGCGATTAATTTGGGCGTGCTAGAGCTCCTCTTGAATTTCTACATTAAGCCCTTGACCGAATCGTCTAATCCTTTTGCGATCCGTACTAACTCGGGTGCAAACTTGGAAAGTTTGCAGAACCTGAGTCTCATAGTCACCACACTCATTGTTCCCTCAGCCTAATGAAATCATCCTCTCTTTTCTCTTGGACTATAGGAGGCAAAAACCACATCACCCCCAATTCGTTAAAACCTTAGCCCAAGTCCATGGGGTCTGTTCTCTCTCCCATTTGGCTCTAATGACATTCCACCAGGACCTAGTTGGACCCTCAAATTGAAAGGTGGCAAACATCACTCGTCTCTCTTCAGTATAATTCAGGACGGTAAAGATGTCGGCCATTCTCTCGAACCAACCCTCCGCTATCTCGCTGCCCACCTAGAAATTTGGCGGTGAACTGGGAACGCCTGTGGCTCTATCTTCTCCCCTCGGACCTACAGGTTGGTTTTTTGTCCGGGACCTTACAGCTGACGCTCAAGAATATCACATCTTATTGATAGTCAGACTATCGATCCACGCCTCACCGCCCTGGTCCCCTTCCGGTCCTACATCCGAAGACCGTGCACTCTCTGAGGGTTGAGGCGGTCTACGCCCGCCACTCCCGACCTCGACCTCTCCTCGACCTCGCCCTTGGGCTTCCATAGTCTTAACAATGTCTAAAGGTAACATGAAAGTCATTATTCGAGGGGGAAAAAAAATGAAATGTAAAACAATAATCAATATTTACACATTAGAGGATAGCAAGAACATATATTTACATAATCAAAATTTACAAGTCGTTAGCAAGTCACGGGGCGTGTTCAAAATAGCCCACACATTTCAACTAGCAAATCACGAGACATGCTCAAAAGACAGCATACACGTGCCAACAAAAGAGGACTAGTGATACAATTAAAGCCACAGGTTTCATGAGCCTCACCCCAACTAACCCTTAGACGAAACAAAAGTCAACACATCACACTCCTAGTCTAGCTCTGGCCGAATATCTAGTCTAAACCTCCTCAAGCTCTTCCTCCTTCTCTTCCTCTTCCGGTTCCTCTTCCGAGGGATCCTCAACTGCTCTTCCCTCAACCGCTCACTTGGAGGTTCCCCTGAACTGAACCCCGTCCCGACCGACACTTCCCCTCATCGCACCTTCCACAGATCGTTGCATCAGTATCCTAGCGGTCCGTTCCCGGGTTTCGTTGACCACTCTAGTCAACCGAGCTCTGAGCCTCCGAACTTCATCATGAGCAGCCTCAGCCCTGGCCCGCTCCGCAATCACTTCGTCCTCGAGCTTCATAATTCTAATCCCCTGGCCATCTTCTAAAACCCGCAAACCCTCATTTTCATCAGCTAGTGCTCTATTGTGGTTCAATAGCTGCCGACGCTCATCGTCGATGGATAGCACTAACTCATTAGGGTAAGAAAACGTCTCCCTACAGGGACAACGGGGTGACCTCCTTGGTGTATACCGAAAGAGAGGCCCTCCTCCAAGTACGCGGTAGCGGATAGCCCTAACAGGTGCTACGTGGCCATTAGCCTCACCATTACCAATAGCCCTATTAGGCTCAGGTCCACCATTTCCTCCCTCCATACCTACAACACAACCATACCCACTGTTAGAATCTTAAAACACTTATTACTCAAATCAATCATGTAAGACTTAACAAAGGTAATCCTTGCTCAGAAATAAAGTTCCTAAAAGTTTCCAAACAGATCTCAAACCTAGGCTCTGATACCAACTGTGACAGCCCCACTTTCCCCAAAGGCGAACCAGAGGGTTGGCACCAGCCTAGCCTCGCCAGACTCAAAAATACACAACCATGAAACCATTGAAAAGAAATCGACAACTTCTCATAAAGACAAACTCCAAAATTACATCAAGATTACGCTGATACAACTCCAAAATACCACAAACTATCAAAGTCATCCGTTAACTTCAACCTTCTACAAAAGGAAAAGAAACTCCACAACACACTAGGGTCCTCGATTACCGTGCCCCACCTCCGAACCTGTTAAGGAAAACAAAACTTATGGGGTGAGCGAAGCTCAGTGAGGCCAAGAATTCATACACAGGCAGGTTAAAGCAATAACACGTTTTTCAGAATAATAAACAAGGAAATCAAGCAAGACAATATATAAAATGCATTAAAAGGATACAGGTTGCCGCCCACCATTCTGAAATATCCACACCCATCTCAGGTCAGTCTTATCGTGAGCGTTGACACTGGGTCAACTACAATCTCTGAAAGTAGAAATCACTTTACTCTCACCCGTCTACTTACACCCCCATGCCCCTTCGTCATAATAGCATTATCATTAGACCAAGTCGGGATGGCGGCACCTCCCGCTCCATAGAAGCGTGGTACATACTACAGGTAAATGAGTCGGGACTACGCTGTCGACTTAATCAAAATCTGACCAAAGCGAGGAGGAGGTACCACTCTCAGTGTGGTACATAAAACCGTTTGGTTCTAGCATGTCAAGAACAAGCACCGCATACAAGCATTTAATGATTTCACGTCAAGTAAACTCAAGCAAGGGTGAGGCGATAAAGCGCGCCAAGTCCAACAAGCATGCTTTTAAATGAATTTCATTAAACCAGATATCCAAGCATTAAAACAACAGGCACTTGAACACTCACCAACAGTTGAGCGCAAACAAGACAATGTAGGCGGTTAAACACGATCTTCAACGTCCACAGAATCTCCTAAGATGTGAAAGTGCAAGCAAATTACTTTTTCGATTCCAAACTAAAAGGTTTGGCAAAATCCATTTTCAAAGGTGAAATGACGTGACATGCAAATACTCAATGAATTAAACTCTCGAAAACCACTTATAAAAACTTCATATAGTTAAAGGAGCACACTATGAAGCGTTAGGCTAGACTGAAAACGAATGAAATGGAATGAAAACGGAAAACACACACTAAAAGGTGCAGAAGACAGTTTTGACACCCTACACGCCAATGCTCATAACTCAGGCTACAAGTCTCGGATTAGAGTGTACGAGGTGCCGTTTCGAAGCTAAAGAAAAGCTACAACTTTCGTGAAGGCAACTTCTGCCCAGATTTTCTCTTTCTAGGTGGAAAATGTCAAAACAGTTTCAGAAATTTTCCCCGTCAGAATTGCCAACAGGCTACATTCAAACGATCGTAACTTGGCGCTCACAAATCCGAATCCAGAAATTCCAGATGCGTTGGAAAGCTAGAATGAAGGGCTATAAGTTCGTGTTTTGGCCAAAAGCCAAATCACAACGGATCAACAACGAAGCTGAAGTTGCTGGTTTGTCATTCCTGTTTTCAGTTTTGCGCCCAAACCACCTTCTATACAACTAAATCACACACATGCAAACCCAACGCCTTGAATGCGACAACAAACATGCATCTGCAGCTTCTCTACATCCTACATTGCTCCTAACACGTACACGTTACATATTTACGCATCGAATGCATTTAACGCGTTCTAACTCGTGCATTTTCCAACCATTGTGCATTAGTGCACTAGTAACGAATTATCAACCGTTTTACACCCTAAATGCATTACCCAAGGCAGCAACAAAGTCCAAGGAAAACATCACAACAACCACAACCTTCCATATCATGCTAGTGGGAATTCAAGAGCCCACACAACAATTCAAACAACTTGCTAGTGGGAATTCAAGAGCCCATACAACAATTTAACCAACAATGCTTCATCATCAACAAACACAAACATAAACTACCACAAGAAAACTTCAACTAAGAAACCCTAACCCTAGTTCTTGGCCAAAATTCAAGACAAGCAAAACAAGAAAAACTAAACCATGGCATCAACTTCTCAACTAACTTTGATCATCAAGAAGCTAAGACATGGATAAAATTCATCATCTTCATCAACTTATCAACTTAACTACAATTCAGCAATTTCACTAAAAACTCATTTTGCAAAGTGTAAAATACCTCTTGAGCTTCACAATCAAGTGCTCCAACTCCCAAAGAAAGGTTGGATGAATGAATTAGCAAAACTTTCCCAAGGCTTTTCTCTTTTTTCCTCTCTTTTCCTCTCTTTTCCCTCACGGTTTTTTTCTTCTTCCTTCTCCCGGTTTTCCCCTCTTCCATTCTTCCTTGTTTGGCCGATTGGTTATGTCTAGAAATAGCCCAAAAGATAACCTCTCATAGATATTTAACCTTAGTCAAAATTGAGTCAAAATTATCATACTAACTACCCCTACTAACTAATAATTCTACCCTTGCCCAAATGATTTTTCTTTCCTTTCAAACTAGTCCATAGGTGCACAAATTAACCTAATCTATCAAAGCTTAAACACACCGCTGTAGCCACTACTTAATCACCTAGAAACCCTAATCTCACTTCCTAATCATGCATTTACACACGTAAAATCTACAAAGTGGCAAACTTGTATTTGTACATAAAATTGGTAGTCATTTTCAAAACTAGGGTTTAATAAAACCAAACTTGGGTTTTCCACCTTCAAATAAGAGTTTTATCAAAATTTAGGGTTTTCAAGGTATACTAGGGTTTATATGTCAATCTTAGGGTTTTGATCTATAAAACAAAATAATTCACACGACGCACTTTGAGAGGTAGAGCATACCATAAAAACGCCTCGGCGAACAAGAATAATAAATCCACGTTCCAATAAAGTAAACAGAAATATACAATTGGTATGGGTCCTCACAAAATATATATGTATGTTTGACATTTTAAGCAAGTGAAAAGGATGAAAATCTTGATGAAAAAGTTGAAGATCTTTGTTGTATTTTCCAGCCTGAAACCCAAGAGAGTGAGAGAGATTATTGGTATTATTTCTTGAAAAATTTGATGGTGATTTGGTGAAAATTTTGCCTAAGATACTTCACAAACCCTTGATCTTAAACATGCATGTGGTTTTCCTTCGATTTAAACTAGAAAAGTTCGAGATTTTGAAGTAAAACTAGGAGACAGCATTTGAATTCCATTTTGATGATAGCCAAGAGGGAGAGGAGAATTCCAACTTTTTTTCCAACTAGTTTGATTGAGAAATAATACAATCTTGGCTTAACACACTTTATAGGATGTTAATCCTGGAATGCATGTAAATTTCTCTTGTTGTGAGTTAATAATGTTGATGAATTTTTGAAGAAAATGGGACATAAATTGCTAAAATTTTTGTTGAATGGCCAAGAGGAGAAAGGGGAAAGATTTGTTCATGTAATCTTTAAATTTTGGGTTGTTGTTTGCTGGAAATTTCCCAGTTTTGGCCAAAGATGAAGACTTGAATTTTCTAGTTTTGCCTTCAAAAATTTTGATGGAATTTCAGCAAGAAAACATGCTATAAACCTTATTTCATGTCTTGTGTGAAAATTTGTGAGCTTTTGGAAATTTCAAAGCTAAAAAACACTTTTGAGAAAGTGGAGTGAATTTGAGAGATTTTGAGACTAATCAAGGCTGATTTTTGCTAAAAATGACCGAGGGTCGTGAAGCATATAATTTTGTTTTAGTTTTGAAAAATTTGTGAGGTAAATGTTAGAGATGATTTTGGGTACATTGAGTTTTATGCAAATGTATCTAGCATGTGAACAAAATGTTGGCTAGAAATTCTTGCCTAATGAACGGCCAAGAAAAGTAGTTTTGACTAAAATTTTCAATTTTAGAGACATGCTAAAAATTTGCAATTTTGACTCTGATTTTGAAAACCATTGATAGGTTCAGACCAAAAACTTTAGAATGGCCCTTATTTCAGAAATTAGTCAAATTAAGTAAACGGGTTGGTTGTCGTTAAAAGTTACTACTTTTTTTAGAAAGTTTCTATTTTAAAAAATCGAGATCCAAAAGTTATTCTGATTAGTCGACCCAATAGATAACTATAAATATTTTTAAAAATTACAGGAGCCAATCTCGCCCAGAATCACAGTCAGAAGTTGAAACCTAACCCGTTGAGCCAAACTGGTGAGTGTTCCTTATGTGCAAATTGTGATTAAATGCCTTTAATGGTTTGAGTAATGAATGAATGTTTGATTAAGAATGCCTATTCTTGTTCCATGTGTGAAATGAATTATTGATTGTCCAATATTAAAGGCGAGTGTGTACTTTATCGCACTCGACCTAATTCCATGTTCTTAAGTGCTTGAAATGAATGTGCATGACTGTAAGCCGAATGTATACTTTATCACATTGATTGAATTGGGGCCCAAAACTTATTGTCGGTCGACCTTTGTCGATAGCCTTGAGTCACTGTTTGGCCTAATTGGAATGAAATTCCATGATCTTAATTGTTGGATTGAATGTGCATGATTGAAAGCCGTTGTGTGCTCTACCACATCAGCCATACTATTTTGGGTTCCCATCAGTTAATCGGCCTATTCGAGCCAGTAAAGGGTTTGGTTGGATAAGTCGTTAACCCTTGGGTACCGTTTACTATTTGGTATACTCAACTATTACCCCCTACTAAGGTGATCACCGCAAATGAAGGGAAGTGTAATATCCGGTATTATTTCTTGTTTTGGAGGATATAAGGAGGAGAATGACGGAGTGTGCAGTTCCAGTGAAGTGGCTCATGAAGCAACTGTATCTTTTAATTTGAATAATTTACCACTTTGAAATTTTGAATGTTATATCTTGATTGTGTTATTTGCTTGGAATTTCACTGGGCATAACCTCACCTTCCCCATAGTTGGTTTACTTTTTAGGAGTTTAAAACCCTAGAGAACCTGGAAGCTCGAAGTCGAAGAACCAGACATTTTGTTTAAATACTTAGTTTACTATTCTTGTAAAATCGATAACTATGGTTTTGATCATTGGGCTTTTGTAAGTATGAAGTATGAAATATTTATGATTTGTAAACTTTTGTCTGTTGATGAAAAAAAATGAAGTTTGTAGACTTACCTATTGGTGGCATTTTAGTATAACTGGTGATGGTGTTCTGGTTGCAGACATTCATTCATGACTTTAAAATATTAATGGTTGAATTGTTAATGCTGTTGATTAAGATTTTGATCGAGTCCTGACAAAAGCTAGGCAAGTGACCCGCTGACACCTTAAGGTATGTCCTACGGAGAAGTGGGGTCATCACAGGTACCATCATGTAGGGTTGGTTCCCATTTTATCCATCTCCCTGGGGGTTCATGTTCAAGTCATTATTCCCCTAATTTTGTCCTTGATGCTGATTACTATTATCATTCTCATTATGGAGATTTTGGTTTTGGTTACTACCACGCCTAGTGTTTAAAGCTATTTCCTACATCAAATAGATATATTTCATACAAGAGTGAAAAATTTAGCTTCCACTTATAAAATTACATGTATATATATATATATATATATATATATATATATATATATATTTCCTATTAAGGTGAAATTAGAGCAATTTATTAGCATGATTATATATATTATTATTCAATTATAAGGAAAAATTTAAATCAATACCATATAAAAAATTTTATTTTATTCATAATTAAAATATATAATAACCAACTTAAAGTAAGAATTCATCAAATCCTAATACTCAAGATAGTTCAATCCTTGACCTAATTTAGAAATAACTAGCGAACCTAGTGCTCAAATTTTTCCTAATCATGTCCTATGACCAATAATTGAAATAGATAATGCGAACAATCTTCAAGGAAGACCTACATACTTGTGTCCAAAATAACATCCAATAATATATAAAAAAATATTCCTAAATTATCTCTAGTACTCAACTTCTGGGGGATCAGCATCATCCACTGCTCCACCATCCATACCATCCTATCCGTCTACTCTATCTTCCTCAGGATTATCCTCTACAAGCAAATCCTCTAATGATTCCTCCTTAAGGTCATACTCTGATTCACTTTCTAGCTCACTTGGCAGTCAGGTGCAAGCGAGATATGATTATCTATCCAATTTATGACATGGTGTCTCCTCTCCTTATACTTTACCACTAGGGTATGGTACTGATCATCACGTTTCCTAAGTAGGGTGGTCGCCTCTTGAAATCCTGGTACCACATATCAGCATGCACCTTCTGCTCCTCCTTTTCTGCTCTCAAAAGGTTTACTTCCTCCTGTAGATGGAGAACCTCTTCACATAGGACTTTCTTACTCTGTCTCATATATTATCAGGGTGAAAATCTTGTGCATTCGGTCGGGTACTTGGTCTGCCAGCACGTCAACCTTCCTAGCTCTATCAATGGCTTGCTCTAACCCCTCGAGATATTAGTATCTATAAAATCTCTGTTTCTTCCTAAGGCCCGCCATATCACATCCGGTCAGATGAACTGGGCAGTCACAATCCTAATTCTCCGCGTACACTGGGTCAACTATTTTCCTATAAAACCACAATAACACTATAGTGACTCAACATAAATCACATTCACAAACCTTTCAAACCTAATATACTATTACAAGTCTACTGTTACAATTCCTCATTTTCCTAATACATAAATATCCTAAGGTGTCCATTATAACCTAAGTTCTGATACCACTAAAAATGTCACATCCCTAACCAGCACGTGCTAGATACGAGACATTCGTCATACTCTCAAATCTCACTCAAGAATACAAGGCAGCATTAAACCAAAAATACTATAAAAAATTAGTATTTGCAGAACAACTTCAAATTGAAAATGATCAAAGAGTATCAAATGAATGTACATACCCATCCTTTAGTCTAAACAACATTTAACGTGTCAAATATTATTGTACATATCAGCATAACCAAACTACTGATTTCTATCTACTTAAGATCTAATAAAAATCATCCTCGGGGTCTTCGATGTACACTAAATTGTAAACCTCAAAATCTACAAAATTGATAAAAAAGAGTTGAGTAATAATCGCTCAGTAGATAGCATTTACTCCCCCTTTGGATCATGTAATTATACATACACACATACATATCTACATATAAATAATTTCAATATATTTGCATACGTTTCACGTGCATAAATTATTCAAAATAACTTTAAATCAATAACATGTATTATTTATGAGTGGTAATAACAATTGTAATTCATAGCATACATAGATCATAGATGAGAATTTGTAATAGCATAAAATGTTTCATAATAGCTCTTAAACCAATACATGCAATATTCAACTTCTAACTATTCAGGTTAGAGATTAACCCATTGTAGGAGAATGACCAAGAGGTTTCATGACTACTGCTTGATCACATAACATAACATAAGTCAATCGTCCAAACTTTATACCGGCTACCATGACTGTCAATTGGCCAGATTTTATACTGATTCCTATGACCATACGTATTAGAACCATAGCCCCTACTATCTATTTCATGACTGTTTAGAGTTTCTGTGAGGACCCAGGTTTTTATTTCTTATTTTCTCACCATAATTATTTGTTTAATTTCAATGGCCTATTTTGAAAACCCTAATTTTCGATAAAAACTCTAATTTGAGTATGAAAAACCCTCATTTGACTTTTATGCTTTCGTTTTGAAAATAAATCGAAGTTTTATGATTAACCACGAGTTTACGATTTCTTTGATTTTGCGCGTGTTAATGCACGCTTAAGCGCGGTGATTAGGAATGGTAGGTGATTAGTGGCCTAACTAGGTGTGATTAAGCTTGAATGGATTAAGATGAGTTAAGTGTTTATGGAGTAAATTGATAGGAATGGAAATTGTTTGGGGCAATGATAGAAATAAGTGGAGTTGGGGGCTATTGTGTGGCTTGAGAAAGTTGACCATTTGACCAAGAGTAGAGTAAATTCTTGAAGCTTCTCATTAGCTCATTTTAAGAGCTTTGGCCGGCTGAAAACAAGAGAGAAAGGAGGAAAGAAAACCGTGAGAAAAGAGAGGAAGAAAAGAGAGAAAAGAAAGGAAAAATTTGGGGAAAATTTTGGAATTCAACCACTCAACCTTGAATTGAAGCTAGAAGGTGGTGATTGCCATTGGAAGCTTGGAATTTGCACTCAAGAATATCCCTAGAAAGGTTTCTTCTATTGCTCTATAAGCTGAAATTTTTAATGGATTATAAACTAGTTGGATTTGATGATTCTTATGGCTTGATTCATGCTTATACTTAGCTTGTGAAGTGATTTTATGGATTGATTCGATTGATTCTTATGTGTTTTTGCCTAACCATGAAATGAGCTAGGGTTAGTTGGGGTTTGATTGAATTAAAGATTTTATCGCGGAATTGGTTGCATATGGTTTCCTTCACATTTGATTGTATCGTGGTTGATGAATGTTTGGTGTAAAGGGGCTTGTTTCAAGCCTAGGAAAACCGGCCAGCCTAGGCTAGGGTTAGGGTTAGTTTCTTGGTTATTGCTGGACTTTTCGATGATGAACGTTAGATGTTCGATGAAATGCATCGGCATCGATTTTGCTGAACAAGAAGTACATTAGGTGGATTTGTGATGTACTAATGATCGCCTAGGTGAATGTGTGTGTGTGTAGGTGTGTGCGTGCAGTGTGTGAGTGTGTGTGTGTGTGTCGAAAGTGTACATGGTGCTGCAATTACCTCTTTGTTGTTGCATCTCGAAGTCGCCATGCGCTTTGGTCAAATGGATCGTACCGGCACAAAAAACAGCAAAACAGGGTAGCCCGACAGCCACTTTGGCTTCATTTTCCGATTGATACCTTGTGATTTGATTTTGGCCAAAACACTAAAGTTATAGCCTGTCATTCTAGCTTTCCAACTCCACTAGAATTTCAATGATTTCGATTTGTGAGCTGAGTTATGCCCGCTTGAAGTTGGCCTGTCGAACATTCTGACGGTGAAACTTGAGACTGTTTTCTGCGTTTTTTGACCTTAAACGAGACAATCTGGGCAAAATCTTCCTTCATGAAAGTTGTAGCTCGTTCTCTTAGTTGAACGCACCTCAGATGCGTCCTAATCCGAGCACTGCATCTTGAGTTATGAGCGGCATGACGCATAGGGTGCCAAACTGTTTTTCTGCACCTTCACCGTGGTGTTTTCCGCTCTCGCTTTGTACTTGTCCTGCTTTTTCGCCTAACGCCTGCATGTGCTTCTTTTGTTATATTAAAGTGTTTATATGCATTTCTTGGGAGTTCATGCATCGAGTATTTGTACGTTGCATCAATGCACGGTTGAAATGGATTTTCCCAAAATTGTTGAACTTTTGAACTCGGTCGAAAAGTAAATTGTTTTGCACTTCCACGCCGCAGGTGATCCCGCTGACGCTGAAGAACGTTTAGCTCCTGCATTTCTTGCTTGTTCAACTGTGGTGAGTGTCCAAGTGCATGTAATAAATTGAAAGCATGCTTGTGTGCTCGGTGAGCTTGTAACTTTTATCGCCACCTTCTTTGAACTATCCGCTAAGGAATTAATCGTTTAGAATGTTCAATTAATGATTGTTTGCAATGTTATTTGAATGTTTTATTTACAATAATGCCCCACACCCCACTGGGATACGTTCACCTTGTCCCGCAACCGGGGGTCGGACAAGGGATAGTGAACCGTGGGTTACCACCGTTTCAAGCATCGCGGTTGGAATGAGTCCACCGACTTGGCATACCATAGTGGGCTGCCATACACTAAATTTCGGAGTTCGGGCCCTGCAAGGGGTTGAAAGCGACGAGAGGGAGGTGGTGAATGTGGACCTGAGAGTGAGCGGTTGACTGAGTGTCAACATATATCCAAAGATCGATACTTGGGAAAGCGAGTCAACCGATCCTTTAAATTGTATGGTTTAAATGCTTTGTTGCAAGATTTATTGGTTGGCCCTTATGCCGCTAATAAGTTAGTTAACAGTTTTAAATGCATGTGCATGTTCTTCTTCAACCGGCGTTAGCTCATCCCAATTTGTTTTCCCTTGGTTTTGAGGTGAGCAGCACGGATCGAGGGAAGTTAGAAATTTTGTTGGACTTTCCTCATCTTGTATAAGCCAAATTAACGGAATAATTTGATGGATTATTGTACTTTAAAGTTAAGGTTAAGATGTTGTTAACGTGTATTAGTGAATTAATTTTGGGGTTTTGTTTTATGCTTAATTTATTGGTTGGAATTATTTAAATCGGGTGAGTTTGACCGAATGGTTGGATCATTTAGTGGAAGTGGGGAAGGAGTCCCGGCAGAGTCAAGCTGGCCCACCAACCCTTGTCTAGCCCTAGGGAGGAAGCGCCATTCTCTTATCATAAATTCATTTGATACATCACATGCACATTTCTTTCATTCATAGACATGCCGCCCATTCATACTTATAACATATCAAAACATTCCAAATAGAATTACATGATCCATTTTCATATAAATAAAATGGGACTTGCATTTAAGAAAATTCCATATTAACACTTGAAAATACAGAGGAATAGGTACCACCTACCTCTGAATGACTACTCATGTGATAAACCTTAACTCCTCATACACTACAAGAAAAAATCTCTTTTAGTGACAACATTCTCTGTGACAACAAAATAGTTGTCATAGTTGGTACTATTCTGTGATAACTTTATCTGTTGTCACTATTTTGTACGGGTACAGTACTTTTAAGTGACAAGATTATTTTTTGTCACTTAGCAATGTTACAAAATAACTGGCGCGCTTCTGGTTAGTATGGCGGAAAACAAATTTGTGATAATGTAAAAAATATTATAACTAATTTATGTGCTATATTGACAACATAGATGTTGACACTGGTTAGAATTGTAGTCACAACATTTTATTGTCAGTACACATCGAGACCAGTTTCAGTAATTCTATAATGCCACCCTAAATTTTATAATTCTACGCCTCTAATTTATTAATTTGCAAAACGTAGTAGACACTTGAATGAGATATGTAGTCATATTTTACATATCAAAATTATGAATTGTTTCTTTATTTCTTAAATGAACTATCTATAGAAATTACTATAATTTGGCCCCTCTATTTATTAATGTATGAAACACATTAGACATCTTAATGAGATATGTGTAGCTATTTTACATCTCAAAATTATAAATTTTTTGTTTAGTCCTTGAATGAAATATGGAGAGAAATTACTATATTTTGAGCAAAGAGTTAATCATAAATTGAAGAATTTTATAAAAAATAAAGACTAATGATCACGAGTTCACAAATAAATGACTATTATATGTGTAAACTCACACATCTAATTGCTGGAGTTTCCAGCTTCGTACATGATGTATAGAGACATTGAAACATATTTTTATGTTTTTCAGTTTTGAGAGATAAATATTGTAAGGTTATTAATTACTATAATATACGTGATTCATATGAATCAAAAATGAAATATTCAGGAAAATAACCAAATGTAGTCTGGAAAATAACATAGTATGTATATATATCAAAGAATTAGCCTAGTGGTTGGATTGTAATCTCTTGGCCCCTCTGCTCCTTAAATCCTGTCCCTTTTTTTGCCAAAAAGGAGAGAAAAATTTAATATTAAAAAAAATTTTAGGAGTAAGAGAAAAAGAGAGATAATAGGAAGAAAAAGCATGGATAGTATTGTATTGAAGACATTATCTAACCCCCAAAAATCAAGAAGAGTGCCAATTGAAAATCGAAGAAATGTGCGTGGGACTTAAAAAATGAATAAAGCGACGGCATTTAGTGTATTGGCTTACATACAAACACTTAGAAAAATTTTGGTAAGGGCAGACACTTGAAGCCCTTCTTCCTTTCGCTTTCCCTAAAGTAGCCCCTTTTGCAATCGCTCGCTCAATCAAATCGATGGCAACATGTGATAGTTCTCCAAGCAAATTTAGCACCTAATCATCTTTCCTAAGTGTCTAATCTTGATTCCTCAGATTTGTGCATCCATTTTTCACTGAATTCAGGAAAAATTCATTGAATTTAGAAAAACCATGATTACCTCTGCATGGAAAGGCAATCCTTAGCAATTAGAGCTTCTAGAGCAAGGATTAGCTTCGTTGATTCGAGCTTGAAGCTTAGGAAGGAATCCAGGTACGTTAATTGGGGGGTCAAGTTTTTTACTAAGGTTTCAATGTTCACTTAATTAGTTTTTTTACCTATGGTTACTGCAAGAAGGATGCTTAATCGACCACGTGATGCCTAATTATAACTATTTTGCAATTGATGATGAGTAATAGTATTAATTTTTTCAAATTGATTGCTCTATTAGTTTTAGTGTGTATTTGCTTGTGTATGCATCAGTTTAATATGAAAAAACTTACCTCCTTTTCTTGGTAGATTTGGTCAGCTATATGTGAGGAGGTAGGTAGGAGAATCATTACGATTAAGAGAAGAAAAGAAGAAAAAATTTTAGATTATTAAGAAGAGACTCGTATTAGAGGAGTTCAAGCTACTTGCTAAGTTGAAGAGTTGCACCTTTTTAAGAGCCATCTCTGCAACACTTACATGAGACCATAACTTGTGTGTTTCTTGCTAGTGAAATTGCTGCTGCCTAATGTAATTGCATGAGAAACTATGTGCCCTTATCTTATGGAACATACGTGCTATTTTTTCAAATGTAAGTTGTGTTGTCATCACACCTTTGATCCCACTTATCAATATGAAATTTTGGGTAGCTGGGAGATCTTATGTGCTAAGGTTGATCAAAGCCGTGCCTTCATGTCCTGAAGCTTTCTTAATTTTCTTGATTTTATTTTGTTTCCTATCTGGCTTTGTATTACAGGGCTCCAAAAAACAATGTTTAGCAAATTATGATATGAATGAGAGCTTCACTTGTTGGTACCATGAACAACCTATCACTACTTTTCCTGTTTATGAGTAGCTATTGTCCAAGTATCTAACAACTAGGATTAGCATAAACAAGAAAATTTCAAGCTACTAAAATTTTTTTTCCAACACTTAAAAGAATTATAGTTAGTCACCTATGGGGTACAAGTCTTATGTGACGATATTAGACAAAAAATAAATAACTTGTGCTAGTCGCTCATTGTCCTTTGCTTTTTCAGAATTGATTGATGGACTTTACTATGCTAAGTAATATTTGTTGTACCTTCTAATATTTGGTTATATATGGTTTGTTTTCTGCAAGGTGCTAGGTATTCATAGAAGGGTAAGGAGAGCCAGTGGTATCTTCTCAAGTTCAAAATTTCGACAGCACTTAATTATTTAAAATCCTAGTTCAGCAATGTGCAAGAGTTACATACATTTGTAGTAATTTATGCTATCTCTTGCAATTTGTGTTTTTCTATATATAATATAAAATACTTTAAGGCATTGTTCCATTTTTGTACTTTAGATGTTTTGCTGAGTTAAATTTCATTTGAATATGATGTGCTGCCACTTGATTATACCTTTGCTTTAGATAATGAAAGATTCATTGCATACTTGACTAGTCCAATTTATGTTACACTTTGTTTATGATCATCTTGGTTCACTTTTAGGCCATGGATAAAAGTTGGATGAATTTGATAGATAGGAGAGATAAGAGATATGAATGGGAAGGGGGTAGTAAATTTTTTTGAAGTTTGCATATTCTCACAAAGAATAACATCTTAAAATTCCACGCGCTTGTAGAAAATGTAAAAATTTCCATGACCAAACAAAAGAAAATTTAGAGGGCCATTTGCTGAGAAATGGAATTAGTAAATGTTATACTAGGTGGATATACCATGGGGAAGGTTTTGAAGATGATTCGGATGATAGCAATGATATAATTAATCGAAATGGAGAAGATAGTGATGAAGATGATATAAATGACTTGTTGAATGATATTGGAGCAGCTAATTGGGGGGATAATTGGGGTGAGCCTTCAACAAAAAAAAAAAGTGAGGTAGATTCCTTCATTAGATCATTAGAAAAAGCAAATAAAGATTTGTACCCCGGCTGCACACATTCTTTCAAATTGTCTTTTATTGTACCTCTTCATTATTTGAAGACAATGAAGAGTTGGAACTCCAAGTCGTTTGACATTTTATTTGGAGTGTTTAAAAATGCCTTACCTAGTGAGACTGAAATTCCCAATTCCTTTTATGAGGCTAAGAAGATAATCTGAGACTTGGGATTTATATCTAATAAGATTCATGCATGTATAAATAATTGTCTGCTATTTCATAAAGAGTATGCACATTTGGACACTTGTCCAAATGAAAACTGCAAGGAACCTCGGTACAAGTCAGTAGGTTCTAGAGTGCCTTGAAAGGTGTTAAGGCATTTCCTTTTGAAACCTCGATTGCCAAGGCTGTATACAAATAAGGATATATCTTGTGATATGAAATGGCATAAGGAGAAGTGAGTCTGTGATAGTAATATTATTAGACATCCATCCATGGTTCAAAGACTCGATGATTCTGAGACGACTCGGCTGAGTCATCTCTAGAATGAGTTTTAACATTCCAAAACCATTCTGATTTGACTCCAAGAATACCAACTCATTAGAAAATCATTGAGACTCACCCGACTCGATCTGAGTCGGCTCCGAGACACCAAAAAATGGCTAAATTGTCCAAGTCATCCTGAGTCGACTCAGAGTCAAAAGATTAAAGCAAGATGAACAAAATCTGATGCCATCACACAAAAACTATACAACATCTAAGATGTACACACACAAAACACAACAAAAGAATACAAAAACAAGCACAGTAAGAACTCATAATTCAATTTCGTGTACAATAATATGAGAAAGAGAGAGGAACTAAATCAAATTACCTTATTTCAACGCTTTCATCAAAGATCAGAAACCAACCCAAGAAAAAAGAAAACCCAAGCCCAAACAATTGAAAAGCCTTGCCTGTGGGAGAAGAGGTCTAAATATCAGAGCTCAGAGACCATGTCAATAAATGGAAGTTGCTCCCTTCCATATCACTTTTAGCTTATCAGATTAACCTGCTTACGGTGTTTGGTTTGGTAGCCATGGCAGCTCTTGGAAATTACCATCCTTTGACTCTTCTGTGAGTGTGTCTAGTAGTAGATCATCTTTTGGCTCTCAGAATGCAAAGTCTATTATCAGGATCTCAATCACCAACTCGATACTAGAAGTTTCTCAACAATCTAAAGTATTCGAAAGTTTTGTGATTGATGGATGTTCGTCGTTAAAGGAGGAGGAGGAGCTGATTGGAAGCTTGATTGGATTGGTGTTTGGCTAGAAAAGAGATATATTTGATATTATATTATATCTTATCCAAGTCCCAGTGGATTAGGCTCAGAGTTGGCCATTGTGACAAAATAGTGAACACTTAATTTTCCTGTTTTAATATTATAAATTAGAAACTAGGTTTATTATTGCCTTGTATTGGGCCAAAGCCTGATTAAGTATATTTATGTCTATATTTTTCTGCTTTGATATTATAAATTAGAAATTGGGTTTATTATTGCTTTACATTGGACCAAAGCCTGATTAAGTATATTTATGTATATATTAAAGTTTTAAGAGTTGGATTTGTTTTATTGATTTCTTATGTTAGAATATAATTTGGGGCAAATTAAATCATAATACTAATATGATAAATTACTCAAGTTATACGACAGATTAGTCTAAATTTATTTGATATTTTATAAAATAAAATAAAATTCTTTCTATACGTATGAATATAAATTTTCTGATTTATGAATTAATATTTACTAAATTTCATTTTGTTGAGTTTTATAGTTATTATAATTTCATGTAATTCTTACTATATCTTCCATGTGTAGCAAATAAATTTTAATGAGCAATCAGTTTTAAATATGTAATGATAAATATGATGCATTAGCTATTTGACAACTTTTTTGTATACACTAATTATTGCAATAATCATTTAAATTTTAGCAAAAGATACTTCAAAAAAATGAATTAGTGATCATGGAAACAAATTAACATTAGAGATAGGGTTTTTAACTTACTAACATAATCTAAACAATTTTTTTTTTGTAAAATGTTTACTAATTTATTTGTAATATTTTTTGAAACTTATTAATTATTACATCATGGACTAATCAAGTATAATAGCATATGTAATAGGTAAAATGGCAAGTAAGGATGTTGGTTGGGAACATGGTACACCTATGGGTGGAAATAGAAAAATTGTAAGATGTAATTATTGTGGAAAAGTAATCCATGGTGGAATTACAAGATTGAAAGAACATATTGGTCATGTCTTGGGATAGGTTGAAGGTTGTCCAAATGCTCCAAAAGAAGTTAGAGATGTAATAAAAATGCATTTAACGGCTGGTAAGGCTCAAAGAGCTGCAATAAGAAAGAAAAATGAAGAAATATTGAACTCTCTGCAAGAAGAAAATATATGTGGCAATATCTAACACCCCTGACCAATATTGTCCCACAGTTAGCCACCCTGAAGGTCATGAATTTTGTTCCTGGAGGTGCGGTTATAGCCCACAATAAGTGAAGAGCCCAAGCCCACAGGTCAAGAAACCTAGCAACTCTCCAAAAGGCCTCGGTCAGGTGGGGAGTTACCCACAACAAGTGACAAAGCAGTCAATATCCTCCTCCCTAACCGATGTGGGATTGTTACAATCCACCCCCCTAGGGGACCCAACATTGTCGCTGGCACACCAGAGTCAGGAGTCGGCTCTGATGCCAACTCTAACACTCCTGACCAATATTGTTACACAATTAACCACCCTGAAGGTCATGGGTTTTGTTCCTGGAGGTGGGATTATATCTCACAACAAGTGAAGAGTCCAAACCCATAGGTCAATAAACCCAGCACCCCTCCAAAAGGTCTCGGTCAGGTGGGGAGTTACACAAGGTAATAAAGCAGCCAGGATGTGACGACCTGACTTCTCCCTAGGGCACACCCTAGGATCCGGAGCGCCAACTCTCGCCAGGACTCACTCACTAGAATAACTAATAATACTTCAAAAGTGAACATACATACCCATTCCAGTACAAATCACAAATAATGCATTACTAAATTCAACTTACAACTCGATTCTCAAATTATGGTTCAATGTATTTAAGGTACAACCACCATTCCATCTTACAAACCCAAATACATCAAGAGTCCATCCATCCCTGATTACAAATGATACAAGAAGTAATCCAACCCATCACGCTAAGATAGATCATACCTCATACTTTTCCTTCACGAACCAAGGAAAAAATAAAACATTTTGGGGTGAGCTAAAAGCTCAGTGAATGTCCAATAAAACCAAGAAATTCATGGACCTTTTGTAAAGCATTTGAGTCTTTAAACAATCATTTCAGAAACACTTAATTTAGCAATCAACATACAAGAAGCAATAACCAAGTAAGCATATAATTCAAGTATTGAAAGGATCGATTGTCCTCCCATGGCAGTTGCAGTCCGTCTTGTCAGTCAGTCATCCTCCTACTCCATTTTATAACACCCCGTGGTAATACTCGAGTATACAGCGTCTGGTAACCGACCTACCGGCCGAAGTCCACTGCCCGAATAGGCCGATAACGAAGGGGGAAGGCCTTGTTCAGCCAATGTGATAAAGTAGACATGGCTTACAGTCATGCTCAAGTAATACACAAACAATGGAAGAAGTAAACAGTTGAATTAATGCGGTTAGGTCGGAGTGCGATAAAGTACACACTCGCCTAGAAACAAGTATTTCACACTTATGAAATTAAGTAATGTCAAGTATTAACCACATAGACATGTAATTCACATAAGCATGTAATTCACATAACATACGAGGGATATTCACAAACTCATTTCTTTGCAAATATGAGTTGAGTAAATCGTTTCACCAGTTATTTTCACATAGTAATAAAATATTTGACTTAAAACGGATTTGAATATTCATAAACTCTTCATAAATGGTTTCACCTGTAAAAGCATTTTACTTAGAAATAGTGATACATCACTTCATTATAATTACAAGCAAATCATTTCACCAAAACGTTCATTTGCAAACGATAATAAGATTCTCCATTTAAAAGGGGTTGGGACACTCACAAAATAAATTTAAGTAACCGAAACGTTTGAGTCTTGGTCACCCACGATATCACCTTCGATCCCTACGTACAACCAATATATATAACCATCAATTCAAACCAAAACAACACTTAAAAACACTCAAAACAGCAAAGAGAGCACATGCATGGGCGCTCGAACCAAAACGGACGACATTAGATACAAAACGGAAAACACACACTAGGAGGTGTGAAAGGCAGATTTGACACCTTGAGCTATTTTGATCATAACTCATGGTACGAGTGTCGGATTGAAGTGCACGAGGTGCCGTTTTGAAGCTAAGAGAACAAGCTATAACTTTTATGAGGCCATTTTTACCCAGATTCACTCCATCCAGGTCGAAAAGTACGAAAACAGTTTCAGAAATTTCAGTGTCAGGATTTCCCGACAGGCTTGATTCAAACGATCATAACTCAGCGCTCACAAATCCAAATCAGGAAATTCCAAAGCCATTAGAAAGCTAACATACAAGGCTACAATTCTTAAGAGACATTAAAAGCAAAAACATTCATCTTCCCTGTCAAAATGACCCATTACAGTAGCAAAATAACATTTCTGCCAGAAACAGGGCATCGGGGTATTTTAGTCATTTCATATGCTACAGTGCTCCGATTCATCTGAAAATTTACAGGTAGAAACCTCACTCAATTCTCTACAACTTTCATGTTTTGTGCTCAAGCTAATTCAGCCTCCATCATATTCAAATATTCAAACTAAATTCGGGCAGAAAATCTAAACAACATTTAATACTTTGAGTTCATCCATACCAATGAATTTCCAGCCATCCAATTCGGTTCCTAACTAAAAAATTCAATTTCCAATCATCAATTCCCAGCATTAAGTCTTGCAACTAGTGAAACCCTAACCCTAGCTCTTGGCCAAGGTTCAAGACAAACAAAACATTAAAACCAATCCATGGAATCATCTTAGAAGCTAAGAATGAGCATTAATCAAGGCTAAACATCAACCAAATTCATCAATTACACCATGTACAAGAAATTCCAACTTCCAAAGCAAAGCTAGTTACCTCCTAACTTGATGTTCTTGGCAAGAACTCCAAGCTCCCAAGCTTCAATCACCTCCTCCTAGCTTCCAATTCAAAGTTGGATGGTTGGAACACAAGATTTCTCTTGTTTTTTTCCCTCTTTTTCCTCTCTTTTCTTTCCTTTCTTTCCACGGTTTTCTCCTCTATTTTTCAGCCTTGCACCCGATTTGTTGAAGCTTCCCAAGTGACTAATAGATTAAGCTCACTAGATATTTAAGGAATGGTCAAAGAGTTGGTCAAAAATATCAAGCTAACCCTAGCATCTTCAATGATCTTTCACCTTGGCCCCAAGTGATTTCATTTCCTAGCAATTGAGTCCATAAGTTGTAAATCCAACTTAGTCCACTAATACTTAATTACACCTAGCTAGGTCACTAATCACCTAAATTAACGTAATTAACTCCCGTAAGCATGCAAGTTCACACCGGAAGTTCATGAAATAACAAACGTTTGATTTGTACATATAAGTAGGGTTTCAAGAAAATATATTAGGGTTAGTACATTTAGGGTTTAGTGTGTAAACAAATTTGGGTTTTGTTGAAATTTATGGTTTTCAAAGCAAACTAGGGTTTAAATTCCAAATTAGGGTTTTTAGACTTGTAAAACAAAATAGTTAAACAAAACACTTTAAGAAGTAAAACAAACCATATAAACCCCTTGGCAAACAATAATCACTATAATTAACATTATTTGAGATTTTCCAGAAATTGGAAAAAAGAATCGGGGTCTCACACAGGATCCTCCTTCCTAACCGATGTGGGATCGTTACAATCCACCCCCTTGATGTGAGGACCTAAAATTTCTTTAATTATTTTGCTTATATTTCTTCACTTGCGTTTATCATTTTTCTCAATTATGTTTATATATCTATAATTGCATTAATTATCGATTCATATGAATGTGCATGGATGCTTTAATATTAGGATTTTCATTCGAGTGCCGATAAGTTGAACCGTAGTGAATAGTGATCAAGTGAATAGTAAGTTGAGAGTAAATGAATGATGGTAAAGAGATAATCAGTAGGGTGAATGTTGAACATTATTGAAACTAGAGGGAGTTAAGTGCAAAATAGACAAACTAGTGGATAAGATAAGATTTCATTGGATTTTTAGCCAACGGGGAAGCGACATTTGGCAACTTCCCTACCACCCATTTTTCTTTCAGGACTTCAAACTTCATTCTTGTCTTCCTTTCCATTTTAGTCTTGCAAGAACCAACTAGAGAGAGAGAGAGAGAGAAAAAAAAGAGAGGAACCACACCATTCTTCCACTGATCTTGCCAAAATTTGAGGGAAATTCTTTGAAAGGTTCAACTTTGCTCCGATTAAAACCTTGCTAGGAAGGAGGAGAAGCTTTCTATCGGAAGGAAATTTGAAAATCCATCATGGTTTGCTCATCTTAGGGGTTCTTCCTTGTGGGAAGAGAGGTAATCTTCTCCAACCCATCTCATGTTCTATTGAGTTGATTATCTTGTAGTGCATAGCTTCATTGGGTGGATTTTTGTTGTCTTGGTTGCTTGAAGTGGGCTCTTGGAATTCCCACAAGGTAGTAGATTTGAGGATTTAGTTGTTGTTGTTGTTGTTGTGGTTGTGTTGAACCTTGGCTTGAGTTGGTGTCTGAGAATTAGAAGAAAATCTGGTGAAAAGGAACAATGGTTGCTGTCTGAATCTTTTCTGGAAAATTTCCCCTATTTTACGCCAGAAATTTCGTGGTTTATTGATGCTAAAATGGTTGACATATGTTGGGCCTTGTGTATGTGAATTATCTACCAAAAAAAAAAATCCCTTCATTTGGTTGAGTTCTAGTTAAGTCAAGTGAAGAGAAAACTTTCAAAAATTTTTGCAGTGGTCACTACACAGTTTTGGCAAATCTGCTATATCTTTGTATAGAAAAATCCAAATTGAGTTCTGCTTGTTGAATTTGAAACTAGACTCAGAGTACTTTTAACCACGTAAATTTCAGATTTTTCCTAAATTTCTGCAAGTCCCAGTAATTCTGCAAAGTTTATTAAAATGCCTTGTTTGTTCTATTTTTGTACCAGAAAGAGCTGCGACTTGGGGCTCTGTTTTGACTAACTTGTGAACTGAATCTTACAAAAGTGTCTTCTAGAAAATTGTAGTATTTCGAAACTAGTTTCCAATGGTACAAAGTTTATGAAATTTGGATTTACGGAACTCAAGATATGGTCTTTCAAACAGTATTGTACAAAACTGAAAAAAAAATGTTGTTTTAAAACCAAGTGGTCCTTTTAGACCCTAAATTTACTTTTCAAATGTTGATGCATTTAAGATTTATTTCTTGGCTGAAAACAAGGTCTCTCATGGCCTTAATCTCTATTTTGAATGTTGACCTCCGATGGTTTTAGCTCATTTCCTTGTGCTAGCTCTTGATCTCAATATATACACTTATCTTTAGGTGAAACCATCAATCTTTGGGCATAATGGCCGTTTTCTTTCATTTTTTTTATACTTGTCGAACTTTTGTGAAATTTCTTCTTACCTTTCATCTAAAATACTCCTTATCTCTTGTTGTGAAGTAAGAAGACCTTAAGCACCTCTTTAAGTATTGCATTAACTGGTTAAATGAGTAATTTTTCTTCCTTGTTGGATAAGTCACTTATAGTATACGTGAGTGATGGTTTAAGAGGAAAATTTAACTAGAAATGGTTTGCAATAGGTGATCATTAGTTGTAATTGCCTCAGGTGCTCACGAGGTCTATGAGGGGAACCTCGAGGCGGAAGGGTGAAGGATTTTGCTTACTTGACTTTTGGTGAGTGTTCCTTGCATGTTGTGTGAATTACATGCTTATGTGGTTTAATACTTGATGTTACTTGTCCTCTTGAGTGTTAAATACTTGTTATTAGGTGAGTGTGTACGTTATCGCACTCGACCTAACTCTTATTATATTGCTCAACTATTTATTATTCCACTGTTTATATATTATTTATGCATGATTGTAGGCCATGTGTACTTTAACATATTGGCTGAACAAGGCCTTTCCCCCTTCATTACCGGCCCATTCGAGCCAGAAACGGAATCGGTCGGGTAGGTTGGTAACCTAGGGCATTGATTACGGTGAGTATTACCACTAGGTATTATAAGGAGGAGAAGGGTTGAGAGACCGATAAGATGGAGTGCAACTGCTTCCAGTGAACCTCATATCCTTTCACTGAGTGTTTCTTCATTTTAATTGTTTTATAAATTTTATGCTCCCCAACTGATTTATATTGAATTATTGAGTGTTCAACTATTATATTGCTTCACTGCTACTATGAGATTTTAGGATATTAGGATCGCTCACTGGGCTTTTAGCTCATTCCTTCCAACTTTATTTTTCCTTAGCAGGGTTTGAGAACGAAAGCCTCCAAGGATTGCACTAGGTTGTTTGGTTTAGAGACTTTAAGCTTGTATTTTGATGTAATTCTTGTATTTTTGGAGTGTACCTAAGAAATTCCGAATGGATAATCTTTTATAATTGTAACTGTAAGCTGGATGGTTGTGATTTCTCTAATGAAGTTTTAAGGTTTAAACGTTGTATTGGACTGGAGGACTAAGGTTATCCTATTATTCTAAAGTACTTGCTCGCTAATGAATCGTGGATTGTAGTAAGTCCCGGCGAGAGTTGGGCAAGCTGCCAACCGATACCCTAGGGTTCGCTCTAGGGAGAAGTGGGGTCGTCACAAAATATCGATGTACTTGATAATGAGGATGGCGAACAAATTGATGAAATGGAAAATAAGCAAATGAAACAAGCAATGAGAGAGAGTCGATTCTTAAAACTTATTAAAGAACAGTAAAGGCATTCAATGTCTAAGAGTCGACCTTCTATGTCTATGCCAGGTAATTTTTGTAAACTAAAATATTATGAAAAATTTGATATCACTTTATTAAAATAAAATAAAGTTTTTATTAATTTATTTCTTTATTTTTTGAAACATCATTAATTTCAAAAAATATGAGTGCTAGAGGATTGTCACGTAATTTTAATTTCAAACAAGCAGATGAAATAAGAAGTAAAGGAATTGACTCACACATGTTTCATTCAAAACAAAGGTCAATCAAAGCAATTTTTGTGGGGGAAAATATATAAGAGTTGGTAAGGCAATCTCAAATTTCTTTCATTTCAATGCTATACCATTTCATGCTGTTGACAGTCCATATTATCAATCAATGATTGATGAAATTGCTAAAGTTGGTCCTGGAATTGAAGGGCCTTCGGCTTGTCAAATTGGAAATGAGTATTCAGATAATGAATGTAAAGAGCTTGAAAAATATGTAAGAGTGATACATTTTTAACTTTTGGGCAAACAATTATACGTGATGGCTGGAGCACTCGTGTGATAGGCATATGATATATCACAGTTCCGTTAACTGCACAAATGTGAAGAAAACTATGGAATACATTTTTAAATTAATGGATAATGTAGTACAAGTAGTGGGAGAAAAAAATGTTATACAGGTTGTGATACATAATGAGTTTAGCATGAAAGCAACTGGACAAATGCTGATGAAAAAAAAAGAAAAAGTCTATTCTGGTCACCTTATATTGCCCACTGTATTGATTTGATATTAGAAGACATTGGTAAGATGGAAGATATAAAAAAACCACTACATAGGGAAAGAGGATAACATGTTTCATATACAGTATTGATAAAGTGGTGAATCTAATGAAGACATATACAAAAAACGAAACTACTACGTCCAAATATCACCAGATTCGCTACTGAATTCATTTCTATGAAAAGTCTTCCTCGGCATTGTATAGAACTAAGAAGAATGCACACATCAAATGAGTGGGCAGAGTTCAATAATGCTACCAACAGAAAAGCAGAAACTATTAATGTGGCTGATTTGATAATATTAGAAAAGTTTTGGAAAAATGTCAGAAATGTATGTGCAATAATGGAGCCTTTGGTCAAAGTATTAAAAACTATTGATCAAAATAATAAATCAACTTTGCTGATTATTTATGAGGCAATGGATAGAGCAAAAATGGCTATTCAAAAGTCTGTAAAACATTGGGAGTGGATTTGGGAAGTGATTGATAGTAGATGGTACAATCAATTACACTGTGATTTACATGTAGTAGGTAATTTAAAATGTTATCTTATGCTTTTATATATGTAATATATGTATATTTGTTTGTTTTTTAATTTTTTAATTTTATTTCATTTAGCATTTTTTTGAATCCAGTCTTGCAATACTCTTAAACATACGTATTTAATCTTAATGAAATTCGAACAGAATTGAAAAGTGTCATTATGAAGTTGGAGTCAAATTTAAATGCACAAGTTGATGCTATAAATGAGGTATTCTCTTGATTACTTCATTTATATGTATTTGTGATTATATTCATTAACAAAATTTTAGAATATCATTAACTATGCATGTATTATTTTTGTAGATCCAAGTTTTCACAAAGAAAATGGGAGGATTTGGAAGTGTTATTGCAACAAAAGCATTATCGAAGTGCTTACTAGGTTTGAACTCAATTTATACTTATATAAATATTCAAATTGTATTAATGAAGTGAATATTTTTTTAGTATTGAAACTATTGTTATGATTATTATTGTTTTGTTGTTTAGCTAAATGGTGGCTTAATTATGGTGAAGATGCTCCAAATTTAAGAAAGATTGCAGTTAAAATATTGAATCAAATTTGCACATCTTCTGATTGCAAAAGAAATTGAAGTACATGCTCATTAATTCATACAAAACTTTGCAATTGTCTAGCAATTAACAAATTGCATAAATTGATTTTTGTGCATTACAATATGTACTTAAAGGTGAAAAATCTAATGTATCAAAGAGATACTGATGATTTCTATAATTCAATTGATCTGAATCACATTTTTTTATCAAGATGATATATTAGATGATTGGATAAGAGAAACTAAGCAACCCGTATTATCTGAAGATAATCTGGAATGGTTGGATTAGGGCATTCGTCAAAGTGAATCAGAAAAGGGTCAAGATAGTAATGAACAAGACAGTGATAATGATTTTGGTGATACATTGTCCCAATATATTACCAAGAAAAATAAGAAAAATGTTACTCAATCATCAATTGAGAAGCATAAAGTTAAGGCTAAACAAACTAGTAAAAATGTTTCTGTTTTATCCTCTTTTAATAAAAATAGTAATGACAATGGTGATGGTTACGATGGTAACAATGGAAATGGAGGAGATAATTCTGTGAGACACAGTGGTGGTTACAATCAAAATGGCTAACAAACAGAAGGCATGTCATAGGCTAAAGGACAAGATAATTATTATGCTACTCAAGACACTGATCATGGCTATCATCCAGGCATAGAAGCACAACGTGAATTTTTCAAAAAATTAATTGACTATTCAAGTTAGGATACTTTTTCTCACTATTCAGGCTCACAAAGGTACAGAGGAATTGATGAGCAAATGCAAAATTTGAATGTAGATTCGAGTTATGAGTATGATTCTAGTCAAAATTGGAGTTCTAGTCAATTGGGATATGGTTATGAGCAATCACATGTAATTAATACTGGGTATTACAGTGAATATGGACCACCATGCTCAGGAATTCACTGGTGTTTCATCACTTTCAATGTATTATGTAACAAATAGTCAATCATCACAGTCAACAAATGCACTAAAGGACTCTTATATGTTACCTACTCAAGGTCCTGTGCCACTTGCACATCTGTTTTACTACCTATTAGGAAATGAAAATGACTTTGAAGCGTATCATCATTCTACTTGTTATTGATAGGTATAAAAATACAAAATAATAGTAATATTTTTAAATTCTTACATTTTTGTTTAATGTGATTCCTTTTCTATCATTGGCAAGAGATTGATAGTGAAACAAGTGTGTTTCTCTTACTTGTATAAAAAATAAAGTTGTAAATCGTACATATTACTTACATAATTATTATTTTTAAAGGCATTTTTGTGTGCTATTTTGATTTTATTTGTGATGGCATTATGGTGAATGTTTTAAGATATTTACCTATCAGTAAAAATAATATATTTTAGAGACTTTCTTTACAAATTTTCTTGTTGGTTATGTTTTGCATATGTTTTTTATATTTTGAATGATTATTTATAATTTTTAGAATACTAAATGATTCAGAATATGTATATAGCCGAGATTGTGACCGATATGTCGAGACCGAAGTGGAATGGTACAGACCGCAACTACAACTTTGAACCATGCATCCATCTAATAGCAAGGCTTGGAAGCATTTTGATAATATTCATCCTAATTTTGCTGAAATCCGGAGGAATGTGTATCTAGAATTAGCTATGGATGGATTCAATCTATTTGGAAACATGAGTAATTCCTATAGTATATGGCCCGTATTTATAGTTCCCTATAATTTGCCCCCATGGAGGTGTATGAAAGATCTATTTGTCCTAATGTCTTTATTGATTCTTGGACCAAAGACTTTGGGGAATGATAAAGATATTTATTTTCAACCACTGATTGAAGAGTTGAATGAATTGTGGCCTAGTATTGAAGTATATGATGCATATATTGGTAAGAAGTTTAATTTGTGTGCTGTGCTATTGTGGACCATTAATGACTACCCTGCTTATGGGATGATGTCTGGGTGAAGCACTAAAGGGTATATTACATGCCCTATTTGCATGACCAAGACATCTCGTATCCATTTACTAAATGCACACAAATTATCCTACATGGGCTACCATCCTTTTTTGCCCAATAACCATCGTTGGAGAAGAGAAAAAAGGCATTTAATGGAAAGGTTGACTAAGAAGTTCAGTCAGATTTCTATCAAGGAAGGAAATTCTTCAACAGCTACAGAACATGGGCCAAATCTAGTTTGGGAAAGCTAATGGGTCGGTCCAGCAGTGAAAGAGAAAACATGCTCCAAATGGAGATCTGATTTGGAAGAAGAGTATATTTTTTGAGTTGCCATATTGGACAAATTTGAAGGTAAGACACAATCTAGACATAATGCATATGGAAAAAAATGTAGCTAAGAGTTTGTTTGGTACAATAATGGACAAACAACATAAAACTAGAGACAATTGGAAGGTTAGAGTGGATCTAGAGGAATCGAGTTTGAAGAAAGATTTGCATTTGATTGAAAATAGTAGTACTTGTATCATGCCGGTTCCTTGCTATAATCTAAGTAAGTAGGAAAAAAAAGAAGATATATGACTTTTATCCCGTATCAAGTATCCAAATGACTTTTCTTTGAATATATCCTGGTGTATAAAGAATGGTGAGTTTATTGCTTTAGGAATGAAAAGCCATGACTATCACGTATTCATACAGCAGATGCTCCCACTTGCATTATGTGGATGCCTGACGAAAGAAGTTTGCCAAGTTATATTTGAATTGAATAGCTACTTTAGGAAATTATGCTCAAGAACACAGTACTTCGATATTTTGGAGGAGCAAGAGAGAAACATTGCACTTATCTCATGTAAGCTATTGCCTTCATTTTTTGACATAATGGTGCATCTATTGGTTTACTTGTCTAGTGAAACCAAAATTGTCGGACTACCTCAATATCGGTAGATGTTTCAATTTGAAAGTAAGGAAGGAAAGATTACTTTTCTTGGACCTATGATTGTAACATTTATTTAATTAAATTAATTCTAAATTTTGACAATAAAATTGCTTTTAATAAATAATAGGAAAATGAGCACACTAAAAGGCTATGTTAATAACAAGTCTTGACCGAAATGATGTATTGTAGAGCGGTGTATTGACAATGAGTACTTGACATTCTGTTTAATATGCTTGTGCAATATTGAGACAATATTCAATAGAGTGGAACGGAACAAAGATAATCCACACTAGCCAAGGGAGCTATCTATTTTTCTAATCAAGTTCGTCCATTTGGGGGAAGCAAACCAGGCATGTAAACTCAATCTGAATAGCCAAAGATTCGCTTATTTTTCCTCAAAAACTGTGAAGAGATTGAGAGCTATATCAAGTAAGTGTAATTAGATTTCACTTACATTGTTTCTAGAAGAATTAATTAGTACCAAATTAAGCTATTAAGTAGCCTCTAAAAAAATTACATAACTTGTCTCTGATTTCATTTCATTATTTCACTCCAGCGAACACAAACTCAATTTGGAAGCAGAAAGCAGTGAGAATATTGATCAGAGGTATAATCGAGAATTTTCTCTATGGTTTAAGGATTGTGTAAGAGAATATAGTGTCATTAGCATTTTTATTTAGATATCTTTTGTCCTAATAAAATATGAATAGTGACAAACTTAGCAAATAGCATTAGTTGCTAATCTAATAGGTTTTATATGGTCAAGAGCATCATACTGATGAGATGCGATCATTGGCTTTGGGTTCTCTCATTCGAGTAATAAGATATACTGGTTGTATGGTAAATGGATATCAATTTCATACCCAAGATCGAGAAAAACTCAAAATAGCAGCTTTGTAGTAAAAGGAGAGTATAGAAATAATAACATAGACTTCTGTGGGGTCCCAAAAGATATTATTGAGATTAAATAGTTTTAGAGGAGGAAAAAGGTTCTAGTATTTAAGTGTGAGTGGTGCAATATGGGAGATAATTTAGGAATTCAGATAGACAAAGTGTAAAAACCCAGACGATCCCTCATTCCTTCTCGGTTTATTATTTTACAAAGTAATGCTTTGCCCTATTTTGCTTATATATATACGGTTATACTTGAATGCCAAGCAAGTTGATTTTTGCAAAATTTGTGCTTGTCAAATATATTTAAGTGAATCTAGAAATTATTTGGGATATCAAATAAAAATTTACCCTAAAAACTGGAAACGAATTTTGAGACGGTTTGTGTCATGTCAAAATTTACTATAAATAGAAGCACGACGTGGCAAACATTTTGTCAATTTGGCGCATGAAAATTTTCATCAAGCAAGAGGTGGCATGGTTTGCCACATGTCTTGCAACTAAGATACAAAGTGGCCTTTAATGCCACATGTCAATACTTAAAGACATAAGTTGGCAAACAATGCCAACTCATCTATAGCACCTCAATCATTTATATATACTCATGTCTTGATTCCTTTGCTGCTTGCTGGCATTCCAAGTACTAATACTACTACTACTATAGTTAAAACCGAGAGCAACAAGAACCTTTCAGCTTCTACTACTAATTACTACTACTACTACTACCGTGGATTACTACTTCCAATTGCTAAGCTATACCGGGCTAAGAGGAAGCTTGAAGTTGTTCCGTGTTGGGTGCTATTTTGCAAAAATTTCAGCATTGCTTAAGGAGGTATAAAGCTTTATTCATCCTCCTTAATTTAAGCTACAAGCATGTGCAAAAATTGAGATTTTGGTGATGAATTCAAGTTGAAAATTTTCTGTTTTATAGCCGTGCATGCTTAGTGAAATTTCCAGCTTTGTTACATGATCTTTTCATGATGAATTTGGCTAGAAAAGTTGCTAAAATAAACCATGCTTCTTGAATAAAACTATCTTGCTTGATATGTGAGTGGTTTGAGTAAGAAAAACTGAGCTTTTATGGTGAAAATTTTGCCTAAACAATCATTATAACAAGCTGAAAATTGCTGGAAAATTCTTTGATGTGTTGCCGAAGTTGTTGGTTGTGCAAAGGCTATAATTTTAGATTTTTGTTGCAAATTTTTGGCTTAAAAGATGCTCAAGATGCTGAACTATATGTGTGGTTGATTGTGTAATGATTTTGAGCCAAAATGATAACATTTAAAGGGACAAAAGTCGCAACCGTGGCAAGAACTCTAATTTCGGGTAATCATAGAACGCCAAAATCAGTAATGGAAAAACTTCCATAACTTGGTGTAGGAGAGTCAAAATCGAGTGTTGTCTATGGAATTTGAAACTAGACTCATAGGGCTTTCTAAAGGTATAAAATATGCACTCTGGTTCTTTTTCTACAAACTACAGCAAGTCTACAAAGTTTCCTATTTTTTGAAACCTGCAAATCGGTGATTCTATAGCTGCTGCAGGTTGATGCTAAAATTAAGCTATCCTATGAACTGAATTTGGAAATGATATCTTCTGGATGTTTGTAGCATTTTGAATCTAGTTTCCAAGGGTATAAAGTGAGTGAAAATTGGACTTGTATAGCCTGAGTTATGAGCTGTGAAAGAAACTATGTCCATTAGATTATAACCTGGAACCTTAAGCCGGCACTTGCTAGAAGATGTTCGAGTACTAGCCGTGCGTCATAGCTTAATTTGTGCTGAAATCCGACCCTTAAACAATGATAAGCTTTCAAAAATGGGTCTCTAGATATAACGTAGGAACGGGTGGAGCTTTTGTATAGAAAGTTTAGTGAATTTTGACTAAACAACGGACGAATGGAAAGTAAACCTCTCGGCATGGCCAAGCCAAGCCTAACCATTTCTGTTAACTAGGTTGACGACCGTTAAATCAGCCCCTAACTGTTAGGTATCACCCGCCGTCAATCGTCACCCAACCATTAAGCATTGTCCCACCTTAATTGGCACACGATCGTCAACCATGCCACCAACGAGTGCTACCTACCGCTAGATGACATCCAACCTGAAAACGGAACTCACCGGCACGTCGGTGCCTAGCCGTTAATCAGCCTTGGTCATTGACCGTCTTCCCAACCGTTAGTCGTTTCCCAATCATTAGTCGCACCCAACTGTTAGTCAGTACCAACTGGCAACCATCACCCGCACATGGTCGTTACATGACCATCACCCAATCAGTAGCCGGCCGTTGGTTTGCCGTGGGCCGTTAACAGACCGTAGACCCTAGTTATACCAACCAGTGGTGGCAACCGTTCCGCCCCGTAACCAGTAGACGACCGTTAACATTAGCCTATCACCCATAGGCAACCATGACCCTGGTCATCTGTCACCCGTCTTTAGCTAATAGTTAATGCCGTTAGTCGGTAACCCATGATCTTGATCGTTAAACAGTAGTCGGTGCCCGCAGACCAAAACCCACTAGCCGTAGTCGGCAACCACTAACAAATGACCGGTAACCGTTACTCATCCGCTAACCGTTAGTTGTTAACCGATGCCAATAAATGGAACTAGCCACTGACCCATTAGTACCAATAATTAGTCAGAAGACAGAAAATACTACTTTTAGTCAAAATTGATTTTAATTAAATAAAATTTAATAATATTATATAAATAACATTATAAATTAACTAATTTAGAGAAAATTACCATTAATTGCCTTTTAGACGAAATTTATTATTTCTTTTAAAATACTTAGAAAATAAATGTATCAAATAACTAAACCTCTGTATAACCTCAGGACTTGGCAAGGAGATTGAGAAGCCTACAGGATTTGAGACCCGACCTTAGCTTCACTGAGGTGAGGGTTCCAACCTGTTTAATTGATTTATTGCTAGTTGCTTCTTGTTTACCTACTATGTACAATATGTGTTAAACTTGCAAAACATTTTTAAACCTGGAGTCGAGTGTGTATTTTATCGCACCCAACCTCAGGTATAATACAGTTTATATTTATTGCCATTACTTGTGCATGATTGATTGACGCCGTTGTGTACTTTACCACAACTGGCCACACTGTTTCGGGATCACAAACTCCATTGATAAGTCAGGTAATTCCGAGCCGGCAACGGGTTTGGTCGGATAAATTGACAGACCTTAGGGAATGTTTAAGGTTTGCTCTAGATTATTACCGCCTGTGAGAGCCCTAGAAAATTTCATGCATACATTACCATTTAACTCATTCAAGTGCATATAAATTCCTTTAGTGCATTAGTGGTATGTTTTCCCTAAGTACATTATTCATTGTTTGGTTAAATGAACTTTTCTTAGATTCAATTTTTGAATTAGTGAGAACTTCTTCCATGGCTTAATTGCTAGGAAAATAGGATTTATTGATGTTAACTGGAGACTAAACTAAATTAGAGGAGTTAGAAGCAATTAAGTGAGATTTTTGTTAGGAAGTGGCCAAGAAACCACCACTTGTCACCCTAGGATTTAAACTTTGACTTGATGGCTTTTCCCTCCAAACTTATCTCTTTAAGAACAACACAATTTTAGTTCATTTTGAGGAGATGTTGGACAAAATTTAGGAGAGAAAAGAGAGGAGAAAACTCACAAAAAACTAACCCTAAATCTTGCTTAGTTTGATAGGAAATCAAAGAGAGGAAGTTGTTAGCACCTTAACCATCAATCCTCAAGCTTGCTAGGAGAAGATTTTAGTTGCTTGGAGACCCACTTCTTTAGTTTGTTAAGGTATTTTTCTTCCAAAACCCTAGTTCTATGATCTTTAAAGTTAGTTTAATGAAGGTTGTGGGTGATGATTAAGGATGGTTGATGCTTGGAAACATAAGTTTTGGGCTTGGATTCTTGTAGTTGCATCTTAAGAGTTGGTTTAAGTTTATGTCTACCATGTGTTTGATTTTTGGATTAGCATTAATTACTAGTTTATGATGATTGTTCCTTTGAGAAAGATGCTTGTTTAGCTTCCATATTCATGCTAGAAAAGTTATAGAAATTGGTTTGGACTTTTAAAAGTGGAAGGAAGTTGTGCACTGTTTTGTGGTTTCTTTTCCTCTTGTTTTGCAATTTCTTCTTACTCAATATTCACTAATTCTTGTTGAGAAACCTTGTTAGGACATTTGTGCATCGAATTGGAGTGAAATCAATTCATTTTGAAGGATGAAAACCTTTTAAAGTGCACAAGGAAATTCTGCCAGTCACTCCGTCAGAAATGAAATTTCAGTAAACTTCCCAGCTTTTCTGGTATTGATAGGAAATGAACTGGGAGATGAACCATATACCATTGGAAAGACCTGTGAGTGCAGTTTCTAACGCCACTGACGGCACTCAATTTTGATTTTTCTACACCAAGTTATACCTATTTTCCCGAGACTACACGTAGCCAATTGTTAAGACGAATTTCCAGCTTTAGTGCAAATTCCTTCCTTGGTCGAATCTTGATGTTTCTTGGGTCTTGCGCGCTCATTTCATTCCAAATATTATACTTGACTTGTGAATCTAGTAAACCTTCAACATCTCCTCGTTTTACGACCTTGAGCCTTCCTAGAACTTCCTAGTTTAGAAGCATGAACTAGTTGCATGTATTTGCACTTATTAAGTTGCTTTCTCTTACTTGGTTGAGTTAATGGTTGCGTGCATTGTTTGTGCTTAGGATTCGAAGGCGATATCGAGGGTAATCAATGCGCGTACATTTGAGATTGCTTGGTTTGTTTGGTGAGTGTTCCTCGCTTGTTTGCCTGAATACTTGAACTACACGAACTACATGAAACTTGAACTATATGAACTACATGAAACTTGAACTACGTGAACTATGTGAACTACTTGGAATGTGAAGACTCTCTTGTTCCAGTTGAGTCAATGTGTACTTTATCGCACTCGAACTCTCCCATTTGACTTTCACTTGAAATTTGACCTGCTCGATTTGTGATTTGACTTTGTGTACTTTGATGTGAAAATTCGTTCGGGTGATATCCCGTCTACTAATTTGATTCGTTTGTGGCTTGGTATACTTTGATGTGAAAAGTCGTCCGGGTGATATCCCGTCGACTAATTTGATTCGTTTGGAGTTCCGAATACCCCAAAACCCCATTGGCAAGTCAATTGTATCGAACCAACTGAGAGGTATTGGTCGAGAAAATTGTTGAACCGTGGGTTATTATATCTGATCCTTTGGGATTTGGTATACTCGAGTATTACCTAAATTAGTTTCTTTGAGATGTTCGGGCCCTGTAAAGGGGTGAACGGTGGACGGTTGTGGGGTAAAGTGGTGCTCTACGGACTTTGGTTCTTGACTTCAAAAGTTGATGGAGACTCAACGGGCTATCTTATGATCAAGCTCTTGTGGAATTGGCTTTTGGAAGCCACCCATATCCTTTTAAATTTACTTGCTACTATATTTGCCTTATGTCTGCTTGTTAACTCAAGTAGTGTTCTCCTTATGAATACGATCTCCTAGTTGAGAGACTCGAGTCGTGTTCTTTAACACGATCTCCTAGTTAAAAGGCTCGAGCAGTGTTCTCCTCATGAACACGATCTCCTAATTGAGAGGCTCGATGTATTTTGTACTTGGTTGTGATATTTGTTCTTTATTTTACATTTTAAATGCGATATTTGACTACTTGAGTTCTCCTATTTGTTAATGTGACTACATGTTTTATTTGGGACCTCATTAAGCTTTAGCTTACCCCATTCCCTTTTGTTTTCCTTAGTAGGGTTGCATAAGAGGTCGGCGAGTTTGCTTTTGGCTTAAAAGTAAAGTGTGCTATCTTTTGTTTAAGTACTGATGTATTAGTGAATTTGTTCCATTTTGTAAGCTTAAAGTTGGTGGTAAACTTTAAGATGGAGATGTTTGAAAACTTTATGCCCATGTAATTTGGATTTTACTTTATTTTGAGACAATGTTGAGTTTTAATGCTTGGATAAATTTTATAATCTCTTGATCCATATTAAGTTTAAGTGTACAATTGGAATTTCAAATGACTTATGGAAATGTAATTATTGAGGATCGAAATTTGTAATTATTTGAGGTCTGTAGTGAGTCCCGGCGAGAGTTTGGCAGGCGGTCCGCCGATCCCTTTGGTTCGCCTTAGGGGGAGGTGGGGTCGTCACACCACCTACTGATTCATTGAGGTTATCGGGCCCGAAATTGGGTGAAAGGGGAATGGCGACAAGAGACAGTGTCAAGACAACTGCCACTCCAGACTGAGAAATGTATCCTTTATTACTACTATTACTATTTTTCACTGTATGTGGAAATTGCTAAATGTGATAAATGATATTGTGCAAATTGTCCTATGTGCAAATTGCTATATATGGAAACTGCTATTTTCGGAAACTTGCTATATATAGAAAGTGTGAGGACCCGAAAATTCATTTTATTCGTCCTATTTAATTAATAATTTATTTATTTTCACTAAATAATTAATTTAGATCATTTTAATTGCAAATATGCCATACGTTACTTCCTTTTATTTTAAAACCTTGTTTAACCATCAATTTAATTTATAAAATTGTAAAATTCCATATTTTCATAAAATTACTTCATAAAATTAGTTTGAATTATTTGAATGTCGTTTATCAATTGTAACGGCATGAAAAGTTTTAAAATGCATTGTACGCGTTTAAATTATGTACTTGATTAAATTATTTGAATGTTTAAATTTCGTACTCGAGCCTAGAGTCGACTACTAGACATAAGTTTTGAACGTTAGAATATGTATTCGGGATATATAAATGAGAGAAATCAAGATCGTAGTATCGTGTCGTGTAAATTTTCACGACACGACACGAAAAAAAAATGGCCTTACCTCAAATCAAGTCAACTTTCCAAACTGCATCAGTGGAAGAATTTAAGGCAAACTTTGCCAAAGCATGGCTAACTATATTGCTTGCTCTTTTGATAAAAGAAAATTTGTAGGTCTTGAACTATTTTCGCAATCTAAAAATATCTTCTAGCATAGTAGCAAAAGTTATGTCCTCAATAGATTTGTCTTCGATTTTCAGAATTACATTCCTGCAATCAGATTGCACTTCTATATTGTTCCATCCCTCCTTTCGCAATGCTCTCCTAATAGCCAATACTTCCTCCAATTTAGGCCCTGTGCAACTCTTTTGAGATAATGCCCAAATTTGGACTAATTTCTCTCCCTGTTCCTAGCTACTCCTTCCCATCCAGCCTTTCCTTTGTTTTCCTGTTGGGCTACATCTGTATTAATTTTATACATTGTCCTCTTAGGGGAACAACCTCATGTCTTCCTTCCAAACCTCCTTGTCCTCTGTTAACACTCCTTCAGCATGTGCTTCTTCATACTCATTCCACTCCATCATTGCTCTCTTGACTGATGGCATTGGACATCTTATTTTATCTTGGAATTGTTTTTCATTTCTGGATTTCCAAATCTGCCACATGATGTTGATAGTTAAAGCTACATGCTGCACTCCTCAATTTCTCTATAAAGCTTGCATCAACTCTTCCTACCATAGCCACAGATTTCCTTTAAGACTATCCAAACCATCCCAAGTGAGTGGTGCTCTTTTCCAAATTGCTTCTGCATTTTCACAGAAAAATAGCATATGCTCAATAGTTTTCACCTGATTTCCATAAATTTTGCATACTGGATCTCTAACACCTATTCTGCCTTTTAGGACTTCAATGACAGGAATTATCCTTTTGAAGCATTTTCACATAAAATGTTTCAATTTATGTTTTGCATTCAACCCCCACAGCATTTTCTAGATTTTTGTATTTCCTTCATTTCTACTGCTATTGTCTATTCCTTTCTTTGCATTTTCCTTTTTCCTTTTTGTGAGCTCTTACAATCATATAACTAGACCTCACTATATACTGCCCTGTAGATAAGTAATTCCAATAAATTTGATCCTTCCCTTCTTCAAAGCTTAAAGGAATTTTCATAATCTCTTGAATGCTCTCTTCATAAAAGGCCTTATCCAGTAAAGATTTGTTCCATCTTCCATCTACTATTAGTTCACTCACCATCTTGACACTTCTTCCTGTTTGTGAATTTGGCTTCAGTTCTCCAATCTCCTTTGTAGGTAACACACGGTCACTCACGAACCTTTCTAGTCCTACTTTCAAAACCGCATGCATCACCATGTAGATGGCCTTCTCTATCCCACGCTACATCACCACTCTAAAAAAGCTTTCTGATAGGGTTTTTCTTTACTCCTCAAATTTTAAAAACCTTTATTACCCCATATTACCGCAAGTATACGGATCGTTTATTGAGTATAGCGAAATATAGGTGTCGATCCCACGAGGAAGAGTGTCAAGTATCGGTGATTTTCAAACTCCTCTATTATTTAGACTGTCACAACAAAGTAATAGCAATTAAAACCGACCGCTAGGTGTAGAAGACATCCAATTGGCGGTAGAAAGGAAATAACAAGAAAGCATGTAAAGAAATTAGAGAGTTAAGCTAAAGATGGAGGACTCCTAGAGCTTTAGAATCCCTTGTTATGTTAGATCAGAAGTTAATCAAGTTTATTATGTCTTTTCTCTAATGATTTGCTAAGGTATAACTTCCTTTTGCATGCCATCACTTTCGTCAATGGTCATGTGTAGCGCAAGCTCTTACTTAAGATGAGCAAGTCACTCGGAATCGTTTTCGCCAATTCCTTAACTCCTTGGAATCTTCCTTGACCTATTTTCATAGAGAAAAGAGAGATACAAGATAAATAAGCTCAATGAAGTTATAGTATAAAACCAAAACCAACCAACTACATTCACTACTTTCGTGAGAATATAAGTTAGTGTTTAAGATCTTAGATCTAATTGAAGGCAAGTTTTTCATTGCTCATCAGTATCAAATCAGTTATAGTTGGTAGCTAATCAACCATAAAGCATAAGCACAAGTCTTAAACTAGCAAAATCAATGAGGACATAAAAAACTCAACTACTTCATAATCACAACTAAAACAAGTTCATCCTCTAGGATTTGAGAGGCTTAACTAAACATACAACTACTAACTATACTACTAAACTAATGAACTAGTGAAGACTACATGCCTCCTCTCTCTCCTCTCTTTCCTTCATTGTCTACAAGAGACCCTATTTATAGATGAATTCATCCATAAACTTCCAAGACTTTATCATGTGAGTACAAGAAAAGTTTGGCCTTGAAAGTCAAAGAAATTGGCTTCATGAATCTCTTGTCTTCATGCATTGAATCCATTGAATTTCAACATCAAATGAGTTGTAAAGTTGTGTTTTTGATTGGTCATGAGTTGTTTCTTCAACTTCACAAAATTCTTCACGTACCTTTGGCTGAAATTCGTCCAAAAATTGAGCTGGAAAAAACCGGAATTTGGCTGCAACTTGCAGCTGTCATTTTCTGAGGATCCGAGAGGTGGATCCGCGAGGCAGAGACTCGTGGATCGCCTCACGGATCTACTTCCCCTGTCTCCTGTGAGAGGGATTCGTAAGCTATTTGAAATTTCCACATGTTGGTTCGCGTTTCAACTCGAGAATCTTCTTGGAACTTGCAAATTTCGAGCTTTTTGTCGTGAAATTGGCGCGTTAATTGCTCCGACTTTTATCCCTTTGATTCCTTGATATTCCAATTGCATTTTCCATTTTTCAATTTGGAATTTCTTCACCTTCGGATATTTCAATTTCCCAACTTTCCGTCCAAGCTTCTTTTTGAAAATTTCTTCTCATTTTGTCCTCATTTGATAATTGGACAAGCAATCCTACAAAAACATGAAATTTTCACCACATTAATCCATAGTAATTCAATTTTCGTCATTGAAGCCATCAAATGCAAAATTAACTAGAAACCCTAGTTCATTAGCTACAAAAATACCAAAAACACACAAAAACTACATAATTAAACCTATTAAAAGCATGCAAAATATTGACTTATCAATTCCCCCACACTTGAACCATTGCTTGTCCTCAAGCAATAAGAAATACACACCAACAATGATTAAAGTGTTTGTGCACCTTTAATTCAATTTCTCAAAACAGGTAGAAAACCATTTTGCAATTATCCATTAAACCACAAGTACTCATAATATCAAGTAAAAGAGAGTAATCATACCATAATTTCAACTTGCTCAATTTAATTTCTCATTCCTCACCCAATTTCACAAGCAAGGTGAATCATATAGCCAATAAAATGCTTCCTAAACCCATAATCATCTTTAAAAGAGGGATTTATTCATAATTCATATCAAACATATATTTAAATTGTGAAAATGCCTTTTGACGAGAAGATCGACATTTTTAGGTGAAGATCCCCTGTTACTCAATATTTCACTTATTTGTCTACTTTTATTCAAGTACCGTTTGATGCGAAAGTCGACAGTTTTAGATGAAGACTCCCGGTAACTAAGCACATTGAAATAGAGCTTTCACTTTTTCTTCTTTCTTTTTCTTTTTTTTTTCTTTTTTTAAGGAAATATAAATAAATATACCCTCAAAAGAATAATCATGAGAAAAGTATTACATATATCAACCACAATTATCACTCTACTATCACTCTACTATGCAAAAATCAAATAAAGAAATGAAATCTCATTAAACATACAAAATTAGGTATAATTTCCTCCATTTTACAAGATATACTATCCTTAAATTACAAAAATTTTAATCACAAAATAGTTATTTCCAAGTTAACTGAGAATTTGAAACATTTGGACAGGATTTTGGAAAAAATTTAGCAAATTTTTACCATATCTCAATTCAATCACGTAATTAAACATATAAGCACAATTTCCTCCCCCCACACTTAAAATGCACATTGTCCTCAATGTGTAAGAAGGAATAATAAGATAAGATAGATAAGAAAGTAATACTCCCCTTGTTAAAGTGATTGAATTGGTCCACTTTCCTATTTTCCATTGAATAACCTTTAATACCTGAAAAATTGGACAAGAAACTGCAAGAAAAGGTTAAATTCCTCGGTCCGCGAATCACAGTTCGCCAGTTCGCGGATTTGGCTGGGTAGCTCTCAGAAGTTGATCCGCGAACCATGGATCTGTGATGAATACATCGTGTATTGATCCGCGGATCCCCAAAAAACTTCTTTGATCCTGATCTGCGAGCCTTATCGCATCGGATCGCGGATCCTTCTGGAAATTCTGCAGTTTTTCTGCAACTGTTTCATTGGTTTCTCATTTTATACTATTTTCAGAATAAAAATCCTGTTTGTTAATTATGCAATGCACCTTCTCTAACACATGTAATATGATCAAAACAACATAATTAACCACATTTCTTGAATAAAAAACAACTAAAACACAAATTGAGGTATGAAGATGTTTGCATTTTCACTATTCATCGTGCACCAAAAAGGTCAAATTTTGCAATGCTTGATTTTCCTACAAGACAAACAAAACAAACACACTTAAAAACATAAAACAAACATGCTTAAACATAAAATCACACCAAACTAACACAAACTTAAACAAAATTGGGTTACCTGCCAAAAAGTGCTCGTTTATAGTCATTAGCTTGACTATATTCCCTTTTCATCAAGGAGGTTTAGTCAATGAATAATCCACCAATTGAGGGCAAGGTGGATCATTGAAAGGTGACTCAATCATGTGAGTCTTATCAAACGATATGAAGGAAGGAAGAGGTTTACCTATCTCAAGTGTTTCATAGATATTACCTTGCAATTCCATCACTTGAGAACTTACCAAAGGAATGTCCATATGGCCTTCTTAGGGTAAGATGACCTTGGAATCTATACATTCTCCACATTCTTCAAAAGGGGTTATATAAACATCATTCATGCTTTCCTTTTGAGGTTCTACATTTATTCCAAAGACATCATCATGTGAAATGGACATTTCATCATTAAAATGCAAATAAGATTGATCATTGTCATCAAATTGTAATCCCCTTTCACATGCAACATTCCCATCATTAATGTTAGGGTCAATTTGCATTTCACCACATGAAATAGCTTCACACAAAGTTTGCAATTGCTCTTGTAATCCTTCAAGTCCTTCATCTAATCTTTTCTCAATCCTATCAAAATGATCGGAGGTTGTAGTAGCTAATTTGTCAATAGCTATTTCCCAAGATGGTTTGGATTCATATTGAACACCATTAGGTTGGTAATCATAAAAATGTGAAGAAGCATCATAAACACATGGAATATTCCAACCATAAGTGTAAGGATCATCACAATTAGCATCATTTTCATCAAAACAAGAATTGTAATGCTCAAATTCATCATAAGAATCCACATGTTGTGCTTGCATACATGTATGTGTAGCATGGTTTCTTCCACACAAGTCACAAACCACATAATTAGAATTAAAAGCATTTGCATTCCATTTTTGTTCAGGCAAATTTGTCATGGTGTTCTTTTGCACATTTAATGCAATATAATCAAGATTAGCCTTAATACTCCTTGTGCATTCATCAAATGACATACCTTCGAACATCTTTTGATTACCCCCATAGATATAGCTTTGAAAATTGTAGGGGTCCATTGCCGAGCTTCCTTCTCTCAAGCTTTGATCCACTTCCTTGCTATCCTCCTTTGAAAACCTAAAACGCTTTCAACTACTTCAAAAGCAAAATTAGTTAAAAAGAATGGCTAATAATATATAAACAAGAACATATAAATGTCTAAAGTAATAGAGTTATTCTTAGCACCGATATTGAACAAATCTCTTCCTCGGCAACGGCGCCAAAAACTTGATAGGGTTTTTCTTTACTCCTCAAATTTTAAAAACCTTTATTACCCTGTATTACCGCAAGTATACGGATCGTTTATTGAGTATAGGGAAATATAGGTGTCGATCCTACGAGGAAGAGTATCAAGTACCGGTGATTTTCAAACTCCTCTATTATTTAGACTGTCACAACAAAGTAATAGCAATTAAAACCGACCGCTAGGTGTAGAAGACATCCAATTGGCGGTAGAAAGGAAATAACAAGAAAGCATGTAAAGAAATTAGAGAGTTAAGCTAAAGATGGAGGACTCCTAGAGCTTTAGAATCCCTTGTTATGTTAGATCAGAAGTTAATCAAGTTTATTATGTCTTTTCTCTAATGATTTGCTAAGGTATAACTTCCTTTTGCATGCCATCACTTTCGTCAATGGTCATGTGTAGCGCAAGCTCTTACTTAAGATGAGCAAGTCACTCGGAATCGTTTTCGCCAATTCCTTAACTCCTTGGAATCTTCCTTGACCTATTTTCATAGAGAAAAGAGAGATACAAGATAAATAAGCTCAATGAAGTTATAGTATAAAACCAAAACCAACCAACTACATTCACTACTTTCGTGAGAATATAAGTTAGTGTTTAAGATCTTAGATCTAATTGAAGGCAAGTTTTTCATTGCTCATCAGTATCAAATCAGTTATAGTTGGTAGCTAATCAACCATAAAGCATAAGCACAAGTCTTAAACTAGCAAAATCAATGAGGACATAAAAAACTCAACTACTTCATAATCACAACTAAAACAAGTTCATCCTCTAGGATTTGAGAGGCTTAACTAAACATACAACTACTAACTATACTACTAAACTAATGAACTAGTGAAGACTACATGCCTCCTCTCTCTCCTCTCTTTCCTTCATTGTCTACAAGAGACCCTATTTATAGATGAATTCATCCATAAACTTCCAAGACTTTATCATGTGAGTACAAGAAAAGTTTGGCCTTGAAAGTCAAAGAAATTGGCTTCATGAATCTCTTGTCTTCATGCATTGAATCCATTGAATTTCAACATCAAATGAGTTGTAAAGTTGTGTTTTTGATTGGTCATGAGTTGTTTCTTCAACTTCACAAAATTCTTCACGTACCTTTGGCTGAAATTCGTCCAAAAAATTGAGCTGGAAAAAACCGGAATTTGGCTGCAACTTGCAGCTGTCATTTTCTGAGGATCCGAGAGGTGGATCCGCGAGGCAGAGACTCGTGGATCGCCTCACGGATCTACTTCCCCTGTCTCCTGTGAGAGGGATTCGTAAGCTATTTGAAATTTCCACATGTTGGTTCGCGTTTCAACTCGAGAATCTTCTTGGAACTTGCAAATTTCGAGCTTTTTGTCGTGAAATTGGCGCGTTAATTGCTCCGACTTTTATCCCTTTGATTCCTTGATATTCCAATTGCATTTTCCATTTTTCAATTTGGAATTTCTTCACCTTCGGATATTTCAATTTCCCAACTTTACGTCCAAGCTTCTTTTTCAAAATTTCTTCTCATTTTGTCCTCATTTGATAATTGGACAAGCAATCCTACAAAAACATGAAATTTTCACCACATTAATCCATAGAAATTCAATTTTCATCATTGAAGCCATCAAATGCAAAATTAACTAGAAACCCTAGTTCATTAGCTACAAAAATACCAAAAACACACAAAAACTACATAATTAAACCTATTAAAAGCATGCAAAATATTGACTTATCAATTCCCCCACACTTGAACCATTGCTTGTCCTCAAGCAATAAGAAATACACACCAACAATGATTAAAGTGTTTGTGCACCTTTTAATTCAATTTCTCAAAACACGGTAGAAAACCATTTTGCAATTATCCATTAAACCACAAGTACTCATAATATCAAGTAAAAGAGAGTAATCATACCATAATTTCAACTTGCTCAATTTAATTTCTCATTCCTCACCCAATTTCACAAGCAAGGTGAATCATATAGCCAATAAAATGCTTCCTAAACCCATAATCATCTTTAAAAGAGGGATTTATTCATAATTCATATCAAACATATATTTAAATTGTGAAAATGCCTTTTGACGAGAAGATCGACATTTTTAGGTGAAGATCCCCTGTTACTCAATATTTCACTTATTTGTCTACTTTTATTCAAGTACCGTTTGATGCGAAAGTCGACAGTTTTAGATGAAGACTCCCGGTAACTAAGCACATTGAAATAGAGCTTTCACTTTTTCTTCTTTCTTTTTCTTTTTTTTTTTCTTTTTTTAAGGAAATATAAATAAATATACCCTCAAAAGAATAATCATGAGAAAAGTATTACATATATCAACCACAATTATCACTCTACTATCACTCTACTATGCAAAAATCAAATAAAGAAATGAAATCTCATTAAACATACAAAATTAGGTATAATTTCCTCCATTTTACAAGATATACTATCCTTAAATTACAAAAATTTTAATCACAAAATAGTTATTTCCAAGTTAACTGAGAATTTGAAACATTTGGACAGGATTTTTGAAAAAATTTAGCAAATTTTTACCATATCTCAATTCAATCACGTAATTAAACATATAAGCACAATTTCCTCCCCCCACACTTAAAATGCACATTGTCCTCAATGTGTAAGAAGGAATAATAAGATAAGATAGATAAGAAAGTAATACTCCCCTTGTTAAAGTGATTGAATTGGTCCACTTTCCTATTTTCCATTGAATAACCTTTAATACCTGAAAAATTGGACAAGAAACTGCAAGAAAAGGTTAAATTCCTCGGTCCGCGAATCACAGTTCGCGTTTCAGTTCGCGGATTTGGCTGGGTAGCTCTCAGAAGTTGATCCGCGAACCATGGATCTGTGATGAATACATCGTGTATTGATCCGCGGATCCCCAAAAAACTTCTTTGATCCTGATCTGCGAGCCTTATCCGCGAGGAAGACCTCGCGTATCGGATCGCGGATCCTTCTGGAAATTCAGTTCTGCAGTTTTTCTGCAACTGTTTCATTGGTTTCTCATTTTATACTATTTTCAGAATAAAAATCCTGTTTGTTAATTATGCAATGCACCTTCTCTAACACATGTAATATGATCAAAACAACATAATTAACCACATTTCTTGAATAAAAAACAACTAAAACACAAATTGAGGTATGAAGATGTTTGCATTTTCACTATTCATCGTGCACCAAAAAGGTCAAATTTTGCAATGCTTGATTTTCCTACAAGACAAACAAAACAAACACACTTAAAAACATAAAACAAACATGCTTAAACATAAAATCACACCAAACTAACACAAACTTAAACAAAATTGGGTTACCTGCCAAAAAGTGCTCGTTTATAGTCATTAGCTTGACTATATTCCCTTTTCATCAAGGAGGTTTAGTCAATGAATAATCCACCAATTGAGGGCAAGGTGGATCATTGAAAGGTGACTCAATCATGTGAGTCTTATCAAACGATATGAAGGAAGGAAGAGGTTTACCTATCTCAAGTGTTTCATAGATATTACCTTGCAATTCCATCACTTGAGAACTTACCAAAGGAATGTCCATATGGCCTTCTTAGGGTAAGATGACCTTGGAATCTATACATTCTCCACATTCTTCAAAAGGGGGTTATATAAACATCATTCATGCTTTCCTTTTGAGGTTCTACATTTATTCCAAAGACATCATCATGTGAAATGGACATTTCATCATTAAAATGCAAATAAGATTGATCATTGTCATCAAATTGTAATCCCCCTTTCACATGCAACATTCCCATCATTAATGTTAGGGTCAATTTGCATTTCACCACATGAAATAGCTTCACACAAAGTTTGCAATTGCTCTTGTAATCCTTCAAGTCCTTCATCTAATCTTTTCTCAATCCTATCAAAATGATCGGAGGTTGTAGTAGCTAATTTGTCAATAGCTATTTCCCAAGATGGTTTGGATTCATATTGAACACCATTAGGTTGGTAATCATAAAAATGTGAAGAAGCATCATAAACACATGGAATATTCCAACCATAAGTGTAAGGATCATCACAATTAGCATCATTTTCATCAAAACAAGAATTGTAATGCTCAAATTCATCATAAGAATCCACATGTTGTGCTTGCATACATGTATGTGTAGCATGGTTTCTTCCACACAAGTCACAAACCACATAATTAGAATTAAAAGCATTTGCATTCCATTTTTGTTCAGGCAAATTTGTCATGGTGTTCTTTTGCACATTTAATGCAATATAATCAAGATTAGCCTTAATACTCCTTGTGCATTCATCAAATGACATACCTTCGAACATCTTTTGATTACCCCCATAGATATAGCTTTGAAAATTGTAGGGGTCCATTGCCGAGCTTCCTTCTCTCAAGCTTTGATCCACTTCCTTGCTATCCTCCTTTGAAAACCTAAAAACGCTTTCAACTACTTCAAAAGCAAAATTAGTTAAAAAGAATGGCTAATAATATATAAACAAGAACATATAAATGTCTAAAGTAATAGAGTTATTCTTAGCACCGATATTGAACAAATCTCTTCCTCGGCAACGGCGCCAAAAACTTGATAGGGTTTTTCTTTACTCCTCAAATTTTAAAAACCTTTATTACCCTGTATTACCGCAAGTATACGGATCGTTTATTGAGTATAGGGAAATATAGGTGTCGATCCTACGAGGAAGAGTATCAAGTACCGGTGATTTTCAAACTCCTCTATTATTTAGACTGTCACAACAAAGTAATAGCAATTAAAACCGACCGCTAGGTGTCGAAGACATCCAATTGGCAGTAGAAAGGAAATAACAAGAAAGCATGTAAAGAAATTAGAGAGTTAAGCTAAAGATGGAGGACTCCTAGAGCTTTAGAATCCCTTGTTATGTTAGATCAGAAGTTAATCAAGTTTATTATGTCCTTTCTCCAATGATTTGCTAAGGTATAACTTCCTTTCGCATGCCATCACTTTCGTCAATGGTCATGTGTAGCGCAAGCTCTCACTTAAGATGAGCAAGTCACTCGGAATCACTTTCGCCAATTCCTTAACTCCTTGGAATCTTCCTTGACCTATTTTCATAGAGAAAAGAGAGAAACAAGATAAATAAGCTCAATGAAGTTATAGTATAAAACCAAAACCAACCAACTATATTCACTACTTTCGTGAGAATATAAGTTAGTGTTTAAGATCTTAGATCTTATTGAAAGCAAGTTTTTCATTGCACATCAACATCAAATCATTTATAGTTGGTAGCTAATCAACCATAAAGCATAAGCACAAGTCTTAAACTAGCAAAATCAATGAAAACATAAATAACTCAACTACTTCATAATCACAACTAAAACAAGTTCATCCTTACTCTAGGATTTGAGAGGCTTAACTAAACATACTACTACTAACTATACTACTAAACTAATGAACTAGTGAAGACTACATGCCTCCTCTCTCTCCTCTCTTTTCTTCATTGTCTACAAGAGACCCTATTTATAGATGAATTCATCCATAAACTTTCAAGACTTTATCATGTGAATACAAGAAAAGTTTGGCCTTGAAAAGTCAAAGAAATTGGCTTCATGAATCTCTTGTCTTCATGCATTGAATCCATTGAATTTCAACATCAAATGAGTTGTAAAGTTGTGTTTTTGATTGGTCATGAGTTGTTTCTTCAACTTCACAAAATTCTTCACGTAACTTTGGCTAAAATTCATCCAAAAATTGAGCTGGAATTGAGTTGGAAAATCCGGAATTCGGCTGCAACTTGCAGCTGTCAATTTCTGAGGATCCGCGAGGCAGAGACTCGTGGATCGCCTGGCGGATCTACTTCCCCTGTCTCCTGTGAGAGGGATTCGCGAGCTATTTGAAATTTTCACTTGTTGGTTCGCGTTTCAACTCGCGAATCTTCTTGAAACTTCCAAATTCCGAGCTTTTTGTCGTGAAATTGGCGCGTTAATTGCTCCGACTTTTATCCCTTTGATTCCTTGATATTCCAATTGCATTTTTCATTTTTCAATTTGGAATTTCATCACCTTCGGATATTTCTATTTCCCAACTTTCCGTCCAAACTTCTTTTTGGAAATTTCTTCTCATTTTGTCCTCATTTGATAATTGGACAAGCAATCCTACAAAAACATGAAATTTTCACTACATTAATCCATAGAAATTCAATTTTCATCATTGAAGCCATCAAATGCAAAATTAACTAGAAACCCTAGTTCATTAGCTACAAAAATACCAAAAACACATAAAAACTACATAATTAAACCTATTAAAAGCATGCAAAATATTGACTTATCAATTCCCCCACACTTGAACCTGATAGGGATTTTCTATACTCCACAAATTTTAAATAACCTTTATAACCCTATATTACCGCAAGTATACGGATCGTTTATTGAGTATAGGGAAATGTAGGTGTCGATCCCACGAGGAACTATGGTTTTGCAAACACTAAAGTTTAATCACTTGCTTCATTATCTAGATAGACAATTATAGGAAGGCGAATAAAGTAAGGAAAGCTAGATAAAAGGGAGAAGGCGGTAAACCGACCTAAGGAAGAGGGATAAAGCAATTAAAACCAACTGTTAGGTGTCAAAGACATCCAATTGGTTGAAGACAAGAAATAAGAAAGCAAGTAAAGAAATTAGAGAATTAGGTTAGAGAGAGTTTTTTAAGATCAAATTGGTGGAATCCTAGAGCTTTGGAATCCCTTGTTATGTTTAGATTAGAAGTTAGTCAAGGTTATTATGTCCTTTCTCTAATGATTCGCTAAGGTATAACTTCCTTTTGTATGCCACCACTTTTGTTAATGGTCATGTGTAGTGCAAGTTCTCGTTTAAGATGAGCTAGTCACTCGGAATCGCTTTCGCCAATTCCTTAACTCCTTGGAATCTTCCTTGACCTATTTTCATAGAGAAAAGACAGAAACAAGTTAAATAAGCTCAATGAAGTTATAGTATAAAACCAAAACCAACCAACTATATTCACTACTTTCGTGAGAACATAAGTTAGTGCTTAAGAACTTAGATCTTATTGAAGGCAAGTTTTTCATTACTCATCAACATCAAATCAATTATAGTTGGTAGCTAATCAACCATAAAGCATAAGCACAAGTCTTAAACTAGCAAAATCATGGAGGATATAAATCACTCAACTACTTCATAATCACAACTAAAACAAGTTCATCCTAACTCTAGGATTAAAGAGGTTTAGCTAGACATCATATTAAGAACATTTAAGCATAAACAAACTTGCACAAAGCCATGAAATTAAAGCACAAGAGATAAGTAAGGAAGAAGGAATCTTATTCAATTTCTTGAAGTTGAATCCATAAACTTCTTCACAAGTTGATCTCCCAAATACAAAGTGCAAGATTCCTCACAACTTTCACTTTTACTTTCTTTAGAAACTACAAACTAAGAACTAGAACTAACTAATGAACTAGAGCTATTCTCTAGTCTTTTTTTCTCTTCAATGGAATTCTTATAGAATGGAATGGAATGGGATGGAATGCTTGAATTGTCTACAAAAGGCCCTATTTATAGAAGATTACAACCATATGCATCCAAAATTATGTAATGTGAATACAAGACAAATTGGCCTTCAAAAGTCAAGGAAAATGGCTTCTTAAATTTCTTTGTCTTCATGCATTTGAATCCTTTGAATTTCAATCCCAAATGAGTTGTAATATTGAAGCAAATTATGTTTTGAATTAGTAATGAGTTGTTTCTTCAACTTCACAAAATTCTTCACGTAGCCTTCATTGAAATTCTTCTGAAAATTGAGCTGGAAGTGAGCTTAAAAACTGGAATTCGGCTGCAACTTGCAGCTGTCATTTTCTGAGGATCTGCGAGGCAGAGGCTAGCGGATCACATCGCGGATCTTCTTCCCCTGTCTTTTGTGAGAGAGATTCGCGAGCTATTTGAAATTTCCACTTGTTGGTTCGCGTATTGACTCGCAAATCTCCTTGAAACTTGCAAATTCCGAGCTTTTTGTTGTGAAATTGGCGCGTTAATTGCTCCGACTTTTATCCCTTTGATTTCTCGTTGATTGAATTGCAATTTGCATTTTCCAATTTTTCTTCCAAGCTTCTTGGCAATTATCCACATTTTCATCTCATTTGATAATTGAACAAGCAATCCTACAAAAACATGAAGATTTCACCACATTAATCCATAGAAATTCATTTTTCTATTTAAACCACAAAATGTAGAATTTCAGTAGAAACCCTAGTTCATTATCCATTAAACTGACAAAAGCACACAAAAACTGCATAATTAATCTTACTAAAAACATGCAAAATATTGACTTATCAGAACCATTGCTTGTTCTCAAGCAATAAGAAATACACACCAACAATGATTAAAGTGTTTGTGCACCTTTTAATTCAATTTCTCAAAACACGGTAGAAAACCATTTTGCAATTATCCATTAAACCACAAGTACTCATAATATTAAGTAAAAGAGAGTAATCATACCATAATTTCAACTTGCTCAATTTAATTTTTCATTCCTCACCCAATTTCACAAGCAAGGTGAATCATATAGCCAATAAAATGCTTCCTAAACCCATAATCATCTTTAAAAGAGGGATTTATTCATAATTCATATCAAACATATATTTAAATTGTGAAAATGCCTTTGAGAGAAGATCGACATTTTTAGGTGAAGATCCCCTGTTACTCAATATTTCACTTATTTGTCTACTTTTATTCAAGTACCGTTTGATCTAAAGTCAGTTTTAGATGAAGACTCAGGTAACTAAGCACATTGAAATAGAGCTTTCACTTTTCTTCTTTCTTTTTTTTTTTTTTTTTTTTTGGAAATATAAATAAATATACCCTCAAAAGAATAATCATGAGAAAAGTATTACATATATCAACCACAATTATCACTCTACTATCACTCTACTATGCAAAAATCAAATAAAGAAATGAAATCTCATTAAACATACAAAATTAGGTATAATTTCCTCCATTTTACAAGATATACTATCCTTAAATTACAAAATTTTAATCACAAAATAGTTATTTCCAAGTTAACTGAGAATTTGAAACATTTGGACAGGATTTTGAAAAATTTAGCAAATTTTACCATATCTCAATTCAATCATGTAATTAAACATATAAGCACAATTTCCTCCCCCCACACTTAAAATGCACATTGTCCTCAATGTGTAAGAAGGAATAATAAGATAAGATAGATAAGAAAGTAATACTCCCCTTGTTAAAGTGATTGAATTGGTCCACTTTCCTATTTTCCATTGAATAACCTTTAATACCTGAAAAATTGGACAAGAAACTGCAAGAAAAGGTTAAATTCCTCGGTCCCATGAATCACGGTTCGGCCATGGATTTTTGGGTAGCTCTCAGAAGTTGATCCGCGAACCATGGATCTGTGATGAATACATCGTGTATTGATCCGCGGATCCCCAAAAAACTTCTTTGATCCTGATCTGTGAGCCTTATCCGAGGAAGACCTCGCGTATCGGATCGCGGATCCTTCTGGAAATTCAGTTCTGCAGTTTTTCTGCAACTGTTTCATTGGTTTCTCATTTTATACTATTTTCAGAATAAAAATCCTGTTTGTTAATTATGCAATGCACCTTCTCTAACACATGTAATATGATCAAAACAACATAATTAACCACATTTCTTGAATAAAAAACAACTAAAACACAAATTGAGGTATGAAGATGTTTGCATTTTCACTATTCATCGTGCACCAAAAAGGTCAAATTTTGCAATGCTTGATTTTCCTACAAGACAAACAAAACAAACACACTTAAAAACATAAAACAAACATGCTTAAACATAAAATCACACCAAACTAACACAAACTTAAACAAAATTGGGTTACCTGCCAAAAAGTGCTCGTTTATAGTCATTAGCTTGACTATATTCCCTTTTCATCAAGGAGGTTTAGTCAATGAATAATCCACCAATTGAGGGCAAGGTGGATCATTGAAAGGTGACTCAATCATGTGAGTCTTATCAAATGATATGAAGGAAGGAAGAGGTTTACCTATCTCAAGTGTTTCATAGATATTACCTTGCAATTCCATCACTTGAGAACTTACCAAAGGAATGTCCATATGGCCTTCTTGGGGTAAGATGACCTTGGAATCTATACATTCTCCACATTCTTCAAAAGGGGTTATATAAACATCATTCATGCTTTCCTTTTGAGGTTCTACATTTATTCCAAAGACATCATCATGTGAAATGGACATTTCATCATTAAAATGCAAATAAGATTGATCATTGTCATCAAATTGTAATCCCCTTTCACATGCAACATTCCCATCATTAATGTTAGGGTCAATTTGCATTTCACCACATGAAATAGCTTCACACAAAGTTTGCAATTGCTCTTGTAATCCTTCAAGTCCTTCATCTAATCTTTTCTCAATCCTATCAAAATGATCGGAGGTTGTAGTAGCTAATTTGTCAATAGCTATTTCCCAAGATGGTTTGGATTCATATTGAACACCATTAGGTTGGTAATCATAAAAATGTGAAGAAGCATCATAAACACATGGAATATTCCAACCATAAGTGTAAGGATCATCACAATTAGCACCATTTTGATCAAAACAAGAATTGTAAGGCTCAAATTCATCATAAGAATCCACATGTTGTGCTTGCATACATGTATGTGTAGCATGGTTTCTTTCACACAAGTCACAAACCACATAATTAGAATTAAAAGCATTTGCATTCCTTTTTTGTTCAGGCAAATTTGTCATGGTGTTCTTTTGCACATTTAATGCAATATAATCAAGATTAGCCTTAATACTCCTTGTGCATTCATCAAATGACATACCTTCGAACATCCTTTGATTACCCCCATAGATATAGCCTTGAAAATTGTAGGGGTCCATTGCCGAGCTTCCTTCTCTCAAGCTTTGATCCACTTCCTTGCTATCCTCCTTTTAAAACCTAAAAATGCTTTCAACTACTTCAAAATCAAAATTAGTTAAGAAGAATGGCTAATAATATATAAACAAGAACATAAAAATGTCTAAAGTAATAGAGTTATTCTTAGCACCGATATTGAACAAATCTCTTCCCCGGCAATGGCGCCAAAAACTTGATAGGATTTTTCTTTACTCCTCAAATTTTAAAAACCTTTATTACCCTATATTACCGCAAGTATACGGATCATTCATTGAGTATAGGGAAATATAGGTGTCGATCCTACGAGGAAGAGTGTCAAGTACCGGTGATTTTCAAACTCCTCTATTATTTAGACTGTCACAACAAAGTAATAGCAATTAAAACCGACCGCTAGGTGTCGAAGACATCCAATTGGCGGTAGAAAGGAAATAACAAGAAAGCATGTAAAGAAATTAGAGAGTTAAGCTAAAGATGGAGGACTCCTAGAGCTTTAGAATCCCTTGTTATGTTAGATCAGAAGTTAATCAAGTTTATTATGTCCTTTCTCCAATGATTTGCTAAGGTATAACTTCCTTTTGCATGCCATCACTTTCGTCAATGGTCATGTGTAGCGCAAGCTCTCACTTAAGATGAGCAAGTCACTCGGAATTGCTTTCGCCAATTCCTTAACTCCTTGGAATCTTCCTTGACCTATTTTCATAGAGAAAAGAGAGAAACAAGATAAATAAGCTCAATGAAGTTATAGTATAAAACCAAAACCAACCAACTATATTCACTACTTTCGTGAGAATATAAGTTAGTGTTTAAAATCTGAGATCTTATTGAAGGCAAGTTTTTCATTGCTCATCAACATCAAATCATTTATAGTTGGTAGCTAATCAACCATAAAGCATAAGCACAAGTCTTAAACTAGCAAAATCAATGAGGACATAAATAACTCAACTACTTCATAATCACAACTAAAACAAGTTCATCCTTACTCTAGGATTTGAGAGGCTTAACTAAACATACTACTACTAACTATACCACTAAACTAATGAACTAGTGAAGACTACATGCCTTCTCTCTCTCCTCTCTTTTCTTCATTGTCTACAAGAGTCCCTGTTTATAGATGAATTCATCCATAAACTTCCAAGACTTTATCATGTGAATACAAGAAAAGTTTGGCCTTGAAAAGTCAAAGAAATTGGCTTCATGAATCTCTTGTCTTCATGCATTGAATCCATTGAATTTCAACATCAAATGAGTTGTAAAGTTGTGTTTTTGATTGGTCATGAGTTGTTTCTTCAACTTCACAAAATTCTTCACGTAACTTTGGCTGAAATTTGTCCAAAAATTGAGCTGGAAAATCCGGAATTCGGCTGCAACTTGCAGCTGTCATTTTCTGAGGATCCGCGAGGCAGAGACTCGTGGATCGCCTCGCAGATCTACTTCCCCTGTCTCCTGTGAGAGGGATTCGCGAGCTATTTGAAATTTTTACTTGTTGGTTTGCGTTTCAACTCGCGAATCTTCTTGAAACTTCCAAATTTCGAGCTTTTTGTCGTGAAATTGGCGCGTTAATTGCTCCGACTTTTATTCCTTTGATTCCTTGATATTCCAATTGCATTTTCCATTTTTCAATTTGGAATTTTCTTCACCTTCGGATATTTCAATTTTCCAACTTTCCGTCCAAGCTTCTTTTTGGAAATTTCTTCTCATTTTGTCCTCATTTGATAATTGGACAAGCAATCCTACAAAAACATGAAATTTTCACCACATTAATCCATAGAAATTCAATTTTCATCATTGAAGCCATCAAATGCAAAATTAACTAGAAACCCTTGTTCATTTGCTACAAAAATACCAAAAACACACAAAAACTACATAATTAAACCTATTAAAAGCATGCAAAATATTGACTTATCACCTTCGTAGTCTCTCCTATCAACCATTCCTTTCTGTACACCATCCAAGGGAATGGCTTTTACTTATACAGCCATAGCTTCCTAAACATGCATTGTACCTGTTCACACAACATGTTACAGTTACCGAGGTTATTGTTGGGTCTCTACATGTGAGGCTTCTTATTTGTTTGGGCCACACATTTATCGTGGGCCTGAGTAGTGGGCATCGCAATCGACATTCCATCCAAACGTCCAGGGCATAAGGAACTTTGCCGCAGTTAGGGAGTACATCTCCAAATATGGAGATTTCATAGAGTGGGGAACTTTTTAGACCGATAGCCGGAGCATACATGCTGATTCAGGTTGGACGGCTGAGATAAACTCTAGAGCTGATCAGTGGTGGCCCGTGAAGCTGGCCCCCTTCGATCCCATATGCCTCCACGTCTTCATTACTCTACTCATCAATGGATTAGGTTTAGTTAAAATCCTCCATAATTGTTTAGCCAATAATGCTTGATTGAAGTCTTGTAAATCCTTGAATTCGAGCCCTCCTGTTCCTTTAACCTCTGCAAGATCTTCCCATTTTACCTAATGAATCTTTTTCTCTTCTTCTTTTGCTCCCTGCCAGTAGCTTGCCATTTCTCGGCTCATCTCCTTGCACAACTTTTTTGGTAGCTTGCAGATTGGCATTACATAAGATGGTAATGCCATAGCCACAAACTTCAACATTATCTCTTTTCCTACTTGGCTTAATAGCTTACTTTTCCAGTCTTTTAATCTGCTACTCAACTTCTCTTTGATGTATTCGAATAGCTGTGCTTTTGATCTGCCAATCACAATAGGCAAACCAAGATACTTGCTCTCAGCAACAGACATCATATTGTTCAACTTCAACAACACTAAATTCTTCTGTTTTGCACCTCTATTCTTGCTGAAGAAAATAGATGATTTATCAGTGTTTTATCATCTACCCTGATGCTCTTCCATAAGTGCTCAAAATCTTTCATACTTCCTCAGCCTCCTGCTTATTTGCTCTACAAGATAACAGTTGTCATCTGCAAAGAATAAATGTGATACTATAGGGCAATCTTTAGCAATTTTGAATCTAGTTAATCTTTTCTGAGCGACAGCATGATTCAACAAATTGGTCAAACCTTTAGCACGTAACACAAATAAGTGAGGGGACAAGGGATCTCCTTGTTGTATTCCCCTTGTTGGTTTAATGAATCCTACTTTTTCTCCATTCAGATTTATAGAGTAAGTAATAGTAAATATACACTTTACAATCTAGGTTATCCATAACTCACTAAAACCCATCTTTCTCATAAAACCTACAAGCTAGTTCCACTCAATTCTATTATAAGTTTTGGCCATGTCAAGCTTGACAGCCATGAAGCTTTCCTTACCAAATTGTTTGCAGTTTAGGAAATGAATGCATTCATGAGTTATTAGAACATTATCTAAGATTGTCTCTAAGGAACGAAATCATATTGATTTACATTGATGCACTAGTTCAACATATGTTTCAATCTAATAACCAGGATTTTAGAAATGATTTTGTAAACCACATTATAGAGACTAATTGGTCTGAATTGACTGACTTTAGTGGGTGATTCCACTTTAAGAATGAGACTAATCAAAGTGGGTTTATAAGAACTCAAAAGGTTAGTGGAATGGAAGAAACTTTGAATAGCAGAACACAGGTTAGTCTTGATAATGGACCAAAAATTTAAAAAAAAAGGAAGGAATCATGCCATCTGGACCAAGAGCCTTATTTGGATGCATAGAAAACAAGGCATTTTTGTGACAGCCTCACCTCTCCCTAGGGCGTACCCGAAGGTATCAGGGGACCGCCTGCCCGGCTCTCGCCGGGACTCATTACAATCCTCAAACAAATCTCAGTGCCAGCCTTTAATAATTACAATAAAACTCTAACCATTACATCCATGTACTTCCAAATAATAACGTAACCATAAATCTCATAAGTTAATCTCCAATACTTACAATTCCAAATATTTCCAAAATAATATTACAACCATGAAATGTTATTCCCCAATCACTTCAATACCATAAATACATTTCACAAGACATCAAAATAATATACCCAAATGGAACAAGAGGTAATCCAGCTAGTTACACTAGTAAGTTCCTACAAGCTTCCTTTGCCTCGAACCCTGTGGAGGGGAAATAAATATTTTTGGAGTGAGTTAAAAGCTCAGTGAGATTCTGAAAAACAAGCAAATTCACATTGTGGGTCAAGTATAAAAACAAGCAATAATAAATATTTTTCCAAAATACTCACCATTCATCTCAAATCATGAGCAAAGCATTTCATGTAGGATGATAATAAATCATGTCTCATTTAGCTTAAAACAAGAGTAAATCTTTTCAGAGAAACTCATTTCACTTATGCACAACACATAGGCATTTCTATATATATCAAAAGCAAGATGAGCATGTAACATAATTAACTCAAAAGAAATAGTGCCACAAATATCATTACTGAACGGATCTCTAGAGGTGGCTCCCGTCTTCAAGGACATAGCACATAGCTCTGCTCAGGTAAACACTTTAAGAAGTGAGTCGGATCTCTAGAGGTGGCTCTCTCCCCATATGGATGTAGCACATAGCTCTGCTCTAACACTAACAAACATTTCAAGCGCTGAGACGGATCTCTAGAAGTGGCTCCCGTCCCACATGGACGTAGCACATAGCTCCGCTCAGGCCACAAAACTCAAGGTAAACACAAACAAATCAGTTCATAGATCATTGGCAACAGTAAAAACATTTCATATGGAAAACAAGTTGGAGTGCTCACAAATTAGTCATAAATCACTTCACTCGTGGAAGCAATTTCACTTGAGAATAATAGTAAATCGTTACTTAAAAATACTAGCAAATCATTTCAACACATTATTCCTTTGCAAACACTAGCAAGAGTTTTCATTTGAAAAGGAAGTCGGAACACTCACCAAAAGTGCAATCAAACAAGCAAGTCCTTCACCCGTCCATCTTGGGATTTCCCTCGTAATCCTTTTGAGCGTCTGGAACAATTACAACCAATGATCACTTATAGCAAACCATCTCCAGCCAATCCCCTCCCTTTAAACCATCGCCCATGTATACACTAAGTTACTTATCAAACGAGGAGGGAAAACTACTCACTTGATCAACTAAAGCGACACTTAAGAGAGGTTCAAGGTTATTCCACTAGTCCATAACAGATATCCTCCATTTCAAGCCAAGTTCTAGAATCACAAGTTTCATATAAAGCGTTTCATCAAACACTTATTGTGCATAACCACTAGTTTCATACAAACATTTTATCAAACACTTGGTAGGCATCAAACTAAAAGTTGTTTGAGCAAAATCAAATCAAGAAACATCATAAAATTTTGAAATCAAGAATCAAAACTTTCCAAGTTAAGTTCGCCCAGCCTTCATACTTTTTCTGCAAAATTTTCAAAAACATTCCCACATTCTAACCATAAAATGAACTCATCTCACAAACAACAACCACAACCACAATTAGGTCCTCAAGTCCGGTACCTAAAAGTCACCTGAAGTTAGCTACCTAAGTTGGGAATTCAAGAGCCCAACTCAAATGTTTCGAACATAAGCATTCTTAGCAAAATAACCCATAGATCTAACAAATCTTCCGCTAATAAAGTTAAAGCTAAGAGCTTTAAGGATTATACCTCAAGATCTTTTCAGTACTAGCAAGATCAAGGAAGATTTGATGAAGTTCCACCCACAGATGATGTTCTAAGATTCAACACCTCGAGATCCTCCAAGTTTTCCCACAGATCTACTTGCTTGAAGTTGATTTCTTCCTCCAAGCTCAAGAACAAGAAGTTGCCAAGCAAAAGGAAGCTTTCTTCTCTCTTTCTTTCTCTCCCTCACTCTCGGATTTCTCCCTCTCTCTCTTTCACACACACAGCTACAACAAGAAGGAGAAGAAGCAAGATGAAGGCTCTCCAATGATGTCTTCAAGATTCAAGAAGTTGAGGAAGAACAAAATTTGAAAGCATTCTCTCTTCTCTCTCTCTAAGCTCACAGCTGCACTCTCTTTCTCTACCCTCAAGTGTGGCTGAAAAATGAAGCAATAAAGCAAGAATAATGGCTTTAAGGGAGACAAAAAGGTGCCACTTCCTTAATTTAAGGAAAAGTGGTCAAAAGACCACTTTTTGTCGCGTCGACGCGCGACACTCTAACTTTCACTGGTTTATCTCATTCCTACACTGTCCAACCTTAAATATATATCTGTAATATCTCTACATATGCTCGATTTCATCTTAAAGTCACTATTCACACTTCGGAACAAAAATTAGATGTTTAAAGTAGCCGAAACCAAACACCGGCAATTGATTCACAAAAAATTCTCTAAATTAGAAAATAATAAATTGAAGCATAAATTAACTAATATTTTAGATCAATAACCATAATAAAAGTATTGTTATGCATATTTAAATAAATTAAAAATTTTGGGCCCTCACATCCTTCCCTCCTTAAAGGAATTTTGTCCTCAAAATTCTCACTTGCCATCCTCACGTCTTAGGGTCTATCTCCATTATGTCACCATACTCTTAGCGGCCGAACATGACAAATTCCACCAATACTTCTCACTCATCAACCTAAATCTAACAATCCCTAAAGATCATATTAGCAACTAAACATTAGTCCTCAGTGGGTTTCACTTCCAATTTATAAAGATAACTCCTCAAGTTCAACCTCGATATTTCTCATGAATGTAAGGCTAACACCAGAATCTTTTTAAAATCTTAGCTAAGCGATGGGAAAAAATAGGAATCGTACCTTCCACATCATTCAACGGACCATGCATTTGATATTGAGTTATTGCGTATGCTCTTGCCGATGCTCTTGGTCTATTACTCCCCATACTAGTTGGCCTAGTGTTGGATTTGGCCGGCTGCTGGGTTTCATTCCTTTCCTCGACCACAAGTGGGCAGGTAGACCTCTGATGCTTCGAACTCCCGCAACGAAAGCACTTCCCTTCCTTTCTCCAGCAATCATTCTCAGTGTGGCTTAACTTCCTACAGAATCTACAACCCACACAGAAACTGGGCGGTTGGGCCCCTTGTGGGGTATTTCTTTGTGACTCTCGCCCATCCTGGGCTTTTCTTGACTGACCTCCCCTCGAGTGAATTTCTCTCGGCGGGACACTCCCGTATGATCCAGAAAGTCTAACTTCTCCCGCCCCTCATCCCACTTTAAACAAAGGTGAGTCATTGTCACTATACTCCATACTAGCACTTGATGCACCTCTCTTTCGAGCTTGGAAGACTTTCACTTGGGACTTTGCACTCTCAAGCCTTTGAGCTTTCTCTAAGGCCTCGGTGAAGGTATTGACTTGGGCTACCGCTAAGGCTTCTTGAATCTCCACGTTCAATCCCTGAATAAATTGTCTAATCCTTCTCGGCTCCGTTCCTACCAATTCCGGGGCAAACCTAGACAACCTAGTAAATTGAGTTTCGTAATCCGCCACACTAAGAACACCTTGTCGAAGCCTTATAAAATCATCCTCCCTCTTCTCTTGAATCAAAGGCGGGAAATATTTCTCATTGAACTCCCTCACAAAATTCGCCCAAGTTCTAGGAGTTTGTTCTCTCTCCCATTTAGCTCTTATAACGGTCCACCATGACCGAGCCGCTCCCTCCAATTGGAAGATGGCGAATGCCACTTGCCTTTCCTCAGTATATCTCAGAACTGCAAATATATCCTCCATTCTCTCAAGCCAACCCTCCGCTGTTTCAGGGTTGGGCTCCCCAAGGAACTTAGGAGGGGAGAATCTCTGGAACCTTTGCAAAGCTATATCCTCACCCTCCTCAGGGTTCACAGGGTTTCTCGGGGAATTATTGGGGTTTTGGCCTTGTTGGTCCACTAGCCGTGCTAATAATCCCGTCATAAGTTGAATGGCCGCAGCCACTTGGTCACCAGCATTATCCCTCGGCACTTGGTTATGACTACTCTCAACCTCTTGGCCACCCCCTAACCCTCGGAGTTGCCTAGGGCCTCGTCCTCGACCACGTCACCGACCTCTAACATGTCTTCCACCCTCCATTCACTCACAAACCTAGATACATATATATACGGAATCATACATACTATCAACTTGAAAATGAATATGAGAATTTGAAGGCCCATAGGATTAAGTAGAATTTGACATAATTCACATATGCAGAGTACAAGTCTAAATAAGCATAATAGTCATAAAATAAAGCATGATAAATTGCAAGTTTGAAAACCAAAGACAATTTGGCATGATTTCACACATCATTTCATCAAGTTCTATACAAAATTTTTCATCATGTCTTAAAAAAATCAAGGGTCATGTACAAAGTATGTGAGCATTGGTTTAGCTTTCACCTTAACCTTATATCACAAGTCCAAAAATAATTTACATTCCTTGAGTTCAAGTTAAATTCCACTATACAATATCATTAATACTTAGTCCAAAGTTCCTTAACAACTTATCCATCACATTATAAATTCAACATTATCAACAAATCACCATTTATATAATCCCACACTCACAAACTAATTCACCCATAAATCTACATGAACCTTAAACTCTAATTGGAATCATATCTTTTAATTCAGGAACTTTTCACAAGAAAAGCTTCTAATTCCAGCGCAAATCAATGGTTACAAGGTCATAACATCAACATAGCTAAAACATAAGGAAAAGGGTGAAAGTTACTCCTAGAAACTTACCTTTCGTACTTTTTCATATAATCACTAATCTCGTATAAGGGTTCATAAAGATCATCTTCCTATCTTTTTATATATCACATCATTTTTCACTTCTTGAATTCTAACACTTATCCTCTTAACTTTCCTCTTAAACATGGCAATCTTACATAATAGCAGAACCATCTCAAACCAATCCTTTCTTTTTCTTTACCACATGAACAAGTTTTATTGGATTTTTACTGGACTTTCATCTAGGGGTCATACACTTAACCATTTCTTTTTTTAATGCATTCTAATAGCTGCAGTCAAATAATCACCTAACATTCTCCAAGATTAATTAAAACCTAGGCCCACTCCACAATTTTTCCCAAATGATCTAAAGCCATGCTCTGATACCAACTGTGACAGCCCCACCTCTCCCTAGGGCGTATCCTAAGGTATCAGGGGACCGCCAGCCAGGCTCTCGCCGGGACTCATTACAATCCTCAAACAAATCTCAGTGCTAGCCTTTAATAATTACAATAAAACTCCAACCATTACATCCATGTACTTCTAAATAATAACATAACCCTACATCTCAAAAGTTAATCTCCAATACTTACAATTCCAAATATTTCCAAAATAATATTACAACCATGAGATGTTATTCCCCAATCACTTTAATACCATAAATACATTTCACAAGACATCAAAATAATATACCCAAATAGAACAAGAGGTAATCCAACCAGTTACACTAGTAAGTCCCTACAAGCTTCCTTTGCCTCAAATCCTGTGGAGGGGAAATAAATATTTTTGGGGTGAGCTAAGAGCTCAGTGAGATTCCGAAAAACAAGCAAATTCACATTGTGGGTCAAGTATAAAAACAAGCAATAATAAATATTTTTCCAAAATACTCACCATTCATCTCAAATCATGAGCAAAGCATTTCATGTAGGATGATTAGAAATCATGTCTCATTTAGCTTAAAACAAGAGTAAATCTTTTCAGAGAAACTTATTTCACTTATGCACAACACATAGGCATTTCTATATACATCAAAAGCAAGATGAGCATGTAACATAATTAACTCAAAAGAAATAGTGCCACAAATATCATTACTGAACGGATCTCTAGAGGTGGCTCCCGTCTTCAAGGACATAGCACATAGCTCTGCTCAGGTAAACACTTTAAGAAGTGAGTCGGATCTCTAGAGGTGGCTCCCTCCCCATATGGACGTAGCACATAGCTCTGCTCTAACACTAACAAACATTTCAAGCGCTGAGACGGATCTCTAGAAGTGGCTCCCGTCCCACATGGACGTAGCACATAGCTCCGCTCAGGCCACAAAACTCAAGGCAAACACAAACAAATCAGTTCATAGATCATTGGCAACAGTAAAAACATTTCATATGGAAAACAAGTTGGAGTGCTCACAAATTAGTCATAAATCACTTCACTCGTGGAAGCAATTTTACTTGAGAATAATAGTAAATCGTTACTTAAAAATACTAGCAATTCATTTCAACACATTATTCCTTTGCAAACACTAGCAAGAGTTTTCATTTGAAAAGGAAGTTGGAACACTCACCAAAAGTGCAATCAAACAAGCAAGTCCTTCACCCGTCCATCTTGGGATTTCCCTCGTAATCCTTTTGAGCGTCTGGAACAATTACAACCAATGATCACTTATAGCAAACCATCTCTAGCCAATCCCCTCCCTTTAAACCATCGCCCATGTATACACCAAGTTACTTATCAAACGAGGAGGGAAAACTACTCACTTGATCAACTAAAGCGACACTTAAGAGAGGTTCAAGGTTATTCCACTAGTCCATAACAGATATCCCCCATTTCAAGCCAAGTTCTAGAATCACAAGTTTCATATAAAGCGTTTCATCAAACACTTATTGTGCATAACCACTGGTTTCATACAAACATTTTATCAAACACTTGGTAGGCATCAAACTATCAAGTTTCTATCATCTTTTGGTATTTTGATCATAACTAGAGCTACACTCATCGGATTGAGACAAATTTTATGCTTTTTCGAAGCTAAGACATAAGCCTACAATTCATATGAAGACCCTAAAATTCAGTTCATGCATTTTCAAGGTCAAAAATCACGATTACAGAAGTAAAATAAAACTGTCGGGTTGAAAACAACATTTCTGGGCAGTTTTGGAAGAAAGACTATAACTCAATATAGAAAAATCAAAATTGAGTTCTGTCAGTGGCGTTTAAAACTAGACTCATAAAGATTTCAATGGTATAAAATTCAAGTTTTGGTTCATCTCCTACAAGTGCCAGAAAGTTCAAAAAGTTGGCTAAAAGTGAAGACTATCAGCAGAAACAGGGTAATGGGCAGTTAGAGGTATTTTGGTCATTTCACAAGCTACAGTACTCCGATTGCTTTGAAATTTCGCAGGTGAAAACTTAACTCAAATGTCTACAACTTTCATGTTTTTTACCAGAATTAGTTTGACCATTTTCGTAGACAAATATGCAGCTCAAGTTGACACAAAAATGGGGCAATTTATCAAACACTTGGTATGCAATAAGAAGTCTTCCAAAAATCAATGAAAAACTCAACTTACAACCATGAAAAATTCCAGATTTTCACTCCAAATCAACATACACTCATAGTACAAAGTTGTTTGAGAAAAATCAAATCAAGAAACATCATAAAATTTTGAAATCAAGAATCAAAACTTTCCAAGTGAAGTTCGGTCAGCCTTCATACTTTTTCTTCAAAATTTTCAAAAACATTCCCACATTCTAACCATAAAATGAACTCATCTCACAAACAACAACCACAACCACAATCAGGTCCTCAAGTCCGGTACTTAAAAGTCACCTCAAGTCAGCTACCTAAGTTGGGAATTCAAGAGCCCAACTCAAATGTTTCGAACATAAGCATTCTTAGCAAAATAACCCATAGATCTAACAAATCTTCCGCTAATAAAGTTAAAGCTAAGAGCTTTAAGGATTATACCTCAAGATCTTTTCAGTACTAGCAAGATCAAGGAAGATTTGATGAAGTTCCACCCACAGATGATGTTCTAAGATTCAATACCTCGAGATCCTCCAAGTTTTCCCACAGATCTACTTGCTTGAAGTTGATTTCTTCCTCCAAGCTCAAGAACAAGAAGTTGCCAAGCAAAAGGAAGCTTTCTTCTCTCTTCCTTTCTCTCCCTCACTCTCGGATTTCTCCCTCTCTCTCTTTCACACACACGGCTGCAACAAGGAGAAGAAGAAGCAAGATGAAGGCTCTCCAATGATGTCTTCAAGATTCAAGAAGTTGAGGAAGAAGAAATTGGAAGAACAAAATTTGAAAGCATTCTCTCTTCTCTCTCTCTAAGCTCATGGCTGCACTCTCTCTCTCTACCCTCAAGTGTGGCTGAAAAATGAAGCAATAAAGCAAGAAGAATGGCTTTAAGGGAGACAAAAAGGTGCCACTTCCTTAATTTAAGGAAAAGTGGTCAAAAGACCACTTTCTGTCGCGACACTCTAACTTTCACTGGTTTATCTCATTCCTACACTGTCCAACCTTAAATATATATCTGTAATATCTCTACATATGCTCGATTTCATCTTAAAGTCACTATTCACGATTCGGAACAAAAATTAGATGCTTAAACTGGCCGAAACCAAACACCGGCAATTGATTGACAAAAAATTCTCTAAATTAGAAAATAATAACTTGAAGCATAAATTAACTAATATTTTAGATCAATAACCATAATAAAAATATTGTTAAGCATATTTAAATAAATTAAAAATTTTGGGCCCTCACAATTTTTAATTTCAATATCAGTAACAAGTCTGGTTAGCCTATCATTCACTACGTTACTAATAATGTGTGGTATTCCTACTAGTAACTTTTCCATTTCTTTACTTCTAGAAGAGGTGAACATTTGCTAAAAGCATTCGATAACATGCTTCTGCACCTCCATATCCTCACTACACCACTCTCTACTATCTTTTTGCAGCACCAAGATTGTATTTCTTTTCCTTCTCCTAGCTACACAAGCATGAAAATAAGCAAAATTCTTGTCTACTCCATCTATTTCTAGCCTTCTGACTCCAGTGAACCTCCTCTTTCTTATAAGTTTCAGTAAGTTTTCCCACAAGGATATCTAATTGTGCCTTCTTATCCTCTCTATTCTCCATATTTACTTCCTTTATTTTACCTTTTATCACACTTATCTGCTTAGAAGCATTGATATTGATTGTCCTATTCCAATTCAATAAAGCCTTTCTACACTCTTTAATCCTTCCTTGCAGATTGAACATTCTAGATCCCACTTGCTGTGTCTCCTAGGTAGATTTGATCACTTGCCCCATCTCCTTATAAAAACCCCATTTCCTATCAAAATAAAATCTTTTCTTGCTCCACCTACAGTTAGCCCTACTGAATTCCTCACTCCACTCCTTTTTACAGAGAATTCTATCCAATCTTTCATTAATCTCCCCTCCCTTCTTTGTTTTACCAATCCACGTCCAAGGAGTTCCTATAAAGCTAACATCTATTAATTCATTATGATTAATAAAATTCCTAAAATTTCTGAAGCTATTATCATGTCTTATATTACCCTTTCCTCCCCAATTTTTCCTCATTAGTTACAACATCATTCAAATTCCCCAAAATTACCCTCTTTGTGCCCTACAAATCCTTCCTTGCTTTTAAAAATTCTGACTGGTTTCTCCTAATAATATCATCAGAACTAGCATAGATAAAAACACACCACCAAGTCTTATTACCTTTGCCTTCCTCAATTTGAGCTACAATAGTAAAATTACTGAAACGAACATTTTAATTTTAGTTTCTCTATTCCAATATAAAGCTAGATAACCAGCTTTTCCTTCAGGATCTATCACAAACACATTATCAAAACTAATTTTCTTACTTACTTTCTCCATAAATTTTTTTTTATTTTTAGTCTCTGACAAAAGCACTAAATTAAGGGAGTGGAGTCTTATGTTCTCCTTAAGTTGGGGAACTGTCATGTATGTGAGGACCTAGAATTTCTTGAATTATACACTCGAAATTTCTTGAATTATTTGCTCATATCTCTTGCGAGAATCTTAAATTTTCACGAATTATTTGTCAATGTATTTATTCAAGTGCATATCATTTTCTTTAAACATTGATAGTATAAAGTTTTCATTAAGTGCATTATTTTCCTTTAAGTACTCTATTTTGTATGCATTGTATGACGTTAATTTAGAATTGTATTTTACATGTTTCATGTAACCAAAAGCATAAACTTATATGGCATTAAGTGGGTTACATTCTAAATTGAGGGATTAGAAGTTAATTGCATAGATTTTATCCAATTCTTGGCCCAAATTTGACCACTTGTCAACCATCCATTAATGCCTTGACTTAAGACTTTCTATTTAACCTCTTGTTTTCAAAAATTCAAATCAATTTCCCTCTCATTTTCTCTCTCATGGCCGAACCTCAAGGAAGGAAGAAACACCAAAACACTAGCTCAAAATCTTCTTGTTTTACTTCAGAAAATCACTTGGGAAGAAAATCTAGGTTAGGCAATCACTTGGCTACCAAGTTTAATTGGAGGAGGTGAAGCTTTTGGTGGATTTCTCCTTGTTTGGCATAAGGTAAACCTAACCCATGACTTCTCTTTGATGATGTTAAGTTTATGAATTCATGATGCTAGATGAATTCTAGGGTGTATTAGAGTGTTTTGATGCTTGGAGATGAAAAACTAAGGAAGAGTTTCTTGTTCTTGTAAGGATTAGGTTAGGTTTTACTACATGCTCTCCAAGTGTTTGATGAAATGTTTAAGGATTTATGATGTATTATTGATGGCTTTATTTGATGTTTTAGCATGCTAAACACTCTACTAAGAGTTGGAAATAATTCTTGAAAGGTTGTTTATAGAAGTTGTGTAGGAAATGAACTTAAACAGGAAATCAGAAATGGAATTCAGCCAAGTTTCCGAACCTGCTGTTGATTATAGGAATTGAACTAGAGTCTGAAATTTATACCGTTAGAAAGATCTATGAACCTAGTTTTAAACACCGCTGACGGAGCACAATTTTGATTTTCCTACATCAAGTTATGGCCGTTCTTCCGAGACTGTTCGACCAGCCTGTTTCATGCTTGATAGTTTTCTGGTGTCTCTGAGATTAGCTATTTCGACCATGATTAAGCACGATGTGAGATTCGAGCTCTTCATAAAACTTGTAGGGCTATATCTTAGCTTCAAAATGCCATAAAATACGCCCCAATCCGATAAATGTAACCCCAGTTATGATCAAAATACTGAAGGATGACAAAGCTGTCACCATTAGTTCTTCACCTTTGCATTTCCTTTCTTCACTGTTCTTAGTTCAATCCCTTTTATTTGGTTCAAATGAATATTTTTCACTCCATATTGTACTTGAATCATTGACCTAGCTTGTACTTGGGTTCTTCTTTGATTTCCACTTCCAATTCACTTTTGAACCTTGGCGACCCTTTTGAAAAACTAACCTGGGCAGATCTTAGTTCACCTAAGTTTTAATTAGCTAGGCTCTAATCTCTTTTATTTTGGAAACCCTAGATTTGAATATTTTAGTTGTCCATTTTCTTAAGTTAAACTTTATTTTGATTATGAATTTGACTTTAGGGATCGATTTTGACCCAGAAAATATACCTGAGATTGACGTGTAATCTTCTACTTTTGGACTCGAAGGTGGTATCGAGAGTGATCAAGGCACGAACATTTGAGTCACTTGGCTTTGTTGGGTGAGTGTTCCAACCTGTTCTAAATCAAATATTTTACTACTATTTGAAAATGACTTGCGAAATAATTTACTCGACTCATATTTGCAAAGAAATGATTTACCATTATTTCTAAGTAAAATGCTTTTACAAGTGCAATAATTTATGTAGGATTTGTGAGTGTTCCTTATTTTCTAAATGTTTTGTATGTCCTACCACAGTAGTTTATTTGAATTTGCACTAAGCCTTACTTTGCCCACTTACTTAACTTTTGATAAGTGTTTCAACTACTTTTCAAACGTGTTTCACTTGTTTAGCGTAAAATGGATTGTAACTTCTTTTGCTAAATGAAATGGTTTCCTATCATGTGGGCGAGTTTCTCGTTACTAGTTATGCTTAAATGTATTTTTTACTCAAAAGTGTTTTACACTTAATCGTGTCCTAACAAAGGTATTTCAAAGAACTCCCTAGTATTTCCAAATAAAATGATTGTGAATGTATCTTGTGTGTTTACACTAAATGCCTTGTCGGGTTGATTATGTATTAGTTTATTTGTTACATGCATTGCTATTGACTGTTAATTGCGCATGTTGTAAGCCGTGAATGCTTTCGAAGCATCGGCTGAAGTGGGCCCTTACACGAACTGGACCCATGCCCTTTGTTATCGGCCAACCCGAGCCAGAAGCGGACTAGGTCGGGACCCTGTAACACTGGGACACTGGCTGGTTTACTTGAGTATTACCACTAGAGATATAAGGAGACTACTAACTACTGACTTACTGGCTCTATGCGTTACTATATTCTTTTATTGCTCATATTTGATTAGCTGATTGTTGTGTGACAGCCCCACTCCTCCCTAGGGCAAACCCTAGGGTATCGACAGGCCGCCTGCCCAACTCTCGCCGGGACTCACTACATTCCACAATATCTTCGCAGAAACAAATACTCAAAATCCATTCTCGATAACATAACCTTGAAGGTACTTTATAACAACATTTACATATCTCCCAAAAGTAATTACATAAACTCATGGACCAAAAGGTCAGGCGTTTAGAATTCAACTTAAGTACATTCGCCTCTCCCAGAAGTAAAGAGGATTTACAGATAGATATACCAGTCAAACAAACCTAAAATTCCAAAATGATCTAATGTTATCCTTGAGCCCTTTTGCCTCGAATCCTGTTAAGGAAAACAAATACGTGGTATGAGCTTACGCCCAGTAAGTATTCCGAGAAATCAAGCAAAACATGAGCAATTCCAAATTCAACATGTTAACACGTAATCAAGAAGCACAGCTCCAAGTATAACCATAACCAAATTTAGGAATCAAGAGAATAAAGTTAGGTACATAGTGAGCGATAAACGATAACATTGTTTCAGATAAACAATTATTCATTCAAGTAAATCAAATAATGAATAATAAATGAGATCTCAAAGGATACAGGAACTCATTGGAGCCATTTTCCACCTTATAACTTCCAATAAACAATCCCTACATTTTCCCACCTTATAACCTCCAACTCCCACCCATGACCTCTAAAACGATAAACAATCCCCGAAATTTACTTTCGCCTTATCACCTCCAAAATGATAAACAATCCCCAAAATTTAACATTCGATATTACACTCAAAGCCTTCGTGAAGAGTTTTGAGCTTTGCACTTAACATTCGTGAAATTATTAACCAAACTGTCCAGTTGATCCGATCTCGCGATGAGTCCAGATGAGCTTTGGCTTACCGGACCTCACGATGGCGGATCAAGGATGGGTTCCAAAGAAAGAGTAAGCCGGCCGATGCGATAAAGTACACATCGGCCTACATTTATACACATTTAACATTCAACTATGCATTGTGAAGAAGCAATTATTGAAAATCAATTAAATTAACAAATCAAGGGGATCACAATAACATGACACTCATTAGTATGTTAATCAAAGAGGCTTTTAAAACAAATAATAGCATTTACTCAAGTATCATGCATCGTCAAGGAAACATGCATTGGAACACTTACCAAGTTAGCAAAATAACCTCAGGTGTTCGCTCCCAAATCTCCTTTATTTCCTCCTTCCAAGTCTAATGGCAAATGAAATGAAAACATTTAGGATTGACTACCCCAAACAAGAGAGACCAAATGCATACACTAGTTGTTTCTTTGTTTGATAACAATCACAATTTGGATGCACAAAATCATAAGAGGTCTAATCCAAAGCATGAGTGTAAACAAATGAGGAATCTTATAAACATAGTAAAATCATGAGTTAAGTAGGTTGGAACTCAGCAAAGGTGAATATGAGTCAAAAGGAATTAAAGAAGCCATTATAGAAAGGAAATGAAAATTGACAGGTTTGCCACCCTTCAGTATTTTGATCGTAACTGTGGATGTGGTTATCGGATTGGCGTGAATTTTATGGCGTTTCGAAGATAAGACATAGACCTAAAACTTTTATAAAGAGGTCAGATATAAATTCACGCTTAATCACAGTCAAAATGGCAAATATCAGAGAAGCAAGAAAACTGTCGGAATAATTTCAGGCTGGTCGAACAGTCTCGGGAAAACAGTCATAACTCGACGTAGAAAAATCAAAATCAAGCTCCGTCAGAGGGGTTTAAAAATAGGTTCATAGGGCTTTCTAACGGTATAAGGCTAGGATGCTAATTCATTTTCTACAGGAAACAGTAACATTGGGAAGTGGGCTGTTTTTCATTCCTTTTTTCTGAGAAAATTTCTAGCTTTGAAGCAACTTCTTCAATCAACCCCTTAAGGTTATTTCCATCTTTTGCCAAGGTGTTTAACAAGATAAAACAGTAATTAAATCCATCAATGAAGCATCACAAGTCATTAAGCATGGTAACCAAAAATGAAAACCTAAGTTCTAGTTTTCAAACTCAAGATTTCCTTCCATAATTTTTCCTTCTAATCAACCCCAAACACCTTAAACTTAACTATCATGCATCCTTTTTGAATTTAAACATAACTAAAGCAAAGTTAAGTGTCTAGTTACCTTGAGAGTTAGGAGAGAAAACCACCCAAAAAGCTCCAATTCTTCCAACCAAGTTTGATGATCAAGCAACAATTTAAGCTAGGGTTTCACTTGAACATGTTTTTCCTCACCTAAAATTGCTAGAATCAAGCTTAGGGTTTAGTGTTTTCTTGCTTGAGGAGTTCGGACAAGAGGAGAGAGAAGGGAGGGAGTTTTTGGTTCAAAATTTTGAAAATGAGAGGTTAAATAGAAAGGTTTAAGTCAAGACTTGTTGGATGGTTGACAAGTGGAAATGTCTTGGCCATGAATTGGGTTAAAATTCTAGACAATTAGCTTCTAATCCTTCAATTAGAATGTAACCTACTTAATGCCACATAAATTTTATGCATTTAGCTACATAAAACATGTAAAATGCAATTCCAAATTTATGTCATGCTATGCATACAAAATAAAGTACTTAAAATAAAATAATGCACTTAATGCTTTCATGGTGCAATCAAGCCATTTTTTTTTCCTCTGGGTTCTCACACTCTCTCCCCCTTAAAAGAATTTCATCCTCGAAATTCTCACCTTCCATCACATCAGATGACCCTGAAGGCTGTTGTCCGAAAATAGCATAGGTCCTAGCCGGTGCTCTGGTCTGCTCTCCTTCCGCCTTGTTTGTTTAGGGACAATTACCGTTTACTCTTGTTTAGAAGATTCCCCTTCTGTTGGTTGCTCGGGTAATGGTAGGTTGATGCTCAGCACTTCCACATATCAAGCGCTTTCGTCCCTTTTCCAACAATTTTCCTCAGGTGATTAGTTTTCCCAAGATCCATAGGTCAAATGAGGTGTGATTTCTTGACTTCCCCATGGAATTTCTTTTGATGCCCCATTTGAACTTGCTTCCCTCTAGTTATATCTCCCTCCTGGTTTCCCCATCGTAGGTGGTGACAGCAATGGTAGTCTCAGCTCCTCCAGCTCCTTCCCAACTCTTTTGGAGGCTGTTTATCCCTCTCTAGGCACCTCCAAGTTACTGCACCACTAGATGCATCTCTTTCCACTTGAAAGGCTCAGTTGGGATTTTGTACTTTCCACCTTTGAGCTCTCTCAAGGGCGTCACTAAATGTAGGTATTTGAACTGCCGCCAAGGATTCCTAAAGTTCTAGATTTAAGCCCTGGACGAACTGCCTTTTTCTCTTTTGTTCAGTGGCAACCAATTGTGAGGACCCGTACCGACTTTTATATTTTGTTTAAGGATTATTATAGGCATTATTGTTTGCCAAGGTGTTTATATGCTTTGTTTTACTTTTCAAGAAACCTAAAACCCTAATTTGTTTCGAAAACCCTAATTTTGATAAAACCCTAATTTGAATATGGAAAACCCCAGTTTGATTTCTTAAAACCCTGGTTTTGAAAATGAGTCTAAGTTTTATGTTTAATTACGAGTTTGTTAACTCTTTGATTTTATGTGTGATAATGCATGATTAAGAGGGGGAATTACAACTCCTAGGTGATTAGTAGCCTAGGTAGGGGTAATTAAACTTTGATGGGCTAGGTTAAATTAAGTACTTATGGACTAATTTGATAGGAAAAGAAATTATGTGGGTAAGAGTGGAAATAAGCTAAGTTGGTAGGTTATTTTAGCATGCCATTTTTGACCAAATTTTGACCAAGTATAAATATCTCTTTGAGATTATCTCTTGGGTTATTTAAGGCCTTGTGGTTGCCGGCCAAACAAAGGAAAAAAAAGAAGAAAGGAAAACCGTGAGGGAAGAAAGGAAAAGAAGGAAAAAAAGAGAGGAAAAAAAAGGAAGAAAACTTGGAGATTTTGCAAACTTTCAACCATTCGATTTTGTCTGAGTTGGGAGGAGAAGCTTGGACTTGAACACTTGAAGTTTCACCAAGAACAACATCAAGAAAGGTTTCTCCTAGTTTCCTACAAGCTTGAATTTGGTTGAAGATTATGAATTGTAGGATTTTGTGGTTTCCATGGTTTGATTCATGTCTATCTTAGCTTATGGAATGATTTTATGGATTAGAATGGTTGATTTTGATGTATGTATGCCTTGCCATGATTTTGAGTTAGGGTTAGGGTTTTGCTTTAATGCTAATGGTAGGAATTAATGTTGGATTGTAGGTTTAATTGTTTTGTGGGCTCTTGAATTCCCACCAGCACGAATTTAAATGGTTGTGTGGGCTCTTGATTCCCAAGGAGTGTGTGTGTGTGGTGTGTGAATGTCGCGTGGTTTGGAGTAGTGTGAGGCGCATGTGAGGGGCTGTATTGCATGTTTGTAATCGCAGGCGAAGTCAATGGTGCATGAATCGCGCTTTGGTTGCACAAAAATTTGTTTGGGGCGCTTGAACGAGAAAGCAGAATTTTACCGCAGTGACTTTAGGCGTCGTTTTGGTGTTGATCCTTTTAGATTTAGCTTTGCCAAACACGAAAGTTATAGCCCTTTGTTCTAGCTTTCCAACGATCTGGAATTTCTTGATTTTGATTTGTGAGCTTGAGTTATGTCCGTTTGAAGTTAGCCCACGGACATTCTGACGGCGAAATTTCTGAAACTGTTTCTGCGTTTTTGACCTAGATGGAGTAAATCTGGGTTGAAGTTTTCTTCATGAAAGTTGTAGCTTGTTCTCTTAGCTTCGAAACGGCACCTCTTACGCTCAAATCTGACACTTGTAGCCTGAGATATGGGCAATGGCGCATAAGGTGTCAAAACTGTTTTTTTCACCTTCCAATGGTGTTTTCCGTTTTCATTTTGTCATCGTCCGTTTTCGTCCCAACGCCCATCGTATGTGCTTCTTTTTATTTTAAGTGTTTATAAGCGCTTTATGAGAGCTTAGTTCATTGGGCATATGCATGTCGGCGGGTTCACTTTTGAAATGGTTTTCTTCCAATCTTACGACAAGATTGTTTTAAATAGAAACCAAAAGGGTTGATGGTTTGATTTGCATGTTCCGTGTGAGTCCGTGGACGCGTTGACGAAGCGTGTTTGACTTCTACATTATCTTGCTTACGCTCAACTGTTGGTGAGTGTTCAAGTGCATGTTGTTTTCATACTTGGATGTCTGATTTGATGAATTTCATTTGAAAGCATGCTTGTTTGACTTGGTGGCGTTTTCACGCCATCCCTTGTTTGGACTTACTTGAATTGAAATCGTAAAATGCTTGTACGTGTGCTTGTTCTTGACATGTTAGAACCAAACGGTTGTATGTACCACACTCAAGAGAGTGGAGTACTCCTCCCGTTTGGGTCGGTTGTTGATTAAGTCGATTGGAGCGTAGTCGTCACACTCATTTACCATGTAGTATGTACCACGCCTAGGAAGCTGGAGGTGCCGCCATCCCGACTTGGTTTAACGATATTGCCATTTTGACGAGCGGGCCCGGTACAGGGGGTGTAAGTAGACGGGTGAGAGTAAAGTGATTGCTACGGTCTGTGAGGTAGTGGTTGTGAGTGTCAACGCTTTCACAAGTCCCGGACTGAAGACCAATGATGGAGCGCAAGTTGTATCCTTTCTAGTGATATTTTATACACTGTATGTATTTCCTGTTTTATTTTCCCTGTTATTGTTCGTTAAAGTGTGTTATTGCCTTACCCTCGCTTGTGCATGAATTCTTGGCCTCCTGAAGTTTTTTTGCTCACCCCATAAGCTTTGTTTTCCCTTAACAGGTCCGGAAGGGGTGCACGGAAATCGAGGATTCTAGTTTTGTGGATTTCCTTTTCCTTTTGTATAAGTTGGAAGATAATGGATGCCTTAGATGGTTTGTAGTATTTTCGAGTTGCTCCAATGTAACCTTGATGTGTTTTAGAGATTGTAATTTATAAGAATTTTGTCGGTTTCTTTTACTATGGTTTTATGGTTATATCTTTTGAGTCCTGGCGAGAGTTGGGTGGTCCGTCAACCTCCTGGTTTGCCTGGGGAAAGTGGGGCTGTCACGGTTGGTATCCGAGTAGGTTTGAGATCCTTTAGAACCCATTAGGAAATTTACTTTTGAGTAACTGAGTGTTTAAGATTCTAGCACTGGTGGATTTATGGTTGTTTGTGGTATGGAGGAGGTAATGGTGGGAGCCAAACGGGGCTATTGGTGATGGTGAGGCTAATGGTCATGTAAAGTAGGGCGATCTGCTACCCAGTGCTTGGAGGAGGAGCCTCTTATTTGATACACACCAAGGAGATCACCCGATGTCCCAGATGGGGAGACGCTTTTCTTACCCCAACGAGTTAGTGTTGTCTATTGACGATGATGTGCGCCAGCTATTGAATCAAAAGCAGCCAGCTAGTCGATGAAAATGAGGGTTTGCGGATACTAGAAGATGGCCAAGGGATTAGAATTATGGAGCTGGAGGATGAAGTGCTTGCGGAACGGGCTCGAGCTGACGCCGCTCAAGACGAGGTCCAGGCTCCGAACTCGGTTGACTAGGGTGATCCAAGGGTCGGCAAATGGACTGCTAGGATATTGAGTGATGCCTTATTGGAGGAGGTGGAGGAAGTGGCTGAGTTGGAGGAAGTGGCAGGGATGAGGGTTGGGCACACCCAGAACCCTCCCGGGAGTGGGGAGCCGGTTGAGGAGGAGCGGTCGAGGACCCCTCCGAAGAGGAGCCGATGGAGGAAGAGCCTGTCGAGGACCCCTCCGAAGAGGAACCAATAGAGGAAGAGCCAGGCAGGAGGCTCGGGACTAGTGACTCGCCTGAAGAGCTAGACTAGGAGTGTGATGTTGTGACTTTGTTTTGACTAAGGATTAGTTGGGGTGAGGCTCTGAAGCCTGTGGTTTTAATTGTATAACTAGTCCTCTTTTGTTGGCACGCACGTGTGTCTTTGTCTTTTGAGCAATGTCCCTGTGGACGCTAGTTGAAATGTGTGGGCTATTTTTCAACATGCCCCATGACTTGCTAACTACTTGTAAACTTTGATATGTGAATATATGTTCATTATTGTTATTTTCTAATGTTTCAATGTTGATCGTTAGTTAAAATTCCATTTTCCCTCGAATAATGACTTTCATGTTGCATTTAGACATTGTTAAGACCATGGAAGCCCAGGTCGAGGTCGAGGTCCGAGGACTGGGTTGGCGACCGCCTCAACCCTCGTGAGAGTGCACGGTCTTCAAGGTAGGGATCGGAAAGGGGACCGGGGAAGATGTAGATCGATGGCTACGCTATCAATAAGATGACGATATTCTTGAGCGTCGCGCAACAATCGGTTGCCGACAGCAAAATCAACCCTAGGCCCCGAACATGGAGAAGATAGAGCCCTGGAGCGTTTCCTTAAGTTCACGCCGCCTAAGTTTCTAGGAGGGGCAGACTGGCGTAAGGGAGGGTTGGTTCGAGAGAATGGTCACATCTTTGCCGCCTTGAATTATAACCGAGGAGAGACGAGTGATGTTTGCCACCTTCAATTGAGGGTCCACCAGGTCATGGTGGAATGTCATTAGAGCTAAATGGGAGAGACGTGAATGGACTTGGATAAATGGGTTTTAAAAGGAGTTTGATGAAAATTTTTGCCTCCAATGATCCGTGAGAAAAGAGAAGATGATTTTATAAGACTGAGACAGGGAACAATGAGTGTAGCCGACACGAGACTACCACTAAACCTCCAAGTTTGCACTGAAGGTGGCCACGGATCGCGGAAGGATTAGACGATTCGTGCAAGGGCTTAATGTTGAAATTCAAGAGGCTCTAGCCGCGGCCCAAATTAATACTTTTACTGAGGCCTTAGAAAAGGCCCAAAGGGTGGAAAGTGCTAGGTCAAGTGAGAGCTTTTCATGCTAAGAAAAGAAATGCCCCGAGTGGAGAGGTGTGGGGCTTGTGGATAGAAACGGTCGGTCCCTAAAGCTGGGAGAGGTGAGAGAGCACGCTTACGGGAGCTGCCTAGGGGTCTATGGCAAGAGGAGCTACCAGTGCGTCGACTCAACCACAACCCAAGAGGTTCCTGTCTACTCGTGTATGTGGATATTGTGGAAAACCAAACCACACCACGATGATTGTTGAGGAAAGCGGAAAATGCCTAAGTCGGGAGTACCGAAAGCATCGATTGCCAACCCAACACCATTCGAGTGTGGTAGCTCACAATCATCCGCTAAGTCAACCTCTAAACAGCCAGTAGGGATAATCACCAAGGTACCCGCAGAGTGTATATGGACCAAAGAGGTTCCCCGATCCCACAGAGGTTGTTAGGTAACGATTCCCATATTTCACCGCCTAGCAAAAGTTTTAATTGATCCCTGGCAACCCATCCCTTGTGAATCCTACTTTCATGGAGGGCGATGTTAAATCTGAAAACTCCCATATGATCTAGAGGTTAGTACGCCTACCGGAAACCGTAAACTATTATCTAGCTCGTTTATAGAAGTTGTGATATTTGGATTGGTGAACTAAAATTGCTAGTGGACTTGATGAGTCCGGAAATCAAGGGCTATGATGTTATCTTGGGAATGGATTGGTTAGTCTGCTATCATGCCCAACTTGATTGTAAGACTAAGATGGTAGAATTGTATGTACGGGAGAGCCAACTTTAAAATTAAATGTAAAGGGTAGCGAAGGCCATCGCTCTTATTTCGTGAACTGAAGCTAGGAAATTGTTGAATAAGGGGCTAAAGGGTTCTTAGCCTTCTGATCAATACACTGGGATAAGGTAAAATTGGAAGATGTACCCAGTGAGAGAATTCCCGATGTATTTCCTCAAGAATTGAAATCTTTACCACCGAAAGGGAGATAGCTTTTAAGATTGAGGTGACCTGAGACAACGCCTTTTCTAAGTCGCCATATAGGATGGCTCCAGCTGAGTTGAGAGAATTGAAACTTCATTACAGATTTGCTGGAACGGGTTTCATTAAAGAGAGCTGATTCACCCTGGGTGCAACTGTTGTTTGTTAAAAAGAAGGATGGAAGTCTAAGATTGTGTATAGACTATCGAGGATTGAATGATGTTACCATTAAGAACAAATACCCTCTACCACACATCGATGAGCTTTTGATCAGCCATGTATGGAGGTGTACTCTAAGTTGGATCTCGCATGTGGTTACTATCAATTGAGGATTCGAAGAGGACATACCCAAGACAGCCTTTAATTCGAGGTATGGGCATTTTGAGTTCGCATGATGCCATTTGGGGACAAATGCACCGCTGGCTCATGGATTTGATGCATCGAAGTTTTCAAGCCTTACCGATCAATTTTAGTGGTGTTTATCGATGACATTCTCGTATTTTCTAAAACTCGAGAGGATCATGAACGACATTTGAGGATAGTGCTACAAACCCTAAGAGAACATCAACTGTATGCCACCAGTAAGTGTGAATTTTGGTTGAGGAGGTGGCATTTCGGTCATATAATTTCTAAAGATGGAATCACAGAGACCCAACTAAGGTGGAAGCGGTGTCAAAATGGAAGCAACCCGAGAATCCAACGAGATTCGAGTTTCTAGGTTTAGCTGGTTATTACCGCCGGTTTATTAAAGATTTTTCCAAGATAGCAGGACCTATGACCGAAGTTGACCAAGAAGCATAGCAAGTTCATATGGGACGCTAAGTGTGAAAGGAGTTTTCGTGAGTTGAAGAGACGGTTGACCGAGGCACTGTTAGCCCCACCCAATGGAGGAAATGGGTACGCAGGTTTAATCGATGCATCAAAGGAAGGGTTAGGTTGTGTGCTAATGCAAAATGAACGAAGTTATAGCCTACGCCAAAATTGAAACCTCATGAGCAAAATTATCCCACCCATGATATGGAATTAACTCCGTAGGTTTGTAATCGCTGTAAGGGAGACATTACTTGTATGGGGTAACATTTGAGGTTTTCACCGACCATAAGAGCCTTAAGTATCTATTTTCCCGTAAAGAGTTGAATTTGAGACAACGAGAGATGGGTGGAATTTTGAGGACTATGATTGCACGATTAAGTACCACCTGGAAAGCTAATGTAGTAGCGTATGCATCGAAATGAAAGGTACAAGTAGCTGGCCTGATGGTGAAGGAATGGCACATGTTGGAAGAGATTAGTGGTTGAATCTCATCTACAGCCTAACAAGGTTATACCGGGAAACATTGTATTAAGATCTACATTACCGGATAAGATTAAAGAGGCAAAAGAAAGCTCCCGAGATACAAAAAAGGGATGGAGAAGGTCCGAAAAAGGAACTTGCACTTTAATATCGGAGCGTATGAGTTCTCGTGTATCAAATCAATAGTGGTACCAAAGGATGAGGAACTTAAAAAGGAAATATTGAGGAAGCCCATCGATCAAAGTATACGGTACACCTGGAGGAAATAAGATGTACCGTGATTTGAAAAGTCTATACCGCTGGAAGGCATGAAGAAGGAAATAGCCCAATTTGTTCGACATGCCTATGCCGTGAGGGTTAAAGGTAACATCAAAACCCTCTGATTATTGCAACCATTGGAGATACCCGGAAATGGGAGGATATTACCATGGATTTTGTATCGACCGCCAAAGACGCAAAGAGGTCATGACGCGATTTGGGTTATTGTAGACCGCCTGACTAAGTCCGACATTTTCTACCCATAAGCATGAAATACTGATGGAGAAATTGGCAAATTGTATATGGATGAAGTCATAAGGTTGCACGGTATTCCCCTGAGTATAGTGTCGGATCGAGATCCCGGTTTGTGTCGAGATTTTGGCAAAAGATGCAGGAAATATTAGGAACTAAGCTAAATCTTAGTACTACTTACCATCCTCAAACTGACGGTCAATCCGAAAGGACGATTCAAACTCTTGAGGACATGTTGAGGACTTGTGTTCTAGACTTTGGGGTTGGTTGGAGTCAATATTTGACCTTGGTAGAATTTGCCTATAACAATAGTTTTCATTCATCCATACAAATGGCTCCTAGAAGCTCTTTACGGTCAGAAATGTCGTCACCGATTTATTGGGATGAGGTAGGAGAGAAGAAAGCCCTAGATCCAACTACAATCCCTTGATGGAAGAAGCTCGAGAAAAGGTCAAGTTAATCAGAGAATTTTAACCGCCCAAAGTCCACAAAAGAGTTACGCTGCACAATAGGGAAAGATTTGGAGTTCGAGGTCGGAGATCAAGTTTTTCTTAGAATTACCCCTTTAAAGGCAAGCTGATGGTAGGAAAAGGAAAGAAGTTACAGCCAAGATATGTGGGACCATACACCATTCTTGAACGGGTCGGAGGTAGCTTATAGGTTGGATTTACCGCCCAGCCTATCCCCGTATTCATAACGCGGTTCCATGTGTCGCTTAAGAAATATCATCCCATCCATCTCATATACTCCAGCCGAGGATATAGAACTTGATGAAGCTCTAACCCACAAGAGAAACCCAGAAGCTTTTGGACCGCGAACAAGGAGTTGAGGAATAAGCAAATTTTTAGTGAAGGTCTTGTGGAAAACCATGATGTCGAGAAGCCACGGGAGGTTAAGAGGATATAAGAAGAAAATATCCGAGCTCTTCTCTAATTCGTGTATGAATTTCGAGGACTAAATTCTTTTGGGGAAGGTTGTAACTGCACCGAATTTTATATATTTTGTTTAAGGATTATAGGTATATTATTGTTTGCCAAGGTGTTTATATGTTTTGTTTTACTTTCAAGAAACCTAAAACCCTAATTTGTTTCAAAACCCTAATTTTGATAAACCCTAATTTGAATATGGAAAACCCCGCTTGATTTCTTAAACCCTAGTTTTGAAAATGAGTCTAAGTTTTATGTTTAATTACGAAGTTTGTTAACTCTTTGATTTTATGTGTGATAATGCATGATTAAGAGGGGAATTACAACCCTAGGTGATTAGTAGCCTAAGGGGTAATTAAGCTTTGATGGGCTAGGTTAAATTAAGTACTTATGGACTAATTTGATAGGAAAAGAAATTACGTAAGAGTGGAAATAAGCTGTTGGTAGGTTATTTTAGCATGATATTTTGACCAAATTTTGACCAAGTATAAATATCTCTTTGAGATTATCTCTTGGTTATTTAAGGCCTTGTGGTTGCCGCCAAACAAAGGAAAAAAAAGAAGAAAGAAAACCGTGAGGGAAGAAAGGAAAAGAAGGAAAAAAAAGAGAGGAAAAAAAGGAAGAAAACTTGAGATTTTGCAAACTTTCAACCATTCGATTTTGGTCTGAGTTGAGGAGAAGTTTGACTTGAACACTTGAAGTTTCACCAAGAACAACATCAAGAAAGGTTTCTCCTAGTTTCCTACAAGCTTGAATTTGGTTGAAGATTATGAATTGTGGATTTTGTGGTTTCCATGGTTTGATTCATGTCTATCTTTAGCTTATGGAATGATTTTATGGATTAGAATGGTTGATTTTGATGTATGTATGCCTTGCCATGATTTTGAGTTAGGTTAGGGTTTGCTTTAATGCTAATGGTAGGAATTAATGTTGGATTGTAGGTTTAATTGTTTTGTGCTCTTGAATTCCCAACAAAGACGTGAATTTAAATGGTTGTGGCTCTTGGATTCCCATTTGGAGTGTTGTGTGTGTGGTGTGTGAATGTGGCATGGTTTGAGTAGTGGAGGCGGTGAGGGCTGTATTGCATGTTTGTAATCGCAAGAAGTCAATGGAATTTGCATGAATGCTTGGTTGCACAAAATTTGTTTGGGGCTGAACGAGAAAGCAGAATTTTACCCAGCGACTTTGGCGTCATTTTGGTGTTGATCCTTTGTGATTTAGCTTTTGGCCAAAACACGAAAGTTATAGCCCTTGTTCTAGCTTTCCAACGATCTGAATTTTTTCTTGATTGATTTGTGAGCTGAGTTATGTCCGCTTGAAGTTAGCCTGTCGGACATTCTGACGGCGAAATTTCTGAAACTGTTTCTGTTTTGACCTAGATGGAGTAAATCTGGGTTGAAGTTGTCTTCATGAAAGTTGTAGCTTGTTCTCTTAGCTTCAAACGGCACCTCACGCTCTCAACCGACACTTGTAGCCTGAGATATGGGTATGGCGCATAAGGTGTCAAACTATTTTTTTCACCTTCCAATGTGTGTTTTCCGCCATTTTGTCATCGTCCTGCTTTTCCGTCCAACGCCCACGTGATGTGCTTTTGCTATTTTAAGTGTTTATGTGCTTATGAGAGCTTAGTTCATTGGCATATGCATGTCGCTGGCCGTTCACTTTTGAAATGGTTTTCTTCCAATCTTACGACAAGATTGTTTTAAATAGAAACCAAAAGGGTTGATGGTTTGATTTGCATGTTCCGTGAGTCCGTGGACGCGACGAGCGCGGTTTGACTTCTACATTATCTTGCTTACGCCAACTGTTGGTGAGTGTCAAGTGCATGTTGTTTTCATACTTGATGTCTGATTTGATGAATTTCATTTGAAAGCATGCTTGTTTGACTTAAATGCTTTATCCCTTGTTTGACTTACTTGAATTGAAATCAAAATGCTTAATGCGGTGCTTGTTCTTGACATGTTAGAACCAAACGGTTGTATGTACCACACTCAAGAGAGTGGAGGTACCCCTCCTCCGCTTGGGTCGGTTGTTGATTAAGTCGACTGAGCGTAGTCTCGCCGACCATTTACCAAGCGTAGTATGTACCACGCCTATGGAGCTGGAGGTGCCGCCATCCCGACTTGGTTTAACGATATTACATTTTGACGAGCTGGCCCGCAGGGGTGTAAGTAGACGGTGAGAGTAAAGTGATTGCTACGGTCTGTGAGGTAGTGGTTGACGGAGTGTCAACGCTTCACTAAGTCCTGACCTGAAGACCAATGATGGAGCCGCAAGTTGTATCCTTTCTAGTGATATTTTATACCACTGTATGTATTTCCGCTTTATTTTCCCTATTGTTCTCAAAGTGTTATTGTCTTACCCTGCTTGTGCATGAATTTCTTCACTGAAAGCTTTCACCCCATAAGCTTTGTTTTCCTTAACAGTCCCAAGGGTGCACGGAAATCGAGGATTCTAGTTTTGTGGATTTTTTTCCTTTGTATGTTGGAAGATAATGGATGCCTTAGATGGTTTGTAGTATTTTCGAGTTGTTCCAACGAACCTTGATGTGTTTTAGAGATTGTAATTTATAAGAATTTGTCGGTTTCTTTTACTATGGTTTTATGGTTATATCTTTGAGTCCC